>JAEVFJ010000006.1:600000-986563 GCA_021029105.1 Cristinia sonorae | reverse complement strand
CCAGGGAAAAAATCTCTGGAGTCGGAAAAATACCGACATCATCAAAAGCCGCTATGAGGACCTGGGCCTTGATTACACCGACAGGGGTGTCAGGATGGGGAACTGGAGCACGGTGGTGGATCATTGTTGGGCGCAGGTCAGTGAGAGGAACAGGCGGAGTACATTGCTCGCGCCGAGCATATTGATGAGTCGGGTGGAACAGAGGAAGGAAGGCAATGTAAGCGCAGACTGACTTGTCACTGTGCAATACTGATACTTCTCTCAGCGCGGCAAAGAAGGTCGGCAAGTTGTGTACAGACTTCATCGATGACCTTGCGAAGCACGCCAACACCGTCGCCGTCATTTTCACCGCGCAAATGAAGCCTGCGCCGGACGGAACAACGGAATTCGCGTCTTCGTTGTAAGTCCATCCTATTTTCCTCCCATTGTTCAAACTCTCATGCGCGCACTAGCCACACGCGCTCATTCGAGAAGTACCGTAGCTTCGGCGAAACATACCAGGGCGCGGCGGAGTTCAATGCAACCACATGGAACGCATACGCCAAGAACGTTCTTGGCGTGGATCGCGCGGAGGAGGAGAAGGCGGTGGAACTCCCGGTTGAGGTCCTGGAGGATCCAATTCAGCTGGACGACAACGGATTTCCTATACCGCCCACTCCAGAGGTCATTGACAAGTCCGAGACAGTTGACCTCCAGGTGTACTTCCGGAGTTTTCTAGCCGAACATGCCAGTAAGTTATCTTGCCGTCTGCAGTGATTGTACGCTGACATGCGCCATAGAACTCGCCTCAAATAATTGTGCCGGCAAGATTCCCTGGTCGGCCTTCCGACAGCCCGCAGACCATCAGCGGTTTGTGGATCCGAGATACGACCCCCCCATCACGGGCAAGAACGGCCAGGGGACTGTCTTATTTGATGATCCCACTCACATGAACATTGATCAACTCAGGCAAGCGCTGAATTTCTGGCGCACACGCTACGACCAGAACCCCTTCGACGCCTTTCGGTGGTCTCGATGGATGCGCTCGCCTCAGAGCCAGACATCATTTCCTGCGGTCTACAAGCTCGATGAGCTCGGCGCTGTTGAGGTGCAGGAGATAGAGAAACCTGCCGAGACGAAGCCTCGGAGAAAGCGTGCGCCACGGAAGAAACCTCTTCCCCCGGTCCCTGAGGAACCACGCGTCAAGGCCGAGGATATTCCAGTCAAGCTCGAGGAATTTGAGGATCTCTCCGATCAAATTGCCGCTATCGGTAATGACGACGACGACGACATGTACCTGGATCATCCACCGCTCCCTCCAGTCCCCCAGCATCAGCTTCCCAACCTTGCTGATATCCCCGAGATAGTCTCCCAGGATGCGCCACTTGATGCGCCACCTGATCTCCCTTTCGACGCGCTGATGAGCTTCGCAGGCAACAGTGTCCAAGAAGACATGCACATGTTCGGTGTGGGTGAGGAACCACAGATCGTGCCCTATGATGAGGCGCAGGATGTTTCCTACGATGCGCCGCTTGATGTCTCCTACGACGCAGCGCAAATGCCGGCGGACTATCAGCACACCCAGGCCGCAGCTCTTAGTAACGTGTCGTGGTCTGAACCGATCGACTTTGCGAAGCTGCTCCGAGAAATGGATGGGCTCGGGAATGAGGAACGTGATCCCGAAGATTTCCACGACCTTCTTACACTCAACGCGCCGCCCTCTGTCGCCGCAGAACACCATGTTCGCCGTCTGCCGTTCTTGGAGAAGCTCTGTGACGATGAGTGCTACCAATATGCGCTTGAGCAGTGGCAATTGCAACAGGTATGCGCGCAGTGCTGTTTCAAATGATCTCTCCCCTGACATGGACCTCTAGCCAGAGATGTCCGATGTTACCGCGCAACCCCCTGTTGCTTGGGCAACCTGGAGTTACCCGACACCTTCCTTCCCGAAGAGATCCATCGAGCAGCGAAATCGACTTGCGCGTGGCTTGCGCAACGTGCGCAAGGGGATCCACTCGTCGGTGTCGATGCGTGCCGTTTCCTTCTCGCCGTTGGACTACTCCTACGGGATATGAAGGTGGTAGCAATGACGGCTGAAGAGCGTGCAACACAAATGCCAGGAATTCTGGTGCCACAGTATGTTGTGGAGAGCGCGTTCCCTCTGGCCCTCATGCGGCAGGTCATCCACAAGGCGCTCTTGCAGGTGCGCCTCCTCGCAACCCCGCACAGCAATCCTCATCTATTGGAGGACGACGAACTTCCTGCGCCATCTGTCCTGGGGAGCAACCCCATTGCACCCAGCGACAAAGGCAAAGGAGTCTACATTCCACAGCCAGCGCAACCTCTACACGCTGCGCCATCCGGGAGTGCACTGGCTGCGCCAACCCAGACTGACGCCGCGCGCGGTGACGGTACGTTTAGACACTATGTTCCATTGTCATGTCACTGAGAGCGCCTACAGCGCGAGGTCCCGTAGTTGATCCGGTTCCAAAGTTCCGACCTAGACCCCTTCAACCTGGCGCATTGTCAACTCCGGAGTGGGCACTGGAGCCGCCCGCGACTGACGTGACGCTCAACAAACCCGCCACTTCTCCGTTCCCTGGTGCAACCCAAGGTATCCAGCATAAGGCTCCGACCGCAGCTGCGGTCACGCTTCAGTCGCTTCTGGCGGCACCTTCAATGCAACAATCGGACCTCCACATCCCATCCCAGAACACCACCGATGCCATCACGGCGCCAGCACCAACCACCCAGCGCAAGGGTGTCGTAAGTGAAGCGGAGGCTAGGAGGCTCATAGGACAGTCCTCGTTAGCCTCTGGATCCCGACGCAAGGCTGTTCAGGTTGCGCCGGCACCGCCGCATCACCCGCCTGTCCATGCGCCAGGGGAAGCTCCGGCCACAGCGCATGCGCATGGCCCATCCGCAGCCTCACGTCCGCCCACTGGAAAGCAGGTGCAACCTCGCGCAACCCCCACCTCAAAACAAGCACCTCCGCAGCCAGGGCCGGATGCGCCAACACTCGCGCATGCGAAACCGATCACCACTCTGAGTGCTGCGCCAGCACCTGGACCAACTCTTACAGTCCCAGACGGCGCGATGGACAGCGCACCATCGGGAAAACCCCCTTCATCACGCAAGAAGCGTACTGTGGACGTGCTGGAGCCTGTTGACGAGAGCTTTGGACGGCATAAGAGACAGAAGCGCCTAACTCCAAAAGCCATGCAGAACAAGAAGTAAGTTTTCTCTCTGGCGCACGGTATATTTGGTGTTCACCCATTGTCATTAGACCGTCCGCCTAATTTATCCCTCAAAGTCATGTATTAAACTACAAATCAAAAAAATCCACAGTGCCTCTATATACAGTCCATTTTTATCTATGCGTACAATGTAATAAATACTATAATTTACACCGCGCTCTCATCTGACCCTCCACTCATATTCTCGTCCTCGTCCCCAGCCTCCGCAACCGGCGTGATAGTGATGGTGGGAAGGGAGGGGGACGGCGCAACATGTGGTGTGTGTGGCGCAGGCTCCCCCTCGTCCTCGCGCGACGGTCCCTGTTGCTGACCCTCCATTTCCTGCTCAGCCCCCTCGTGCACCGGCGCAGGCCCAGGAGCGATCCATCTGCGCTGGGCGTTGCGCAGCTCTTCGAACTCCCGGCGGAGGCTGGCAACCTCCTGCGACATTGCATTGGCCAACTCCACCGCCTGTGCGTTGGATGTTTCCGACCTCGCGCTGACGGTGGCGAGCTCCTGACCGAATGCGCTCAGGCGAGCGGACATTCCGGCCTCCATTCCCCTCACGTGAGTGTCGAGTGTTTGCTCGAGGGTGCGGTAGTGGGTGACCACTTGGGAGGCCACCACGGTCCCCAGGTTGTCGAGGATGGCAGGCGGGATGTCGGTGGGTGACCCTCTTGAGGAGGCGCGGGACATGACATGAGATGAGGAGGCGCGTGCATGCACGTCGCCGGCAAGTGGGGTTGTCCTTTGAGGGGGGGTGCCACGCGCGGCACTAGGAGCAGAGGGCGCGACGGTGTCGGCAATGGCGAGCCTTCCGACACCCTCCTGGATCCGCAGCGCCGTCTGGGCCGCCATCACCTGCGATGCAGGAACTACTAAAGTACTTGTTAGCACACACACATTCATGGAGTGAAAATTACTTACGGTTGACGTTTGCAACACTCGCCGGTGTTGCACGACGACGGACGTTGCGCTCCTCGCGCTCGTCGTCGGGGGAGTGGGAGGCGGCACGCTTACTGCCCGCAGAGCTTGACGACGAGGTCGACATGGACCTCACACTCGCGCGCATGTGGGTTGGCTCCACCGAAAGCTGCTCGCGCTTCGTGGCCGCTGGCGTGGACTCCTTGACGTTGCGGAGTCCCACCGCCTTCACGAGGTTCTCGAGCACCTCCGGCATGCCCTTCCACTTCTCCACCTCCCACGCCTCCGGGACGTGTTCCGCCCTCGCCTTCATCGCCGCCTGCCAATCCGGGCACCCGTCGATATGCTCCTTGAGGAGCCGTCCCACAATGGCCGGCATAGACTCCTGCGCCGTCTCCTTGATGTCGCTCGTCGCCGAGCAGTTGTGCTTTGTGGACTTGCACGGGAGGCAAATGCTCCACTGGTCCGACATCCACTGACACGGCACGTTGCGCTGCACGCATGGCTTGCAGGGGTGACACTGTAAACTGGTGAGCGCGTGGTCAAACGAAGATAAGAAAGAAGACTTACCAAAGTAAACAGCGTCGGAACGCCGTACTTGTTGGGGGTGAAGTCGTTTTCGTACGGCCCGTACTTCTTGGCCTTGAAGAGGTCCTTGACGACCTCGCCACGCTTCCCGACGTTGCGCATGAGGATTGGGAGCCTCCCAATGGCGTACCCCTCCGGCGCATCCCCCAGGTTGAGCGCATCCCCCTTGCGCCTGCCCTTCCCGTCTCCGACCGGTGCTGTCTGCGCCTCCTCCGTGTCGGCTTCCTCGGCGGTGACCTTGCGCTTCCCTAGCGCCTTAGCACTCGGCGTGCTCGCTGTGCCCTTGCTCGCCCTCCTACCACCCCGCTTCTTCGCCTCGCTCGCGCCCGCCTCAACCGCTGCAGTTGTGATCATCGTCGGCGTGACGATGGGTGTCTTCGCGTGGCGCTGTGGTCGTTTTGATGCGCCTGCTGCAAATATGCATGTTAGAGTCACTCACAAACAGTAAACATTCACTACGCACCTGTCTTTGCTGCCGGTATATCCGCAGCGTCCACCATCTCAACATCGACGTCTGCCGACGCCCCTCCCTTACTCTCCTCGACCTCCTCGTCAATCTCATGCTCCCCATCCATGTCCTCATCCTCCTGCGCCTCCTTCTCCTTCTGCTCCTGAATCTCCAGGAGTGTCGGGTGCTCGGGCTCGTCCGTGTCGTCGTAAATCATTTTGCGTGTCGTCTTCCCCTTCCCCTTCGGCGGACCGACCTTCATGGCTTTGGGCTTTGCGGGAGCTGACGGAGGTGCTGGCGGGGGAGGCAGCGCAGCTGCGCTTTCGGGGACGATGGGTTGGATCTTGGGGAGCGGGCGGGGTTTGAAGGTGGGGGGAGGTTGAGTGGAGGTCGAGGGTGCTACCCCGGCCGGAATGGGAGTGAGCGACGCAGATTTCGGCATGCCAAAACCTCCGCGCCTCCGTCGCGCTGCGTCTGTTAACCCATCAGCACACTCTAGTTTTGTACAGGAAGTTACTCACCCCATTCAGTTATCCGCACTGGATGAGGCACGGTAGGACCTAGCCAAATATCAGAGAATGGTAATGAAATATAATCAGACAGAACGTACCGGTGTATCGCTTCCACCACTGATTTTCACCCAAATCCATCTCATTGGGGAGCACGCGGTAAACCTTGCTCCCAGTGACATTGGGATCGTCGATCCCGATGGTGTCCAACGTCGGGTGGTCCGGGTTCTTGTACGCAAGGATCGCTGATGGAATCAGCGCGTGTTCCCGCTGCGTGTCGCTCGTCGTCTGCTCCAAGGCGGCCGCGGCCTCCTGTTGAGGGATGCTATCATATTTCAATTGAGTAATGTGGCATACACTCACCACTTCCGAGTAAAGATTTGCCTCCCAGTGTTCAAACTCCTTCGACGCCGTCGGGGGCCGCAATAGGAGTGCGTGCGCAATGCGACCAGCGATCTTGAGGAGCGCGTTCTCGGTAGCGTCGAAGGTTTCGAATGGGACGGCTGAGGAGGACATGGTGTGTTGTGTGGGGATTTGGGAGTAGATGGGTGTAGTGAAACAAGGAGTGCACACGCGTGTGAGGTGAAAATTTCGGTCAAGACTGACGCTTCCCACGCGCGCGCATCACGTGCGCGGGCACATTCCCACATCGCAATCAGGCGCGCGATCAGATAGCATCGCTGCAACTCTTCTTCATCATCCATTGTGCATTTTGTAGTAATCATGGTGAGTACCCAAGGTCTTGTACTTGCGCCTCTACTAACCTGTATTGTAGAGCTCTTCACAAGGACCAACTGCCAGAGGCTCTCGACGAACCCCTCTTCATCGTCCCCGTAGCGCTCGACCATTGGTTCCAAGCGCCACCGAAACCACCGACTTTGATCAGCTACTCGCTGATTTCCCCGACGAGCAACCCTCCACTGCGGCTGGAACGTGTACCCAGACAACCGCGCCAGCATCGGCGACGGGTATGCCGCAAGCCTCGGCGCCGAGGCTGGCGCAAGCCCTGGCGGCAGGACCTTCCCCAGTCACGGCTGTAGAACCCGCTCGAGCCGGTGTTCCAGCTGACCTCCCGGCTTTTCCTCCCACCGCCGAGCTTAGAACGACATCTGTGGGTGCGCTGGTGGCTTCACCTGCTGCAGAGTCGTCAGCCGGTGGCGCAATGCCCACCGCTGGTGTCCCCACGCCCTTAGGCCAACGTTCCGAGAGGAAAAGCTTGGGTATTCCCAAGTCTGCACGGAGGTCAGCTCAACCGCAGGTGGAAGCAATACCGCCTCCCACTGTGCATGCACAGGAGGACCCCGCGCTTCCTGATATTGCCTCGGAGGAGCAAACTCAGCGGAATGCTTCCCGTGGCATTCCTCTATCAAGACTCCTTGAGTTGTTTCACCTCGAATCCGACAATGTTCGTACACATGTGTTCCGGCGCATTGACAGAGCTTCGGAGGAGCCAGGTACGCTTTCATTTGGAATATTGTATTGCGCTAGCTCACAAAATACATCCCCAGCATGGATTCCGGCTCAACCGTCAACCTCTGCGCTGGACAACAACACCAGCGACGATGAGATCCCCAACGAGCCCCTCATCATTCCACCGCGCCCACACGACGAGGACTTTCTCTATCACGATCTCTTCCGCAACGGCATGGTCGACATGGCGCTTTTGGCAATAGAGAAAACCGTCAAGTCACGGAAGGCCAAGATTTCCATGGTCAAGCATATGGCGGACGCTCTGAACGAAGATCGGAAGGACTTGCTTGGAATATGTAGCCTGGCGGAGAACAACATTCTGCATTTCCAGAGGCTCAGCGCCGCTACGGAGCCATTCCTGTTACATCGTGGTCGCCGACCTGTTTGACGTATTGTAATTTATGTGCTATACTCTTCACGCGCGCAATGATGTATACAATTATTTGAACCCTTGCACTGAGTGAAACAGTCTGCTAAACATCCAAGACAATGTCTACGTTGAGATTTTCCTACAGTGAGCCGTGTTGGGGGCACCAAAGGAATAATGAACCTGTGAATCTGTCAGCGGACGAGAAGTGCCTAGGTCAGCGGACAGGTGCGCTCAGGACCGTGCTCGCCGCCAACCCGAAGAGCTCACCATTTGCGTGCGCTGACCTGAGAATTAAAACAAGTGCGTATGGTCAGCGGACAGGTGCGCTCAGGACCGTGCTCGCCACCAACCCGAAGAGCTCACCATTTGCGTGCGCTGACCTGAGAATTAAAACAAGTGCGTATGGTCAGCGGACAGGTGCGCTCAGGACCGTGCTCGCCACCAACCCGAAGAGCTCACCATTTGCGTGCGCTGACCTGAGAATTAAAACAAGTGCGTATGGTCAGCGGACAGGTGCGCTCAGGACCGTGCTCGCCACCAACCCGAAGAGCTCACCATTTGCGTGCGCTGACCTGAGAATTAAAACAAGTGCGTATGGTCAGCGGACAGGTGCGCTCAGGACCGTGCTCGCCACCAACCCGAAGAGCTCACCATTTGCGTGCGCCCCACTGACCTGAGAATCAAAGCAATTGCGCACGCTCAGTTGACCTTTGGCCTCAATGATATGTCGTTGTCAGCTGAGGGACGGAGGGGTATCTCAGGTGCGGATAACTGACCTGAGCAAAACATAATGTACCTATTAACTGACTCGAAGCACCCAAGGTCAGCGCACAGCCAGCTGACCTGCACAACTAACTCAATGCGCAAGGTCAGCGGTCCTGCGGCTCAAAATTAAAGTCCTAAATGTGTCGGACAGTCAGCTATTCTGTGACACACACGTACTTGGACTGGGGACGGGGAGTTAGCTGAGTTGTATTCACTACGTCTGATGCATTCATAGCTAACCTGCGCTCTACAGGTATGGTACATGGTAAACCAACTGAATCTGACCTGGTGCACCTCAAGGGATTTGACACCCATCCAACCTGGGTCGTTCAGTATAATCTATTGTACTATGTGCCATAGCGAAAGCCGCACAAGTTCCACAGCTGTTCGACCTTCAAACTGGCTTTTTAGGGATCAATACCTTCGCGGGAGAAGACTCGCACGTTGACCCCGAACGTTTACATCCTCCTTAAGAGGATATGCTTGATCTCAGTCGGCACGACAGCCTGGGTATCCTGTGGCATCCTGAGAAGAAAGAGAGGTGAATCAGAATTTTCGCTCTTCTGGCGGAGGCGTACATTATCCGAATCCGAATTGTCACCGAGGTGACAATGTCAGTACTTTGTGTGTGCTGCTGTATGGCTCAGTAGGTCCATGACCATGAGACTCGCCGCCGCCCTCTGTCAACGGATCGCTGTGGCATATATTGGTTACCCTCGGAGTTCTCTCTCCCGCTGATTGAGGAACAGTGAAGCACTCTGAAACTTAAAAAATCAAGAGACGCGCGAGCTCAAGCACGCCCAGTGCGTCATCGATAAGATGCAAATGCATTTTCACCTGCTTGTGCACGGCCAATACATATGCATCGTCGTGGTGCGTGTCTTGGTGATCGTCATCCCTCCTGACCTGGTCTGACCGATCTTGGCCCCCAGAAATACTGATCCTACTTACATCGGTGTAAACGACTCCCTATCGTTGTGCCTGTTCCTGTCCAACCAAAGAGCCTGATCTCCTGTCAGAACAATGTCATTGGAAGCCTTCGGCGTGTCGGGCAGTGGTTCTCTCTTGCGTCCCTTGGTTGACCAGGACAGCACCCAGGCACGATGATATTTCTGTGCCTCTCTTCCTGCTTAATTTCGGAACCGCTAAGTTCTCAGGAATCTCATCTGGCAGATGGTTTCCATATCAGCTGCGGGTACACACGCGTTGTTTCTGACAAGCTCTTGGACTGAGAGACACCGATCAGGCAACCCCATGTACTCCCTATGTGTGCCTAAGTGATAATCAGTATTCGGACGCAATGTGAGTGTTTTGTCACGCTGAACTCACTGGATGTGGGCATGCTGATGATTGTTCATGTTCTGAACCTTGCTGGACACTTCAAATTCGGGCGTGAACACCCAAGGTCACAAGGTATAGATGACGCCGAAATTTGAATAAACCTTGAAAACCCCGAAAACTGTGTCATTCATGTCACAGACGTGAAGCAGACATACGTGACTACAAGAGGATCGGATAATGACTCTGAGCTTTGAACGTTGAACACCGACATCCATCTATCGTACCTTCAGGGCACCGGCCCTCAGGGCCACAACCAAGCAGTGCAGCCTCCTGGATTTCTTGAATATAACGCATCGGCACCTAGAATCATAAGTGAAAAGTCTGTGCCTTCATTTCAGTAGACAAAGCACCCCCTGTTGATCGTGGCGGCGACATCCAGCGTCAGACAAATGGTCGTAGATCATTGCTGAACTAAGCATCTATCCACCGTGGCTATGGAGTCCTGCGTCGCACGCCGTCTATTCTCCAATACTCCCCTGGCCATTTGACTGAAGAAGTGCCTGAAGAGGTGAGGAGTACGGGAACGACGCATTCCGTCAGGTGCCGTCAACTGAAATAAGTACAGAATTGAGGCCTTTTGAGATCGCTGCATTCTGGAATCTTCTCAGCGGGATACTGACCGGTATATGGCACAATCGAGTGAACTGAACTGGTGTCAACTCCACGCCGAAAAAGTCCGCTACAAGTTTTGCTGATAAGACGGAGAAGTCCTTTCTGGTCGGACTTGGATACAATGGAATGCCATCGAGACTTGTGGCACTTCTTGGATTTTGCATGAGAATTGAATCATCGAGCGGAGAGGCGTGGGCTAGACTTCCTCTTTATCCATGTCGATTTCTGAACGGTAAGTGCTACTTAGAAGCACGATCGAGCGGAACATCCTTGGGACGGCCTGTGACATGAATCAGTTAAGTATCTGGACAGCCCAACAGCTTTCCGTATACCCTCAGAGGTCAGAGAAACCTCAGCCTTCGAAAATGGCCTCGGAGCATGGTACCTAAACAAACTGCTGCAGTATCTGGATTCGTCGACTGACCAAATTCGTGCAGTGTCATCATATATCAAAGGTCCAGCGGCTCGCAGTTCCTGCACACACGCCAGAAAGCAGACACTCCAAGTGAAGTACTTGATGGGCAAGATGAGCCTGAAACCCGAAGTATCCGCATTCTGGAGGCAGAACAATTAAGAACAGCGCTGAACGGTACAGAGATGAACTGCTGACCTATCAAAGAAAGTATCTGAGCACCTTCCATTCAACTCGACCATTGAGATGGCTGAGCATAAGTGACTTAACCCGGAGCCAACATAGACCCCATCAAACGGGCAACACACCATGGAATGCGGCCGCCCCGTTTGAGCGGTCTGCGAACAACACTGCAGAGGACGGAGATGCTTCACCTGGTTCGAAACCTCGTGATCACAGCCTACTTGCACCATGAAGATGAAGAGTAGAGGTGACAGAGGAATTGAACCGATGTCATGTAGAGTTTGAACCTTCCGGGAATGAGGACTCGGACGAGACAACTCCATGGTGAGCGCACCCTGGTTGTGTCGGTGAAGTAGTGTCCCCGACTAGGATAACTTTATGTCGTTGCTATGGAATGACTGGTAAGACAGGGCCATATCCGTGAGCCACAAAGGTGATTGTTGAACAGTTGAGATCATTGAGCCATTCGCAACAATGCTCGACATGAATATGGACTTACAAGGAACGGGTTGAACTCGAGCAACACATTTGACGCACAGGGTCTCACGCCATACGTTTCAAGCTTCTGAAACCAGAGTCCTCAGTCAAACATGCTCTGAATGAGCGCTCTGTCAGAGGCATGAAGTGAACATTGGGCGTGCTGCGGACATGCCACCGGTATGATACATACCAGATACCATTTTAGGAACATGCCCCAAGCAAATAACCTTGATAGATCCAAAGTGAGGATGCGGTATTCAGTAACTAACAAGACGAAGAAATGTCACAACACTAACAGACCGTAAACCACCTCAGCTGAAGCTGAGATCCGAAGCATAACGATCTCCGTCCCTCGATCCACGATGGATGATGCGCCAATAAAGAACAATTATTGAGAACTAAGTACTCGATCCATTTTCCTTCTTGCGTCCACGGGGAATGCTGTTGAACCAGATGTCACGAAGCGGCGGCAAGCAGATCGACTATAAACCTACGAAGATGCAAACAAAATTGCCCAGTGATGTTGAGGCGATTGTTTACAGAAGCCAGCGTACTCACCGGACATGCGTATGTCGCGCGCACGATCATAGAGGAGCAAGGGTTTCAGAAACAGCTGTAAATATTTCGCCACATCATCCTGCGTTGGTTCCCATGGCATTTACGAGTGCCACATACCCGCCGGAAAACAGAGGGTCTCATCCTGTTCACCTCAGGCTGAGGTGTGATAACTCCACTGATCCGTGGCCGGGTTCGCGAGTCCAAGATCACCGGTTTGGACGTTGATCCCCGGAAGATCGTGACTGTTTGTCTGGTTGAAAACGGATGAATCGTCGATTGAGTGGCGTTCACTCTCCTCCGAGGTCGAACGAATCCTCGGACCATGACCTTGGTTGTCTTTGTACGTTATGTCCCCCAAGTAGAACTCGGAGAAATGAGCCGCTGTGGGCAACGGAGTCCTAGGATCACTAGCAAATTATGTGGATCTTGTGCTTTGCTTGTGCTGTAAAGTCGAATAAACAACCCGCATCTTCTCGATAAAGAGCCAGGCACCATTGATAGGAAGCTAGCTGGTCAACAAATGCGAACGGGATAGGTACCCACAAGGCGACAACAAGGTTCCACGTGTCGATGTCGATGTCATCGTTCGAGCGTGTTGCAGGTTCCCGTGTGTTGATCCTGCAAGTTTGAAGTTTGAAGAACCGTTTATCCCAGCGACCGAGAAAAGCCATTTCTCCGAAAGCAGAAAACAACCACTTTACCAGTTTGATCGATCCGTTGGTTCGCAGGCAAAAAAAAAACTGCATTCAAGGTTGACGGGATCTGGAGATCTCGTCTGCACTTCGTTTCTGTTTTCTCCAAATGGTGGGCAGTTCGGGCTCGGAGACGACGCGGGGCTGCATAAGTAAGTAAGCAGAATGACGAGACTTACCGCCTGGGCGGAGTCTTTTGATGAGGATTGTACCTGGCTGGTCAGTCACAACCATTGAAATAATGTTAAGGCAGCGAAAGCGTTGCCCATCGTTCCATCTCTGGATACGATTGACCGAAACGAGAACTTGACGGGTCGGACCACGCGTGCTATCCTAGCTAGTAAGTAAACCAGGTTAAACAATATGATGCAATAAGTAAAGCTCTGTATCGCTGAAGACGTCTACCGTCTACCGCGGGCGCGCGTCCGATGTTCGGAGACGGATGGATGATGATGCCTCCGCGGCCTCATAATTGAAGTCGAGCGGTCCGGGTTCGTAACTTTCTTGTTATGTGCGGCCGAGATGCTTTAGCGAAGCATAGGTTCCCTGATGCATTTTCGAAATTTTTAGAAGTTCAGCCTTTTTGCTGTTCAAAGGGTTCAAACACTATGCGAAAAATATCGGTGAGAAGAATTGAGTACGCAGGCAAATATTGAGGTCGTTACGAGTAAACTCACCGTTTAGGAACGTTCAGACCGCACCGTGACTTCTCTGATGATCTAATGCCTACCTCTTCCCTCAATCTTGCATCCTGTGATCATACGTCTGTCGGGTCAAACCCGCGACGCGTCGCATCTCCCTCCCTCATCTACTAAAACGACCTCGTCAGGCAGCCAACAATGAAATAAAAAAGTCACCGAGCACGCACCGACCTTCCGTCCCACCCGAGTCTGGATGAAGCTCACGACCAACCCTTCAGGGTGAATACGTATCTTTCAAAGTCAAGATCGCCAAAGCGTATCAGTGAGGAACCCACTCTCTGAAAGTGAACCTGACAAGCAAAAAGGGATTCCTCCGTAGGATGCGGAGATGGGCTGGTACGGGGATGGAAACCGTTCGGAACCAAACGATCGAATGAGACTCAGAGATGTGGGTGCCATCGCCGTATTCTGCAACACCCCGCATCAACCCCGCATCGGCCCGCCGGGTCAACTACTTCTTCACGGATGAAGGTACATCGACGAACCGAGCGTGGGGCCCGAAACAACCACGTACCATCCAGGATCGGATACCAGAACCTTGATCACAGTCACGTCTTGTACTTGTTTCTTAGTGCATGTGCCGTTGATAGTACTTGCGAGCGATGAATGAAAATTTCGGACAGGGGGAGCAAGGAGACCGAAGTTGCCCTCAGCCTCAAAACGTTCGTGGTTCGACATGACACTCATTCTGCAGGGTCGAGGAGAGGCGGGATAGTGGGACCGGGTACGGCCCGCCGCGTGAGTGGGCTGTCCAGGCTGAAGGCGAGCAAATATATGGATCGGGATCACATTAAAACCTGGAAGGGTCCGTTGTTAGATGCATGAGTGTTCGAAAGCGTGCACCTACGGTTTTACCATTTAGTTAACATTATTTGGGAGCTATGAGCCATGTACGTTCTCAGGATCGGAAGTCCTTGCGGGGTAAGGGGTCCCGAAGATTGAGCTGAAGCTTTCGTGGAAGGCCAGGGTCATTGTGTGGCGCGGAGTTGTGGATGATATATCCTGCAGGAATGGCTAATGGTGTTAGAGGGTTGTGGGCAACCATGATGATGACCGTGTTCAAAACCACAGGCAAGGAAGGATGGTGTTCAATTTTGACGCATCGCGATGTCCTATGGCATGTCACCAAAAACCAGTGCGCAGAACAATTACGAGACTGAATGTCGGGCCGTTTCGTCCGCTGTCTCTCTCTCCTGAGGCCGCACACTCGCAGGCTATTCATACTCATTCAACACACACGGATGTATCTCTCGTCCAGGTGCCCACAAGTTTGTGAAGGTCTATGGAAGCCTGGATCAAATTAATCACCGTAACATCAAGACAATTGTTTGAATGTCATCTACTTACCCCTGTCTGTTCAAATGATCCAAAGCATCTGTCGATCCACCATCATCACACCACGACGGATTTGCGTGCGGCCGGAAAGATGGGGATTAACGTACGAAACGGTCTGCAATGTAATAGAGCGATCTGTGAAGAAGTTCAAAGCCGCAATGTCGTTGAATATGCGGAAGAACGGACCTTCACCGCAAGATAGGCCAACCCCGAAGCCGCACATTCATTTCGAAAGGCCCAGCAGGACGGCGCAGCGGTCACGCGAACGATAAGATGTGTCCATTCAACGTATCATACATCAAAGATACACCGTGACCCCTCCCGTCATTACCAACGGGTGGGGTGGTGGTGGGCTTTGCAATTCCAAACGCAAAGCCCGCAATGCACCTATCCGAAGACAAACCTTGTCAGAATTGCCTCATGCGGTAATCTGAAAGAAAAGAAAAGATGAACATACAGAACACGGGGTGTGCACCTTTTCGCGCGTTTTGTTCTGACACCACCTTCGCTGAGTTTCAATGGGAGCAGAACGCTATTTCACGTGGCCCACGTTGCGTCCGGCATCTGTTGATAGATGCCTGCGTCGAGGATCGGTGTTTTGGTTTTCTCTCTTATCCGCCGAAGAGCTGGGAGAGAACATTCGACGGACGTTTTCGAAGCCAAGCCGTGGCACGGTGAGGAATGATAAAGTGCGAAACAAAGTGGTGACCTAATTTGGGACGTGGCAGGGGTTCGGTGGGTGAGTTGGCGGTGGGGTGGTGTGGATATTTTCGAAGACAGAAGGACGAGTCGGATTTTTGCGTGAGCACGAGTGGTGAAGGGATGCCCGGATGATCAAGAACTGCAGTCGCGAGGGAAACTTCTATGAAAGTGACGCGAGTAAGTGCTGGAGGCATGACTGGAAGACTCGACGAACAGGCGTGTCCGGTCAGTGGGAATAGAGCTGTGGGAAGCAACTGCAGCTCGCACCCAGACTGAGTACTGATAGACAATTGCGGAGGCTATTATTAGGGAACGAGCGGGTGAGAGAGGCTCCCACGTGATGTCCGTGGTTGACTCTGGTTCTCTGAACATGAACGCGTCCATAAGAACGAGAGATCTGGAAACGACCGATTGCCAGAGGACACGTGCTACGAACACGGCGGGGTCGCATGACGTCTTCTGAATCTGCAATCTATCAGAGATCCCAGCGAGGGTTCGATAGCTTCTTTGAAACATGATGGATGCATGGGCTGTGAATGGAAATCGAAGAAACGGTGGGCTGACAGGTGACGAGCTTCCTCCGAGTCCCGACTCCTTCCTGTGCTGCGGCCGATCTCTCCGACCGACCGACCGCTGCCGGGACAGGAGCTGCAGGCGCAACCTTCGCTGTAGTCTCGATTGCTCAACATCAGTCCGCTGCTAGGTCACGAGGCCCAGGCTCATCCTCGACGGCGCATCCTTGCGAGGCGGAACCTCCCAATCCGTCGTTCAACACGCGCACGTGGCACCCACGCTGCTGGTATGTTTCACCATCCTGCACTTTCGGCTTTCCCATTCCTGCGACGATCGTGGCATGGCAAACTCTCGGGTCTCGGGGCGCAAAACTAAGCACAGGCCTGTCTGTTGCGATGGCACGTCGTTCAGTCAACCGCTGAGCTCCCTAGGTTCACACGGCGGCCGGGAAACACTTTGCGTGTGTGAATCCAGCGAAAGAAGAAATATCATCACGGTTCTGTCGTCGTGATTCTCGTTGGAAAAACCTCCTTTCCTGCTGCTGTCCTTTAGAGTTTCTACGTCTGCCCACATGTCACACTTCCGTCCCGTCACGCGTCCTGTCACACCACGCCCCGTCCGCCCACAATATTCCCATCTCCATCTCAGGCGAAGATTCCTGTCAAGTTCCTGCAGTAAACACGCCATTCAGACAGCTTGGCCCCAAGGTGTGTCTGCTGCACTGTCTTCGCAATTCAGACTGATTCAGCCCTGGCTGACTTTTCAGACAGCTGAACGGCCAATTGCAGGGCCAAATTGAACCCTGTATCCTATCGATCGTTCATAGCAATTCAACGAAATCAATATCGTAATCAGCCGGGCTCGCTGAGTTCCATATCTACTGAACTGGGGCTCTGGGGAGTTCCACTTTACCCGACGTCACACGTTCATGTTTGTACCGTGTCTATTCATTTCTCCTCCAACTCATCACCGGTTAACCTCAATTTTTATGTGCTTGTCAGCGATGCCTTTGACTTCTTAGCAGGATTTCCAAAAAGCGTGGCCTTCTGGGTGATCAACGGAAGTCTTTTTGGCCGTTTGCGCGGCGGGGTAGAAGCCACTGTAAAACCGCCCCGTACGTACACGGAAAGCAAAAGCCGCTATGTGCTATCTCTGACTGGTCTGACCCCTCAAGTAACGAGCAACAAGCAACCAACGACGAGTATAGAGTCGATTGTTCTAGTTCGATTGGCGCCTCAGTGACATCGCCTACCCAAACAGGCTGGGTCTCGTCACTGGTTGACCGTTTCAGGCAAATCAGTCGCTCGCCGAGCCCGGAACGTCGGTGAGAACGTCAAAATATTCGTCCGGCATTGTCTCGGCTGGAGTTTAATATTCACCTCCCATCTTCGGCTTGTATCTGCACTCATTCTGAATCAGAGTCTTCCTGCCTGTCGACAGTGTCGAGCACCTTTCAACACATACCATGACCATTTCTGGACTGTAGTCGAGTAGTTTTTGAACCAGTTCTTGCACTCAGTGGATAAGGGAGGGGAGGTCTCAAGATCAACACAAAGTCAGACTGGCTGCCCAGTGGAATGCACAGAACTATGAATGCTGATCCTTTACCTTGAGAATAAAAATAGAGTCCTCGACTGAAGGTCGCTCGTGCTACCTTCACAGTTCACACCAAACTTCTCGGACGGGGGGAGCGGCGTGCAATCAATTCAGTAATCCCGACTCGTCCCCGACACAGCGCAAGTCTCCAAAAATGAAGGGGGTGTCCTCTCAATATCGTTGCATTAAAATTGGGTGTATGCACAGCAAGGCTCTCCAGATCCTCAATTTTATTCATAGGGAACTCGTGGAGTGAAGGGTCAGTAGTATCACAAAAATCTACAGTAGTTCTCCCCTCCCCTCGTCCTTTCGAGGCCCGGGTATATATGCTACATCTCCCCAGCGGGGTTGAAAACCCCGTAATAGGGTTCGGAAACTCATTTTCGACCCTCCGGTCGCTCCCCGATATGCTGTGAGCAGCGTGTCACTTGCCTGTCACCCGCTGTCACTCGCCCCTGCGGGGCGCCAATCGAACTAGAACAATCGACTGGTCACTCACCAACGACCTGCGGCAGCTGCACCGGACCCGCACGCTCTGCTGTCGGGACCCGTCCACTACGCTCCTTCCGAACAAGGATAAGGCTCGGGGTGCGAACCCAGTTCATTCAGAGATCGCAGCGGATCGAAGGACCTGGTTTTTTCTGCCTCCGTCCCCGCACTAAATATTGTTCCTTCATTAACGAGGGCGGCGCAAGACAGCTTCTTCCCTCATCGGTGCCGCCGTGTTGGGACTTTCGGAGGCGAGGTTTTTTTGCACCTTGGAATCTCTGTATGACGTCGATACCGAGACCCCCCTACGTGTCGTTGATGCGTCAGGAGCAGTTGGTTTGCACCGTATCGTCGTGTGTGGCGAATCGATAGCACATGACAATCTGACCGCTACATCGGTGTCCTCTGTGCCAGAGGGGGGCCCGCCTGAGCCGTTCGTGTCAACGCCACCAGATGTGGATCCCTCCACCAAGCCAGAACGCCCTCCCCCTCCTCAAGCCCACGCCGGACACTCGGCTAGGGCAAACAAAGTATTGCCAGAAACGGGTTCTACAGCTTTTCGCCAAGGTGTCTGTGGTGATGGGGATGACCCTGCGGTAATTTATGTATGTACTGGACTTTCTGTTCTCCTTTCTCATCGACAAGTTATCGGCAGTATCTGATATAGTATCTAACAGGGAGATAACGGTTCATGCTATGATCTTGAGCGAACGAGAGCGGGGAGCGGCCATGGTTACTGGTCAGGATGCGAGGTTGCATCACGATACTAACATACGAGCAATCTGGAATCCTTGACTACGCTCGATATTCGTCTTTCCCAACCCGTTATTGCTGATGTTTTCATTTCTGTTCTGCCATCACGATCACTCAAAGTCTTCAAGTCTTCAAGCCATCATGATTTCCCGGTGGCCGCTTTCCCGGTCGCTGTCACTTTTTGTGCTGCGGGTTTCAACCTGAAGCCAGAGTCTCCAAATGAGAGTCGACCGGATCAGGCAAACCGCACAAGGTTCGCGGAAGTCTTTCTCGAAACGTCTTGCCCCCTCCCCAACTGACAGCACTTTATCAATTCTATACAGCGATTTCGCGTTTGCATTCTCGGACCTTGGGGTGTTTGAGCAGTGATAACGATGAGACGGAGTGGGGGGTGCTAAGTACTCTATCTGCGGCGTGCGCAAAACAAAAAAAGGGAACGTGCGGAAACTGAGTTTGTTTCGTTCGAAAAAGTTGATGCATGATGGTACATGATGGGACCTTGCGAACTGCATGAACGCAAGTATTTTGGCGTTCATGTGACTGGTTGTGAATCTGAACGAACACGATCATCACCCGGACGAGAGGAGAATGTTAGGACGTTAATTGTTTGGCCGGACGGGGATCTCTTGTGATGCGAATACTCTTTTCTTTCCAAAGTGCTGGGGCTGTGCCACTGACGAACCCATGCTGTACCCTCCGACTGCCAAACGGAAGCCAATATGAAGGCTGGACTTTTGCGAGTTGCGAGATTCAATTGACGGCTGAGGAGAGGTCGACGGATGTGGGGAAACGTAGATCGATGAAGCACTGGCATCGGGTTGCCGTACAGCCCAGTTGCATGAGGTCTGTACTCTGGCTGAAGGACCCTTTCGTAATTGGTCGCTTTGCAATCGCCGGCTGGTCAATGAAGTGGGTGGAGATCATTTTCCGGACCGTATCATTGGTCGACTTGGACGGTTTTGTCCTGCATTGTGGCGCGGGTCTTCATTCGAAGTGAACCCTCCAGTTGAGAAATTCCATATTGCAATTGTGAGTACGATAGGTGGCGGGGGCTACGGTAAAGGTATAGAAAACCTGAAAGTTAACTGTAGAATGGGAGAGGGTGGAAATCCAAACAGCAAATGGAACACACAACATGACGGGGGAGAAGCTGCAAAATTTGGACAGAGAACGTAGACAGACTTATGATACGAAAAAAAGAGATAACCTATATACCAATTACAGTATGTACAAAAATGACCGTCCCCATTTTGCCAATATGAACGACGACGAGAGGGGGGAAACTAAAAGGGTGACGAGTAGGATGTAGGCAACCAAGCAACCATGTTGTTTAGATGGAAGGTCGAAAAGTGTGGATAAGATAAGTAGGTAAAGATGCACATGAAAATAGTAAGAGGGTGGTAGGGGGAAACAGGACAGGGGGCATAAGAAAGTGAGTATGTATGTACAGTTAAAGGGCACACCTCTCCGGTGTAGGCGCGGCTAAGGTACTATAGTGTGGTGGATGATGGGGGCTGTCGTCCTCAGGAAAAAATAAACCCGAGGACACAAGAGAGAGAGGATTCCATGGAAAAACGATGCAAGCAAACATATGCGTGTGGAGGCGAACGAACGGGAGAGCGAACCTCAAAAGGGGAGGAGAGGGGAAAGCCTGAGCAAGCAAGAGAATGACTATACGATATGTCCGTAGCGTAGCGTTGGGCGAGAGGCGGAGACAGAGAGATTGGCTCGATCGGCCCTTCGATGTTGTCGAGAGAGGAGAGAACGGATCGGAGAAGCGGCGGCGGAAGAGCCGAGGGCCGAAAGAGGGCAGAGGGCAAGGAAGAGAATAATGTACACCATAAGTACAAAGGGCGGCGACACAGACACCGCCCCGTCCGCACCTGCCATCCGAATGCGAAAAGTTGAGAGAAGGGAAAAGAAATCATAGCATAGGGGAAAGGACAGGAGACAGCCGCAAAGGGTTTAGAAATCGCCACTGCCAGTGTTCCACGCCGCGCTATGCTCCGCGTCGGGCTCATACCCGGGCAGAGGTGTGAGGAGGGTGCTGTCGGGTGGTAGACGGTTCGATCCAAGGCTGACATGGCTTGTCAACAGTGGCTCGTCGTCCTGCTGGTGTACGTGCTCGGGCGTATGATGCGAGGACGGTATATGCTGTTGCTGCGGAGTGTGTCCGGAGGATTGTGATTGGTGTGGTGGCCACCCTGGTCCTGTGAGCTGCGAAGGGTGGGTAGGGGTGTCGTTGGAGCGGTGCGTTTGCGTTTGCGAGCGATACATGTCTACCAACTGATCCGCCGATGCATCCTCGTTGGATGTACCGTTATTGTACCGCGGGGGTTGCTGCTCCACGCTACCATAGCCATAACCGGACCCGTGTGGATCTGGGTAGGGTGAATGGATGGTACTCACCCGCCGCCGTTGACCTCGTATGACGCCACTGGTGCCATACAACGCAGGAGGACTCCGCCCATTGCCATAGGTCGCGTAGCCGTCGCGGTACTCACCACCCAACCGTGTCGAGAAAGTGTCCGACGGGGCCGAGCGAGGATATGCGCCTTCACGGAGGTAAGGTGCGGGTGAAGGATATTGCAATGACTGAGACATCCCGTTATACCCGTCGGGGGACTGGTGGGAAGGCAAGAATTCCCCGTCAGCAGCAGTGATGGCGTGCCGATTCATCAACAGTTGTTGCTGATTCATCTGTTGCTGGTGCTGTATTGAAATTGGGACACTCGCCACATGGCCCAAGACGGAATGTCCGTATGAGTTCGGCAGGTGGTGTGATTGGGTTGGTGATATGTGATGTAGCTGGGAGAGGTGATGGGGAGCATGCTGCGGGTGATGCGGTGATAGGTGGGGGTGCGAGGGATGCGCGAGGCCGTGGTGGGCGGTATGGTGAGCATGGGCATGAGCATGAGCAACCGCCTGGGCACGCGCGAGTTCATGGCGTTCCCGTTGGCGGTCTGCCTCCTCAGCCTCTTTCTTGGCCTGCCGCCATTGTTTACGGAGTTCCTTGAATTCTGAACGGCTAAGTCAGTCCCGACAGTCAATGCAAGGTCGTTTGTGGTGCGCTCACCGCCAGGGCTGCGTTTCGTGCCGTGCTTCTGCATGGTCACGTGTGCATTGAGATGGTTGAGGGTGCCGTACGCCTTTGTGCAATTCGGGAAGCTGGCGAACACGTCCATCGAGGTCAGCATCGAAGATAGCTCAAAAGGTGTCAACACTGGAGTCCGTGGAAAAAACGGAAGTCCCACGGCCGTGGGCGGTGACGTGCGGAAATGGACGCCGACGCAGAGGCTTCTTTGAGGACGCAGCACGCGAGAGCACGTGGCCAGGAAGGAAAGAGACACTCACTTGCACTGGTAAAGTCGCTCAATCTCGTCGTACCTCCTCCGCGGCCTCTTCTTCACCGCATTCCCCGGCAAACTCACGAACGAGTACGTCTTCTTGTCCTTCCTGTCCCCATACCCGTCCCTCCGCTCCCCGTCGTGCTCATCCTTCCCATCCTCATCGTCAGTGTCCTCCTCCTCGTCCCTCCCTTGAGTCGGCGAAATGGGCTTCAGGTCGATATGCTCCACAGAGTCGTCTTGATGACGCCCATAGAAGGGGCCATTCATGTCACCGCGACCGGAGGTGTCGTCGATCTTCAGGTTCATCCATCCGGCAGGTCCGCCTCCTGAGCTGGAACCGCTGCTGATACGCTCATGCCCGTATCCGATGCCTACAAGATTCCGATAAGACGAATTAGGTCTCGGTGAGTGTGGTGTTGCTGGGGTAACGGTCGACGCACTGGATGATGATGGCGAATATGTATTCGCGTTGGCTGCGGGGAGATGACCCACTGCCGACTGCATCTGGTTGGCGGCGGCCGCCGACTGGTGGTACATTGACCGAATGGCCGGCTCACTCATCCGCCTATCGATCCCCGCTCCAGCTGGGAGAGGGGGGAAGTTGTACCGCGCATACGCGGATCGGGCGCCAGAGGACGACTGGTAGTCTGGTTCTGTCGGTGAGGAGAGAGGGGACGCTGAATAGGGCCCCGGCGCCACAGACTGGAGGTGACCATGCTGGTGATTTAGGCCGGTGAAGATCGACGGTAGTGTCGGTGGTTGGGTCGCGCGGTTGTGAGGGGCCATGTGGTGGGCGTTGTACATGGTGGAGGTACCGTTGTGACCAGCGGTATCGTCGTCGAAATATGATTGCTGTCGATGGTCATAATTAGGATGTACGGAGTACGATTGGGAGTGCGCTGAGGCAGGGGAGGACAGTGGAGGGGACAGGGTGGCGGTATTAGGTGAACTTGAATTATGCGGAAGGAGGTTCGGTGAATGGGAGAGAGTCCGACGGTCGACTGAGTCTTCGCGCTCGTACTCTTCTCTGCGTTCGCGCTCGCGGCGTTCCCTGTCTTCCTGAGCGTCGAGGGGATCGAGAGAATTGTGGGCGGAGTCGTGGTGCTTTGGGTCGTCTGGGATGACGAGGGATGAGAGGTCCTGGTGGATGAGATAGGCTGCGCGCGGGCGCGCGCCGGGGTTGTGGAGGAGATGGGGGTCGGATGAGGGGGCGATGTGGTACTGAGGAGCGGTGTCGGAGCTGTAGCTGGCGGCGTCGGGGTAGTAGTGGATGTCGGGGAGGACAAGGGGGAGTGCGGGGGGCTGAGCAAGGACCTGTTCGAGCATGAGTGGAATGATGGCTGAGAGCAGAAAAAGTTGACTGGAGACTCAAGAGGCCATCTCGATCGAGCAGAGACGGACACTCTGTTCTATCCTTTCATATAGGCGCCGGCCACAATTCCAGCCTGTCACGCCACGATCCGTCTCGCTTCGCAGTTCCATGTCACGCTCAGGGTCCTTCCCCATCTCTGGCGGATCTCAAACCCCCAGATCGCACAGATCCCTTTCCAGAACACCCCCGCAGAACTCTCTCACGCCCGATTCTCGACCAGAACTGCCCTTTTGGCCCCGCAGCCTGGCACCCTCCCCAATTTCCCCTTTTCCGGCCACGCCATCCGTCTACCTCGGACATCACGTGCGTCCCGCCTCGCCGCTGCCCGCCTCCGTCGTCGCTGCTGGCGGGGCCCCGCCCGACGTGTGGCACGGCGGAGGACGCCTGCGGGCGGCGAGGGTGTGCGAAAGTCCATGGTGCCGATGGCCCCGCCGCACGCATCACCGCCCTTTGGTCCGCGCGGACGGGAGGATGGACGCCGTTGTCGTCATCGGCCCATCCATTCGCTTCCTCTCCTCGCATCCCCATGGCCGCCTTCCATTGTCCACTCACTTGCTGCTGCCTTTCCCTCCTCCCACTCCTCCCCCCGTCCAAATTCCAGCCCAGAACCACCCACCGCTTTGGTCACCTATGCTCAGGCCGCCTGTGATGCCGAACGCCAAATTGCTTATTCACAATCCCATCAAATACATCCCCATATTTTCCGATTTTCTCCTCATTTTGGTCATTTTTCTTGCCTTTTGTTGTTTGTGCCCCTGCTCAGCCCACCACGACGCCGCGTCAATCACGGCCGCCGCCTCTGCATCTCTCTTTCAACTTGCCAATGAACGTGCTCTCCTTCCTCAGGTCTCCATTTACTCAACACAGTAACTTTTCGAAACTGTTCAAGACAGCCTCCAACACAGAGTTTGTTGACAACACACTTCTCTCTGCTTTCCGCGAACCCAGTCCTCCTTCCCGATGCGGCACCGGTGAAAGTCCACTCGCTGATACCCTTCCAGCAATAAAACCTTCTGCCTCGCCACTCGTCAGTTGACCTTCCCTGCACTCCCACACCTCGCAAGCAACGTCAACATCGCTGTATTCGAGCGATCAGCAGTTCAGTAGGTTATGTACGTTCCGACACCTTTTATACCGTTGCCCCTCTCACTGCCTTTGCTGTTCAGCGTCATATGTCCATTCCAGCTTCTTCCCGCCCTTGCTGTGAATGCTTCGCGATGCGCCCAAGTGTTTGATCATATTGATGCGTTCGCGGCAATCCCTGCGCACAGAGAGGTGTACGTGATCGTGATTTGCTCTTTGATAGAGTAATCCGTTTTTGATCCATTGACAATGACATGCTGCCCCATTCAGTCGCACCATCTGGCATCTGTAACGAACAGAAAACAACTTGCACCCCATCGATGATACAACGCGCAAAACGCAATCCGAGCTCTATCGCCATCATTTCCTGTGCTTTCCAAAGAGAAGCTAAAAGGAGTACTGAAACAGCGTTCGTCGTTTTTGGAATGTTGCAAAACAATGGCCTCAGCATCTGCTATCGCGGGTTCGGCCATACCGTTCCGATGCGAGCAAGGACGCGCCAGCGAACGATTCCCGAGACGCGTCAGCCTCTTCTCGCCAACAGATGCGCAGGACCCGTTGGCATCATCGCCGAATAAAGATACGTCGCGACTTGTTGAGTTGCTCAGTCCGCTCTCTCCCCACAACACGAAACCTGAAACTTGAAGGTTGTTTTCCGAATCACTCTCACGATACCCGATGTTCAACTCTCTGTTTATAACCACGCTCCAATCGTATCTCTAGGGCGGCTCAGGAGTCAGAAGGAAGGTGGTGCTGTCGATGAAGAAGACATTTGGGTAGTTATGGCGGGGATGACGACCATCTTTCCAATTTCTTTCCTACACCTCGTCGTTCTCTCCGACATCTCCCAAAGATCGACATTGGAGTGGACTTCTCCCGTTGGGTCTACGGTTGCAGCAGCTCTCAATTCAATTGATATTGCGTGTACGCGTTTTCTCGGCTTCGATGCAGATGTCGCGATTGTCTTGTTGGATGGCTGGCTAGGAAGGTGGAACAGAACGGTTGGAGATGATGAAGGTTGGTACATCTCGATGATGTGTCTGATCTCTGTCAAAAGCGTTGAACATTGAACAGTCAACACACTTCCTTGGCAAACAAACACCACCCGGTGCACTCTCGGACCCGGGCCCCGCATGAGTTCACACGATTCCGACTGTCCCACCACCACATTCAAAACCGCCAGGACCCACACGTATTCCATGGTGACGCAGCAGCAAGCTGCTCACACAGATCAATCGACATCACCACCGGGGGTTGTACTGTTGTTCTTCGACGATTGATCCTGTCTGTCTTCCTCTCTCGTCGAGGCTCGCGAATCGAAGGTTGAAACCTTTTGATTCCACTCACCCCCTATCCCGTGAAAAGCGGATTCTTTCGCTTCGGGCTTCAATCGCGTGGCCTCAGCCCGGACGCTGGAACTTTCCATTTGGCCCAGTTTGTTTGTTTCTCGCATAACGAACGGCTCCATGTCTCACCGAACCAGACCGGCGCCGGGGCGAACCGTTCTTCGGAGTTCCGTTGAAACAAATCTTCCTCCTCCCCAACTCGTCGCGGGATCACTTTTGACCTCGGAGAGAAATCTTCAATCTATTGGGACACCTGGAAGGCGCTGCGCCGTGGCGCAAACTGCCAATGCCCTTCCGGGTTATCTGTGGTGCGAGTGGAAAGCCTCGGGACCGACCAAGAGCAAGCGTTCTGGAGCATAGGATAGGGGTGTCCCGCCAGGGCCTCAACATGTTTGTTTGAAACTTGAAAGACCTTTCGAGCCCTCCGTCACACGCAAAGTTGGTGTGCCTTACGTTCTTTCTTCCTGTGCTGTCAACGTCACGCTCAACTATTTTTGCTCCCATAGTCGATCCTTTCTCTCCTGGCCCAGCTGGGTTCGCCATGGGGTCGGCACGTGTGTTGGAGAGGTGGTTTGAGTAGCTGTGGCGTACTCGGATGTCCTGTTTCACGCATGCAGCTGATGACTGTTTGTGCCTGCCGCCCTCGGGAATTCCGCCAGAGCATAGGAACCTACCAACGTGCATGCAGATTTGGCAGACCGTACCCTTAACTTCGTCTATCCTCACCGGTCTCACCTCCTGCTCAAGTACGAATCGCGCTCACTTCTGGACACAGAATCGGATGTGCACATCATTTGCAATGAACCGGGGTCCAAGTATTTGGGCACCAAGTGGACCTTGCGTCATGGGGAAGCAGTGTTTTCCCGTCTCTTTCCCGTGGTAAGTGGTGAACCTGATCTATAACCTTTAAGATTACTTACCGGTATCTACTCGCGAATTCTGCCTAACTCGTTCTCCTTGATGCATTGATGCTCAGCGGAGGGTCCGTGAACGTTCATCCCCACAACGGTCCGAACTGCACTGCAAATCCATCACCAATAGGTGTGTGCAGGATCGCGTACATACTTACGACTCTAACAAACATTTTGTCACGTTTGTGACGTACACTTACTGGATCTACAGTTCGCGTATACTCGCTCATTAACGTGTCGTTCAAGTGTCGTCATCAGGTTCTCGAGCTGATGTCCAGGTTTCCTGCGATTTTCCAAGTTTTCCCTCTACCATCTCGTGGCCTCCACGTTCTGACTTAGTTACGAATCGCGACGAACACGATTGTCGTACAGCCCGTATTATCGGAACCTCGTGTTATTTCAGATTCTGATCGTAGATTCTGCCAGTTCCACAGTTTACGGGAGGTTCCTGCGTTCTTTGAACAACGCCACAAAGCTCTTGCTTCCTTAGATAGGACAACTCACGCCACCACAACATGTCTCTACAGGATTACAAAGTCGGCACTCGTTCGGCCGGTATCTCCGGCTCAGCTGAGCTGATCAACCTTTACAGATCGTTCAGTGTTGCCAATGGGAGCAGGTTAGCCTTTTACTCAATCCCTTTCTCGTTGCGCGGTCGTCCTTTCCCGGCGTGGTGTTCGCGGGATGGCCACGCGTAACCCGGCCGACGTTGGTTCCAGTTGGTGCCTCCCCGATGACTTGGCACCATAATCAGCTGGACTCTAGTATTTCCGACAACACCCGACGGTCGTTGCTAAGTCCTCAGTGCGTATCATTACTGTATGGCCGACCTTGTCCATGACTGATGCTTGGATTCAGAATTGCGTTGTCCGGCATCTCGTCTGGCTGTCGGCGATCCCAGTGGGCCCACTATCCACACAAACATTCGATACCAGAACTCTGTGCGACATGAACGTCCCTGTGCGCCCATCTGTCTTTGCTTCATACCTCTCCGGATCACCTTTTTTTCGCTGGTGTACCTGCCTTGTGACGCATGGTAAACGCGTGTTTCTGCTTACAGCACTTGACGCACGTACGAACCTTGGGGTCCCTTTGTTGCTGATTCAGGTGCTCTTTCTTGCGTCCATGCGCACATGCAGGTCTCCGACACCCTTCGGAATGCGACTTGTGGATGTGTCCTGGCCTCTTGCTCGTCAGTGTTGCCCCTGACTGTCACCGACTGCTATCTGCACTTACCGCTCGGACAGCTGATTTGCATACACCAGCACGGTCACTTGACTCCAATGCCTCATTCATTGTCTGGTCTTCGAATGTTCGAGATCGCCATGGCAATGATTGACTAACAGTCAGATGCCACTCAACGATTGCAAGCAACACCCATTCATTCGCTGGCAGCCCAGACTCAACGGCTCTACTTTCTATGTCGAGCAGCTCACCTCTCAGTGTGGCCGAAACCCCGCTCATTGCATAGCCAATGTGACCATCAAGAACTCGCAGCAACTTCGCTCACTCTGCCTTCTCTTGCTTGACATGGCAGCCCGTGACCCGACCTTGAATTGGAAAACCGGACGCGAATCTCTTCCGACTCCCCATCCGTCCAAATGATCCGCCCATGGCACTGGATGATCGTGGACCCTGGCCCGCATATCTGAATCTCCCCCTCATTCGCCTCTCGTTCGCGCAGATCTCAATTACCCTTATCATATCTCTTTGGTGCAATGCAAAGCCAAATGATCGCTCTTCGGATCGAGGCGCGAATATAATATCGCATGGCGGGCCGTGACTGATTTTTCTCCGCCACCCCCGCTCCTGCCCGCAATTGCTCGTTACCAACTAGTATCGTTGAAAGTCTGGAAAGAGTTCACCAGCACCAGGGATTCTACAGCTGGATGACAAAGGTGAGTGCTGGTATATTAGTGGACTCAGTGAATTGGAGGCTATGTGGAGACTGATAAATAACCTTGGCATAGCCGTCGCGAATCGTCAATCAGTCCGTCAGAGGTCAGGGTGCGTCTTCAAGCAAAAATAATCCTCCAAGACATTCGCGTTGCGACTGACATCCATCGATAATTTCAGAACCGAGGTCCTCTCAAATGCCTTTCAATGTAAAGGTTTGAATCCGCAAGATTGCCGCAACAGACGCTGCAATGGTTTATCTCATATATTATATTTTCTTCCTCACGGCAAGACAACAGAGCACTGCTATTTATTGAGCGACATTTTTTGGATAGATACGATGAAACCGTCTTGAAAACTGTGGCGAGTCGTGGGATGTCGTGGGACCCAGCAAGTCGCAATGTGTCCTTATTTCGGTTGTCCACCCTCGGCGCCGAGAGGCCAGCCGTAGGAAGGTTCTTTGGAAGATTCACGTTTGGGGAGAGCGTGTCAACTCCTGCAGGGCTGCAGAAGGTTTGGTTTGGGATGAAATCATGACAAGGAAGCGTCAAATTGAGTCGATTGCAGCCGTTTTGAGACCGGATTATTATTGCCTTTCACGCTAAATGGCTGTCCCATTGTTTGTGTACAGGCACGAGGAATCTACTCATTGTGGCATGCAAGAACCAGGTGTATGCAGAGCGACGTTTGCTCGAGCGAACGTCATGAATTTATCAGTGGGGGCCGATGTTGTCTCCTGAGCATCACCACAAACTCGACAATCCGCTCACCAGACCTAACGAGCGGTGTCCAGCAGCACAATCCGACTCGGCACAGGGAAGACGTGACGGGGAGGTTTCCCCGTTGGATGCTGGATCGCGATCCCCCGACGAAATCTAGGTTATGAGTTTTCTGATCGTTCCGTCCTGGCTTTGAATTTTTGGATCTTCATACCGGTCGCAAACTTCATTGATGTCCTACATGTTCGGACTTTGTGCCATGCGATACTCGAAAGTTCAAAGTTGGGTAACTGAACATATGACGTATACGCGAGGAGGAGCCCCTCCAAAATCTCAGCCGTCCTGCGTCGGATTGATTGACGCGTTGAACGACCATTCAACGGTGAGGATGCTGCAACGTATTAGCCACACAATAAATAATATGGTTGCTCACCAATCACTGGGACCTCTGACGTGGCCGATGGTGCAAAGGTGGATCAGGAATGGCCAAGAGAGCGGTGATGTTCGGAATCTTAAGCTTGCCACCAACAATGCATTCCTGTGATGAAGAACGACACGATCCACTCCTTCCCGTCGCGTTTCGTGCCCCAGACTACCGTGGGGGAAATCTGGAGCAAAGAATGCGCAGCCATGTCTGTGATCTCCAAGTTGAGTGGAACCCACGATCGCCGTTCGTCGTGCATCATTGCTCAGTTTGAAATTCTTGCACCGACGTCAAGCGGTATTTTATTAACGACGATGCGCTGCTGCAGTATTCGCTTGTATTTATCCCGAATGTGTCGCTGAATGATTGAAGCTGTGAGTTGAAATTCTCGCAGTGATGGCACGAAGAAACCACATACGGAGTATTTCTCAATTGAAAAACAACTGTCGAGATGTTTGGATAGCAGTCATCAACGAGAGGATGAGGAGTGCAAGTGCAGTGTGTCAGTGGTCACTGTGGCGTCGCAACTTACTTTCCATATACAGACGCCTGATCTGGAAAATCCAAGAGACCTTCCTTCCCCCATTGGCTGCTTCTCCCGCGTCTCGATCGCTCCATTATGCAAGTCTGGTGATCGAACATCCTGTCAATTTTGAAACATGAAGGCCAAACGTGGACCTGCACTTACGGGACCCGTTACGTGGTTGTGTTCCCTTCCCAGGCCACACTCTCTTCTCCACATTTCATTGTGTTCAATACAGTACCCAAGCAAATTTGGCTCTAGAGCCTGAGCCTGAATACTGGTTTTCACCGCAGGATGAGCTTGTTGAGTACTTCACTTCTTACTGATACCACCCACGCCATGGCACCTCCAGAATCCTCAACCTTGCAGATGTCCTAGCAGGAGTCACGACGTGCACTGGAGGCCTTCTCTGGCGAGAAGAGTCGTGGAGGATTTCATATTTTCCTTCCAGCCTAGCTCTGGCCGCCCTCCCATCGGTCGAAAGCCTGAGTTCATGAATTAAGGATCTCAGACTTTTACATCACTTTTCACTGACGACAATATTCGTGCTTGCGCGTCGTGTGGCCGGTAGTAGCACAGAGCTGATGTCCCGCCCTGAACCAACGCCAACAGCAGATACAATTATTCAAGCCGAATGCGGGTATGTACTTGGGAACCGAAAGTTTGCTGTCGAAGCAATATTAATGTTGACCTGAATGACACGGAATAGCCCTAATTAAGTACCGTCTCAAGATCTCATGCATCTCATGAGTCGTGAATAGACTTGGAATTTGATAACATCGTACAGAAAGAGTTCCCGAAGATCCTCCATATTTTCCCCCATGGAGAAGTGAAAACAAGGACACCGCAGAACTCCGGCGGCTATTCAAGTTAATTGAGGACGGAGATTCTTGTCAGTCGTGTTCTTGGTCGTGTTTGTCCTGTTTAAAACGGTGAATTGCATAATTCCTCAAATAAGGTGGTGTATGACGTAGCATGCGTAAGGAAGCGCGAATCTGCGTAGATTTGTGCGGCCTTCCAGACACGGAGGTGACCGTGTTTTTTATTATTATGTTGCTGCCATCAAGTCCGGAGGGTTGATTACCACAAGCGACCCATACAAAACGTGTGCGTAGGTGAGCCGCTGTTCATCACCCTTTCTTGATGTGGAAAATAATGGTTTCGTCTTCGTCAGAGTTCTTGCCACGGGCCTGAAAGAACAGACGGGAACCACCAATTCTTCATCGATGATGCAACGACCGTCCGTCTCGTTACGGCCAAGCGGCTTCTTAATTATGATCAAGGGGTAGGTAAAACCATTCTCGAAGGTGATTCAGCGCGCTATGACCAGTTTTACTCAGGGCAAACTCACCATTCAACAAAAACTGATAGAGTTTTCACGCAATACTGGCAACACATTTCCGGGTTTTCTGTTTAAATTTGTTCTTGTACATGCTCTGGCGGGATGTAACCGTTCACGGGCACGGTACGTATACCTCGGTTCAAAATGAACATGACGTCTGAACTCTGCAAATGCCCGATGCGTTAGGATATTAGTGTCATATTCTGCGCATGTCAAAGCACGCACCTGAATCCCTCTAAAGAGTTTGCACCATATCCAGCCCATCACTTGATTCACTGTACAAAGTGCTGGCTACTTGTGCTGTCGACCCAAAGGGGACTGCGAGCTTCAGGATTCAAGGCCCAATCTTCGAAGATATTATCCCGAATTCTGTTGCTCCGTCTCGAGACGTTTCAGATACGTCGCTATAGCAATCGTGGATGTATCAAATCGACGTGAATGGCGTGATACAAACGGGAACAAAGGGTTGAACACACCTGAATGCTGATATCGAAACTGATATTCGATGGGTATAATGGCTAAGGCAACTACCTTCGTCCACTAGGTGGGGATCAGTCACCCGCAAGGGTAAGGGCAACGTATTGCCGGGTGAGATATATATAAGAATGTGCGAACCTCCAGCGAGAAAATGGTTCAGGAGCAAACGAGCAGCTAGGTTCTCGGAGCAAAAGAAAAACCTGAGTATAATAGGACGACCGTAGCGGACTCGCGGGATTGAACTCACCTCAGAGCTGGCTAGCAACCGGAAAATGCTGCCGTCCATGTCGTCCCGTCAGATTGACCAGACATATCCAGAGCGCATTCCGTTCCGAGACTGTAGTCGTGGTCGGTAGATGCGTAAATCACCGGGTCACCTGTGCAACCTTGAGTACCATACGAGGGTCATATGCAAGAATGCAGGGTTCTGCATCCAGTAATTCAACTGGGTCGGGTCACAGCATCAGCAAACGAGACCCATGGAAAGCTCAGGGATAATTTTGAGCCACAGGCTATATATCTTGAAGCCGGGGCTTCCTTGACCGTACTCGCGCAGAGTTGCTGCTGTTAAAATGAAACAATAAAAGGTGCCGCTTGAAGAAAGGCGGGTCAGGGAGTTAGTCATCAAGGGTATAGAACGGTGGTTAATACCATACAACCCAAATTGCTCATCCCACCGCGAGGTACCAGGATGGGCTTGAAGGTCTTTCGGTCTCGTGGCGGCAAGCACGCGGACTGGGATATCGATGTCGGAGGTGTAGTATAGAGCGCGACGTCAACAGTAGCTTTGAGGTGTTTATCTGTTTTCGCTCTAAAAGGCGTGGCAGCGTCGATCGAGCCTGAGGAAGAACTTGACTTGAGGGTCTGGCGTGAAGTCACGTTTTTTCAGGCGCCAGCGACGCGCCAGACCAGACTGAGACGCGTATGAGCAGCGCGCGGTTACCATATCAAGGTAACCGAACTTGAACGCTCCCTGCATCCCCTGGTTGCCTTTACTCGACAACAACTCACCATTGCGGCTTAGAAAGCAAAATGCAAACGCGACGCGCTGCAGCAGGAATGGCAATGTCAACGCGTGGAAGCAAGGCAACAAAGACAGCCTCGACGAGCGGTAAGGTGACCTTTGGGGTGGTCAATGCAGTTTTGCTGACAATGGGACGAGCAGACAGGTTACGCAAAGAGAACGTTCTTGCATACGTGTCTGTTCCTAGACACCCTGCTCGGACGGTCAAGAAAGTAAAGCCCAAGACCCCCGCAGTCGTCGAGGAAGTTGAGGAAATGTCATCGCCAATAGCTACAAGATCGCGTCGCGCATCGTCTGCTGTTCCCTCTGTTACTAAGAAATCAACCCTGAAGGACGTCCTACCTAAGCAGCCTTCCACCAGTCGTGTCTCATCAGAGCCGGCCGCTGCTTTGAAGAGTGTCCGGGCCTCCTCTCTCGTTCCGAGAACGTCCACAAGAATCCGTAGAGCCACTCCTGCAATAGTCGATATGGAACCTCCGAAGTTGGCCCAATATGCGGAAGAGTATCGGGATTTGAAGCGTAAACGATCCACGTTGGAGGCAAGTGTCGCGAGCTTCACGGAGGAGAAGGAGAGAAAGGATCGCGAATTGAAACGAAGGAGGATCGCGCTGGACAAGGAGGAGATGGATATGAAGAAACAGAAGAAACATCTTGAGACGATGAAGGCAGATTTGGCTGCTCGTGCTGAGCAGTTGAGGGAGCGAGAGATGGTTGTCGAAAACAGGGAGGAAGCATCCCGCCGTCCGTCCATCGATAACTCGGAAGCAGCACTGAAGTTCTTGGAGGAGTGTTTCTCCTGCTCATTGTGAGTTGATCAGCCTTTATCCAAGCTTTTCCTTACCAACCTACACTTTGCGAATAGATGCTGTGATATCATGTATGTGCATATTCGGTCACTATTGGAATAGTAACTCACAACTCATACAGGGCATGTCCCACGGTCCTCGCATCATCATGCGGCCATTCCTTCTGCGCGATGTGTATTCTCAAGTGGTACTTCGCTCGTTTTCACATCGAATGCAACTCTTGGCACACTGCTGTCGAATGCCCTCTGTGTCGCGCCTCAGTCAGAACACCCAACACCGGCTACATCCCACGGACATTGGAGAGTCGTCCAATGATGATCAACAGGATGGCGGAGGGGGCTCTACAATCCTTCGTGGACATGTTGCTGAAACCTGGGAGCAGTGAACCAGCGCCGGGGAAAGGGAAAGGTAAGAAGAAGGCAGTGATAGACCTAGATGATCCTGCGCTGGAGTGGCGTGAGGGAGGGTCTGCACGGCGGGATTGGATAGAGCGTGGGCAGTAAGTTTCATCGTTGTTGTCATGGGGTTTCTGTTATTCACGTCTTCGGGTGCACAGGAAAGGTAAAGCAAAACTACAAGAGGTGCTATCGGTTTGGGAGAAGTTGACTCCCGCTGGCTTCACCAATTTCAAGCGATCGTTGGACGCTTGAGTACTTGAATTATTGAATTTCGCTCTTTTGACTTCAATTTACATACTGTGTATTATTGTGGACACTCCCCCGCCTCTCGAAACATTGCGATAATGAGTATTGAATGGATGGTGTACATGATACAATTGACAGAGAACAAAATGGTCAGCAAACGAGTGGTATATGTGCAGGTAGGATAGCAGCTTGAACAGTTCCTCTAGGAATACTTGCGGGGCTCTTTCACATGTAGAACTCTGGTTTCCTCGAAGTAATACCATACTCTGCGAGTGCGGCACTGAGATCTTCCATCATGAGTGTCGTCTTTGTCTTGTCCTAGGCTCGCAGATCAGTACTTGATTTCCTTAGAAAAGACGAATGCCAAAACGTACCCTAGCAGATTGAGGGCCAGTCACGTTCACTCTTGACCGACCTCCGGAAGCGTTCGTCCGTATTCGAGCGTGCTGATAAGCGTCCGCAGCAATATCCGAGACGAACTTCTGAGCAGCCAGTGATAGGAGGCGTTTTCTGTCGAGAAGAATTGGTCAGGAACACGCAAAATGAACGACGCCCTCACCGAGGGTTCAGCGAATCTACTCACAGCCGTGGATCTTCACACTCAAAGCCTACTCGTTGTAGGTAATAGTCCGTGACTTCATTCGGAATCTACCGCGATGCACGAGGTGAGGAAAGCACTCGCACGCATGAGAGCCAACATCCGCCCTCTGCTGAATAACGCCTCTCATCTGGCCAAAACACGTACCAACGGTTCATAATCATCCAACATCAGCAAGAACTCTGCCAACGTAGTATTCCTCCTTGCCTCCTCCGCAGTCTGACGCGACGGTGGCTGCTGCTGTGTTGCCTGTGTTGACGATCCGACCTGAGTGGACGAGCCAGCTACCTGCGACGGGTCCGGGGTTGAAGGGGTCGTCTCTGCGGTAAATGGCTGATATACGGCGGAGGATTGCTGAGATGCTGCATCTTGGTAGGGAGTGGTCATCGTCTAGAGGATGCGGCAATAGATTGGTCTTGCTTGAGCAGTGAGAGCAGACAAGATGGCCTACGCCGAGGACCAGCCGCGTGGGGATATTTGCGCTTATTTGTACACACATCTATAAATTTGCTTCAAATGTTTCTCAAAGTTTGTCTTTCTCCTCATCTCATAACGCATCCTTCGTCTCAACAGGTGAGCATCACAGCCCGTTCTTCCGCGAGCTCGACTCGCTAGCATGATGCTTGAGGCATTTGGCTTTAGTAGGTCTCACGACCTGCGGTGCAGAACATTTCTCGACTACCTGCGGGCAGTCTGCTTTCTGCGGGCTGTCCGTTCACTTCTGATTCTATCCTATCTGTCATGTCTCTTCACATGTATATGAACTTGTTACTGATTCACTCCTCGTAGCATGCATTGGTTGGTGTAGTGGGGATTCTGTCTGTCTGCCGGGCTACTATACTATACAAGAGCATCTCTTCAATTTTCCTCCGTATCGTTCTACCTCGGAACTGGTCTAGAATACTTTCTCGACGCCTTCGGGTAGCTTGTATTCACCTTGACGACGGACCTACGGGGGGAAATACAATCGCTTCCATGATTTTGAATAATTCTCGATGACCGCAGGATCACATACCTCGTCGAATACTTCCATGAGCAAGATACTCTTATCGTGTCCCCAGACCTCACTTTCCAACTTGCCGGCTGTTACGCACCTGGCCACCTCGTCTGCTTCGAAGTGCCACCCTCCTCCGACGAAACTGAACACATGCTTCTCTTCCTTCACCACGTTCCCACTTCCGGGCTTGTCAAAGTATTGCACGGTGAACGACGAGGGCTTGTAGATCGGCGCATTGATGAGGATGTTGCCATTGCGGTAGCGGATGGTCGCTGCTGGGTTGGGTGAGGGAAGTGTGATGCTTGCACTGAGAATGGCTTGGGCCCGGAGGTTTTCCGTGAAGTTGAGCGTCCAAGTTGTGCTGCTATCCACTCCGGTCAAGGGGGTTTTAAGGATGGAGCCTGTGATCTTGGTAGGGTACGCCTTCTTATTGGATGGATGCTCGTAAAGGGCAACGACAGCCTGGTGTCGATGTTAGGACCGAGGAATAGCTACAAGAGGCAGGAGGACATTACCCAAATCATGGGATACGGTCCCAAATCTAATAAAGCTCCGCCTCCCAGACGAGGATCCAAGATCCTATGTGTCTTCGGGATATCTGCATGGCTCAATAAACTTTGTCTCCTCCAGATCACAAGACAGGACATAACTCACTCTCAATATCAAAATCTCCAGAAAGATCAGCATGCAACACAACAGGATCACCAAGCTTTCCGTCCTCAGCGATCTCCTTCAATGCCTTCGTAAGTGGTTGGAAGCGCGTCCACATCGCCTCCATGAAGAACAGGTTTTTCTCTTTCGCGAGCTTAAGAAGATCCTTCAATTCCGCAGCGTTAGAAGTCGTGGCTTTTTCGCAGAGGACGTGCTTTCCGGCAAGGAGGGCTTCACGCGCATTCTCATAGTGCAGAGTGTGGGGTGTGCCGATGTAGACTGCTTGTACGTCCTAAGTAGAACGGTGATGAGATTTGGTGGTTTAGATAGGAGAGAGACATACCGGGTCAGCAAAGACCTCGGCGTATGATCCGAATGCCTTGATGTTTTTGTCTCCTGCAGCGTACTTGTCGATGAAGGTTTGCGCACTCTGGACGCTCCTCGAACCGACGGAGGCAACCTTGTGGACGATATCGTGAACGTCACGCCTATAACGTGGTCGGGTCAGCCCCAGCCATTGACCATAAGGTGATGCCTTCATACGTCTTTGGGTCAAGCAACAAGTCCTTGATAACCCGATATCAGCACAACTGACATCTGCAAGAGATACACTACAGACACTCACCTTCACGAAGGACTGCGCAATCCACCCAGTTGAGATGATACCCCAGCGGAATTCAGTGGCCATGTTGTGGATGAAGAAAGAAAGATGGAGAAGAGCGTATCGATGGATGTGAGTGTATTTGAGATGTCGGTACAATGATCATGTTCTCCTCTGTATAATTATAGTCGGAGAAACAGATGATCGAATCGTTTCGTACCTGTGAATCTTGGCGGTCCGTTACCTACCGTCTGCGTTCTCACTGTCAATACAGTGTAGTGGTACCGGAGTTCCGTACTTGCTGTGAATCCGTGAATATAACTGTACAATACACCTATGCAAACCATATGGGTGAAATTCATGAAAGCGTCCTCAGAGCCTCCTTAATCGTACTCCTTTCTCCCAATAAGGCGAACATCTGCCATCGTTGATCCTTCACTTCTCGGTCCTTCACCAAGTACTCGTCCTCAACCTCGTTTTCACCCAACGCTAACCTCATAGCGGCCGCTGATCCGCTTGGCAACAACGACGGAGATATCGTAAAGGAGGTATCGAAGGAAGATGCAGAGAGAGGGTATGATGTTGATGGTTTGCTGACAGCTTGAATTGAGGAAATGGCGTGTGATGAGGAGGTCAACGAGAGAACATGTGTAATCATTTGCTTCAGCTTAGCCTGAGAGCACAGGTCAGCTAAAGCCGTCAGATATGTGGAGGATACACTCGCCTCAAATGCAAGCATCATGAGGGAAGATACTGCTCTTGACGGTGCTCCAAGATTATGTTGAGCCGATATGAGGTTGATTCGATCCGAAATATGCTGTAGCGTCGGGGCACGTGTTGTGGATGCTAGATGCAGTGGCATTCGACTTCCCGGTGGCTCTGTATCACCAGTTAGCTGCGAATGCGCGATGTCTCAATAACGAGGCGTACCTCCACGCTCTGAAAGCAGTTGCACGCCTCGCTCCGCACTAATCTCGTCCCTCTCCTTCCGTGGCCTCCTCTCCGTAGACAATGCCATCGCCTCCATTCCTCGTACTCGCTCCCTTTCGCGTCTACCAAGCCCAACTGTCCACCTCTTCAATCTATGTGACCTGAGCGACGTCTCATGGTCGTCTTCGCCTTGATACGGAAGCAATCGCCGCCGTTTCCGTGGTGGGAGTTTAGGTGCGTCTGGTGGAGGAGTTGGAGGAGCTAGATGCGCGGATGTGTCAAATAATGACACTATGAGTGAATTGTGTAGTGTAACTAAAGGATGGAAGATTTGTCTGTGAGTACGGTACGCTGTGGCATGGTGACCCAGAAGAGACGTACTGAGAGGAGTATTGTCTCGCCCAAGACAGTCTTTGATCGCGTCGTCATATTCCCCTCGGGATATTTCTCCGCTAAGATACAGTTGCAATGTCTTCCAGTATTTTGGCGCATTGTCTCCAAGGAGAGACGTAAGCTGGGCTTTGATTGTTGTAGTGGAGGATAGGGACATGCTGGGGTCCGATATGACCACCGTGGGGGCCGGTGCGGTTGTCCTGAAAGCTGGCGAAGGTGAGCACAGCGATTCTGCGTAAATATATACCAATATATTCGTCGATACTGCCGACCACGGATGATGGACAGACCTGACTGTGGCCTGCGAGAGGTGGTGGAAGGCGGCACGTGTTCAAGTTGCCTTGGGCGCCTGCGGAATGCGATTGCAAGCGATCTTCCGCTTTCGAACTCCTCTCGTCACCATCGGAGGCAGCGTTCACAACCCCCTCCTCGACGATCACACCTCTTAACCTCCTGATCTCCTCGCTCATCATGCCCGAACGTCCAGTTACTTCCAAATCACGAGGAATATGCAGGTTCTACACAACCCCTCGCGGTTGTTTCGCCGGCAAGAACTGCAAGTTCCTGCATGGAGAGACGGAGAAGTTCACTTCCTACGATAAGGCCAAGACCTGCAAGTTTTTTACAGCCGGATATTGCAAACGAGGGGCCGATTGTTGGTTCGCACATGTCGTTCCCCCTGCGGCTAGCGCGACCTCGCAGTCAGGTTGTAACCTCAAGGCGCCAGCTGAGATGGATGATGAGGAGAATATGTGCTCTATATGTCTAGAGAAGCCAGTGACATACGGCCTACTTCGTGCGTCCCTCGTAGCTACTCGGGATACTGATAACTGATGAACGAACCGATTTCTCAATGTCACCCAGCCGCCTGCAGTCACATCTACTGTATCCAGGTACGTCATTGGTCGCGCTACATTACCCGTTGTTAATCTCGTTTCGGATATCCTAGTGTATTCGAGACTGGAGAGATCGCAATGGAAAGTCGATTGAAATGGTTGTCACTGGCAATACCAAGAAGTGTCCTCTCTGTCGCTCCCTGTCGCCATTCGTCGTCCCGTCGAGTCATTTTTACCCTGATGGCCATCCCGGAAAAGAGACAATGATTGAGAAATACAAAGCAAGTATGGCCCGAGTTGCCTGTCGGTAGGTCATATTCAAGGCAAATTGCGAGATTTTCTCTCATCTGGTCCTCCTATCAGGCATTTCCAGAACTCACCGCCGTCAGATAGATTCTGTCCGTTTGGCAAGGATTGTTTCTATCAACATCTAAATAGCGATGGAACACCTTTCATTTTCGAGCATGGTGTCAGCTATTATATTAAGGTATTTCAGGACGTCGTTTGGCCGTCCATAGCACTGATTTGCTCATCAGCAAGCCTCCCGTCGCCGTCATCACAACAGCGCGGAAAACGACGCAGAGGACAATAATCCGTGGCTGCAGGACTTGAGTACTGCGTTGGAAGCGATACGCGCCTCTGTCCCCAACTATTTCCAACACGCAGATGAATTGGAGGAAAGCGAAGACTGGGCACCAGATGCTGCGGAGCCAGAAGTTGGATCTCCTGCGTATGCGCGTGCGCAGACAGCGCTTGCACAGCTCGTGAGTTTACTTCAACCCACCCTTGGTGTCTTGTTCCCACTATGGTTCTGTATAGATGAATCTAATTTGGCGGCTGTCGAATTAGGGGTACCCATCACCTTCAATACTCTCGCGCACGGTCTCGTCTGAACCTGGGTCACCAACGATTGCATTCCGGGACCTGGGAGACTCTGGCCTGTACAGGTCCTCTCCCTCGCAATCATCGGACTCCCTGCCATTAATCCTCCCATCATCCTACGCTTCGGGGTCAAGATTCAGCACAGTCGTACAGGGTCGCTTACCTGACTTTACGCCCGAAAACACGGGCGACCAGGATAGCATGCAATGGGCTGCCCTTGCAGCTACAATTCCTGAAACATCCAGCCTTCTTGATCTTCCCGATCAACTCGTCGTTCCCGCGTACTACATGAGCGACCTTGAACAACTCATTTTACGCCCCGCGCCCATTTTAGCTCGGCAGTTTGAGCTCCCCTCAGTTTCGGTTTCGGTTTCCCGAGAAGCTCCCATTGCGACAGCCAGCGATGAGGCCCACAACATCCCGGTCACCGTCCAACCAACGTCCACTCCCGATCCAGTCTGGGACACACCAGCACCGGTAGCGCACGAGTCGGATCCCCCTTTGCTGACCGATGGTCGTGGCAGAGTTGTCTGGAGTACCGCACCAGCCTCACGAAGAGGTAGGGGTCGTGCTGGTAGTACAGTGTTACCTGCGAACCAACAGCACAAGGCCCGCCTGAGAGAAGAGTCGCTGGGGAATGAGGCGCATGATGACCAGACGAGGAGCCCCCGTATGATGCGTGCGAGATCTGTCCCTGAGGGATCTGGTGCGGTTGTCAACACTGCATCGTTGGCCACATCTTCGCTTGATTGTCTTGACTAGTATGTTCACTAGTGATCAGAAACTCAGCCGTGTGTATTCTGTGGACTTGAAGTTAAAAGTAGAGGAGGAGCACATTGGAATGTATTTTTAGTATCATTCTGGGGAGCGTAATTATCCCGTTGACCGTACGGGTATCAGATGGCCAAGTATGGACCCACATATACTTGAACTCTAAAAGCTCTTCGTCAGTTCCAACTCTCCAGACTAGCACAAGTGCCCGATGGAAAACGCTAACCAGGTACCTCGGTGCGCACTGGGAGCATCACTCAATTTCAAGTTCCCGCCGGCGGACTTCACATTCTTTGTTTCCACCCCCCCCCCCCCCCCCATTGATCTTGCAAGCGCAACCCCCCATCGCAACTTACTATCCACCGACGATACCCTCCAGGTAGCACCATTCAGTCCAGACCGATATCCCGAATTGATCGGCGTGTACATTGTCTTTGCAGCTGACTACATTCTCCTCTTTGGGGGTTACATAAGCTTCAAGAGCGACGACGCTATGTGGCAATCGCTTCTCTCGACCCACCTCCTTTTGACCTGTGACGACGTCCGTGTCGGCCTCCCTCCGAGGTTAAAAGCTGACCTTCTGTCTTATACGGTGAGTCTAAATCTTTACTGCGTCTCACCAACATAAATGGCTGTGTCGTTCAAGTTCTCAGTTGGAGTCGACAATTTCAAGTTAAACAAATGACAAGGATAAATTATTGATGGTTGATCCGTATCCTCCAGAAATTGACGGCCCCATCCTGCAATCAGATATGAACCCAGAGTCTTCCCCCGGCTCAGGCTCGGGCTCACGAGCTGAATCGCCAACACCTCCCTCCACTTCCGGCGGTTCTGGCCAGCCTCGGAAAGGCGGGCTGTCGTGTGCTGAATGTCGCAGGCGAGTTCACGGCACCGCAAATACGTATGTGATGACTCAGAAATGCTGACGAGCGCGGTACCGGCTTCTGTGACTAGGTCCAAGCTCAAGTGCGACAGGTTCGTAGTGTTCTGTACTTCTTCATGCGAGGAAGAGGTGTTCACTAAATCCAACATTCATTCGTTTAGGAAGGTACCTTGTCAAGCATGCGTAAGGAGAGGTTGTCCTGCCATATGTCCGGACGGTAGGGCACACGTGATATCGAGTCAACCTCCAACTGACTTTGTGCTCCTAGGGACTTTGATGGCCACGAAGGGCAATAAGTGAGTTGTCACGCAATCGCACGTGTTGAAGTGCTCACTTACTCTTTCACAGAGTACTGCAGGCCCGTGCAGAGAAACTCGGCGAGCAAGTGAAGACTATGACCAGTCGCATTGCTGAGCTAGAACAGCAAATCGCGGAAGCACAACGGAACTTACGTTTAGCCAGCTCAACCGCAACAGGTGCCTCACGAGTCTTGGAAAGCAATAGCAGAGAGCCAGACGCGCCGAACGAGCAGATGTCGAACCTTGTGGACGCGATTGGTTCGTTAGCCATCAACATACATACAGAGGGGGGCACAAAGTACTATGGAAGTACGTCCTCCTCGGAGGTAAGCCATGCAAAATAGACTCACCGAAAGTGTTTGTCTAAGGTGCTCTATCACAGTATCTGACCACTTTGCTGCCGGTATGCAAGGCTCATTTCTATGTCGGTTTTGTACATTGACCGCACTTAATCTCTTTGTAGGGTGATGGAACAGAAAACGTCATTGAACGCTTAAGAGATCCAAAATACCTCGGACTTCCCGATCAGATACTGCAACTTGTGTACGCATTTCCTCTGGGCATGAGGGACTGTCCATACAGCAAGTCCATATTCCTACCGTTCTTCCCAGATCGCGACAGAGCCTCGGCATTGGTCGACATCTACTACAGGCTGGACGCATGGCAGTCAGTGAACTCTTTACTCCATTCACCTACTTCCGAATAACCGACACCTTACCGCCTAGATTCCAGCCACTTCTGTGCCGAGAGATCGATGACATTGTTGTATCTATATACGACAGTGGATATCCCATTATTGAGCACATACATCCCCACAAACTCTCCGTGTTTTTCTCACTGATGGCACTGGGTGCAGCCTTTTCTCCTGAACCTGTGTCCATGGAGCGGGAGCAGTATCATGCTTTGGCTTGCGCCATGATATCCTTGGAGCCTATAACCAGAGGTGTTACATGCTCAACTGTGCAGGCATTTTTCTTGATTGTGCGGTTCCTGTATTCAACAGTGAGAACGGCGGGTGAAGACTGTTGGATATTGTTTGGGATGTGTGTCAGGGTGTCGCAAATGGTGCGTTTGTATCGTCCTGGGTTTATCATGTATCTCTTGGCACTGATTTGAGGAATAGATGGGTCTTCGTACGCTCCATGGTCTGCCATAATTCTTGAGTGCCGTTCCTGATGTTTCTTCACTAGAATATGACGGTGTCGCGTGGGGTCTTGAAAGAGAAGAGATCCAGCGTCGACGGACATTATTCTGGGAGGTCTACACATGGAATTGCTGGAATGTAAGTTATCAGCACGTACAATTCAAGCTGACAACGATTTGATGTTTTACCAACAGGCATTCGTCATGGGACGACCTCCGTCAATATACCTTGAAGATACAGATTGCAAGTTTCCCAATCACGGCCACTGCTCAGATTCAGAAGTCAAAGAGCTTGACTGTAAGTCTTCGTGACGATGCCGTCTTTGGCTCCTCAAATGTTGATCATCGCATCAGTCCACGCATGGAAATATCGGTATACAGCAGCATGTTTACCGTGGACGTTGAAGCATGCATTTAGCCCAGGGAGTGTCTCCTATGATGCTCTGATGGAATTGGATTGCAAAATACGCACTTTCCCCATACCGTCAAGGCTCAAGGTGTCCCTGGAGGGAGAGGACGGTCATCAATGGTCAGCAGATTCACGATTGGCGATGCAGCAGTGTAATACCGTGTTCATGAAAGAGACCAGTAAGACTTTATTACTTTCCCTATTTACCTGCCTGCCTTGCTGAGTTTCGTCATCATAGATCTCCTTTACCTGCATCGGAGCTTCTTTGCTGTGGCAGTCAGAGATAACTCACTAAGTCCTCTGGATCACATGTATGGGCCGTCTGTGATTGCTACGTATCGCAGCGCACTTCGAATGTGCGTCGCGCTCAGAGGGTTGTACCTAGTACACCCCGACGCACTGGCGCGGTATTGGTACTTCTGGTCATGTATATTCTCCTCATGTGTAAGTGTCTTGGATTTTATCCCACTTTACTCTCAGGGCTGATCGTTACCTGTAGCTCGTTTTAGCGGCTCTTGTTTACGGAAGCCCAGGATGTTCATTTGCCCAGGAGGCATTGATGGAGTTGAATAGTGCAGCCGCTTTCTACGAAGAAGGATCAGCTGCTTGTCGTCCGCCCAGGAGTACGGTAAGCGTAAATTCACACACCGTTCTTGGTGGACAATCATTGACGTTGTGAAACAGTACGCCCTTGCAAAATTCAAAAGGCGTGCAAGGGAAGCGTTCACTGCATATCATGCTCCTAAGTCATCCCATCCTACCAGCGAACCTTCCGCAGATGAATGTTGGGGGTTGCAACTAGGACACAGTGATCAGCAGCTGGAGATCCTTGGTGGGGTCCATGGTGTCGTGAACCATTCGACTTCCCGGCATACACAATCATCGGTCAGGTCAGATGCCTCGCTATCTCCTGACACGTCGATGCACGACACATTCAGTACCACAGGTCCTGCAACGTCTTATGAGCGTCTCCGGGAGCCTGAAGCAGTTCCTCCAGCTGCGGGAGGTGTAGGCGGCCAGCTTCCTATGCAATACCACGACACATCCATGCACATCCTGCAAGGGATAAGTCCTCTTCAACCTGTGCACTCGGCCTCATTTCAGATGCCGCACATGCCTATGGTTGATCCACCTATGAACCAAATGGATCCCATGGCATACTATAACTATGGATTCGGAGGGGCGTCATCGTCGTCTCCTGCCCAACAGCAACCCGTTATCTCGGACGCATCTTCCACTACAAACAATCGACAGCATATCTGGAAGTCCTTTATCCAAGGGTTAATGGAAGACTAGTAATGGATGGAGGTTCAAGTTGCGCGTTGTACTGTACTGCTTTCTAATACGCTTCTCGTACTCTTAGCTGGATATAAATATCACTCTCCCACATCTCACAGTCTCTATTTTCGCTCGAAAAGATATTCAAGGTCGAGTCGCGACACCAACCACCAACTTCTGGCGGCCACATCCAATGCCAATGCCTTATGCCATGACGCACTATGAATCACGTGACTCAACTGTGCCATCCGAGATCTCCCAAAATGCCAAAATTGGGCTACTTCATCCACAACCACCACCCCTTCCGTTCTTCTACCATTTTCTCTTTGTAGTCGCCATAAAGGATGAGCAATTTTGGTCAGAACGAGAACCGCGACCAACCGGAAGCATCACCGTCAAAGCGTAAAGACTCAGGCGACCCGAGCAACTCCCAATACCGGAATCGAGAAAGGTCATCTTCGCCCATACCCTCACCCGGATCGTCAGAGCCTCATGCAAGGAGGGGGAGGTCGAGAACGCGCAATCCACCTCAGTCTCAGGCTACACCTACCAAACAACACCCCGATGATCACGAACGACAGTAAGTGCAGATTGCCTTTTTGTCAAATTGCCAATTGGCTTTATTGTAGCGAACACAAGCACTCATATTACTCCTACCCGCTTTTAGAGGTTACCATGCGCTGATGTCATCTTTCGGGAAGGTATTTCATGTCGAGCAGCGATGGAAACTTATTCGAGAAATGGGTTGTGGGGCATATGGGTTTGTCATGTGCGTAATCCTACCCCCTCCAGTTTCTTTGGTCTCCTGACGCGAAATGTGACCACAGCTCTGCTGCGGACGATATCTCGGGGGAGACTGTTGCCATCAAGATGGTGACGCGTGCTCTTGAGAGAGTTCAATTAGCAAAGCGGGCTTTGCGCGAGATAACTTTGCTTAGGTACTTCTCGCACGAAAATATCACGGGTCTAATAGACGTGGACTGCTCTCCCAATCTTGATGAAATGTAAGTTCTTCAAGCGTGCATATTGTCAGTATATTGAAGGCATGCGATACTCCTTAGATATATCTTTATGGAGGTGCGTTCTTTATGTCCTCAAAAAGCATGTACCTCAACATGTATTCGCTGTACTAGCCAATGGAAGGTTCGAATATACTGCTATTTTCACATACCAGGTGTCTTACGAGCCGTCTTTGTGATTCTCAGCCGACTTGCACCAAATCATCAAGTCAGGCCAGAAGCTGACGAACGAGCATGTGCAGTACTTCGTATACCAAATCCTTCGTGGTCAGTGAAGCATTTGAGTGTTTTATCCCAATCATCTATCTCATATCGTCCGTTGTCATGTTCTTGCCAGGATTGAAGTTTGTTCACTCGGCGTCTGTGGTTCACCGTGATTTGAAACCTGGCAACTTACTGGTCAACGCCGACTGCGAGCTCAAGATATGCGATTTTGGCCTTTCCCGTGGTTTTAGTTCGTCGCCAGAAGCACCTTCGGTCATGACAGAATATGTTGCCACGAGGTGGTATCGTGCTCCGGAGATAATGCTTGCCTATAGGTACGCTTTTGCCTTTCTGGTTGGACCCTAGTGATAATGGTTCGCTCTCAGAGGATACAATACAGCTAGTGAGTGTCACCACCTGGCCGAATGATCGTCGCTCACGCGGAACTATAGTCGATATGTGGTCGGTAGGCTGCATCATTGCGGAGCTTCTACAAGGGAAACCTCTTTTCAAAGGCAAAGAGTGAGTTGATTGGCTATCTGCCGTCCAACTTGTGCCCACAACTGATGAAAATCTCCTGTTAGCTACGGTCCGTACTCGCTATACCACGTTGCATTCCTACAAACTCTTACAACGGTCTGTGTAACCAGTTGACCAATTGAACAAGATACTTGACCTATTAGGTATGACAGTCGGCCTACGAATTATGAGGTCCTAATCTAAACCTTTTCTGCAGGTACACCAGAGGAAGAGGTGATCAAGAAAGTTGGAAGCGATAAGGTCGGTACTTCGTGTCATTTTCACGACGTGCTATCCTGAAGTTACGCAGGCGTCAGCATACCTGAGATCCTTACCCAAACGACGTCCGGTGTCGTTCCAGAAGCTCTTGCCAGCTGCAGATTCCCAAGGTAGACTGTCACGGTTTATTTCGGCATGCACTCGGTCTTACTATCCTGCGATATAGCATTGGACCTATTGAAACAAATTGTCGCATTTGACCCTACTGCTCGCCTGACGGCGGCCGGGGCTCTTGCCCACCCATGGCTTTCTTCGTACCATGACGAAGAGGATGAGCCGGTATGTCCACGGGTATTCGACAGATGGGAAACGCTAGAAAAGCTGGAGACTTTGGACGAATATCGCGAGGCTATACTCAAAGAGATAGCCGACTGTCGCGCTGAGGTCAGAGCCGCTGCGCAGGATGACCTCACGGATGCAGGATCAATACGGAGTCCACGTGTAATGCACGACGAGATTCCGGAGATCCCAGAGGAAGAGGATCAAGAGAACGAACCAGAAGATGACAAGCTGATGCCCATGCCAGCTACTGGGTCTGTCATTCATTCAAGGTCTCCGACGATGGACAGGCGAACCCTCAGTCCAGATTTGCTTCGAAGAGACAGCTACGGTCGGAATCACGCGGAAGCTGCGGCCCCGGCATCGGATGCGACGAGCGCAGGTGGTACTGCTGTACCTGCCGATCCAATGGTTGCTTACGGTGCGCGGCGTTCAAGTATGTTCGTCCCGTCCCGGACCAACTCCACATACTCGGTCTATCGTGTACCCTCCACGACGGAGGTTGCTGGTGGTAGCTCAATAGCATTCCCGACCACAAACGCCCCAGAATACGTTGTACCCATGCGCTCCAGGGCAGCATCATCATTTGGACACGGCGTCGCCGCGTCAGAAGACCGTCGACGACTTCTGCGCACTTTATCCACCGTCTCGATCTATGAAACGGGAGAGGGGCTCGCAGGAGGGCTTGCCGATGTTGCACCCATCGGCAAGTACATCGTTCAGCGAGACAGAACGGAGGAGGAGGCGATTCAGAGTGAGATGCCGAAGGAGTTAGCTGAGGGGGTCTCAACAGGTTCAGATGAACGGAGTGGGAGGAAGAAAAGTGGGGAAGAGAAAAAGCGTTTGTTCACGATTGACTAATCTTGGAGTGTTAGGGGAGGATAAGAGGTCGATCTAGAGGCTTACCGATAGACATAGAGGGCTGCAAGAGATAGAGCATTGTACCACTTAGTTGTAATCAACTACTGCTCCATGCCCATGATGTACACATACAAATAATACAACCAAAGATATGTAGTAATATGGATACAATGCAGATGTGTAGAACTAGAATTGCGCAGGCGACCCCTTACAACTGAGCTTTGATTTCTAGAGATAATGGATGTGGTTAGCGGATCAACGAAGGAATTAGTGCAGCGGACTTACTATCTATGATATCAAGGTATGCAGTGGTCGCAGGGCTGTCAGGGTATTCGTCCAGGAAACTAACACCGTAATCCGCACTCTTCCCTATGCGAGGATCCAAGGGGACTGCACCAAGGAACTCAACCCCCATCTCCTTGGCCAACTGCCTTCCACCACCAGTACTCGGCTTGAATATCTGAGATTCGCCCTTACAGTTGGGGCAAACAAAGCCAGACATGTTCTCGACTAAACCGAGTACCTTGATCCCAACCTTCCGGCAGAAGTTGATCTCTCGCCGTACGTCTTGAAGAGCGACTTCCTGGGGTGTCGTGATCAATACGGCACCGTCGATACCGCTTTCGCGAAGGTACGTGACGATACTTAAATGCTCGTCGGAGGTTCCAGGCGGGGTGTCGACGAGGAGGTAATCGAGAGTGCCCCAATCGACGTCCTTGAGGAATTGGGAGATCAGACCATTCTTCTTGGGACCTCGCCACATTACTGCATCGCGGGCTGACGGCAGCATGAATCCAACGGACATCACGCCCAGATTATCCTGCACGTATACTGGTGACCAGCCTGAAGATGAAGAATGTATCTGTTCGTTGGCAATTCCAAGGATGGTCGGTATTGACGGCCCGCAGATATCGACGTCCATGATCCCAGTCTGAATGTCAAATTCATTGTTAGCTACATCAGCGTTGAAAACTTGGCTGAACATACCTGGGAGTCCTCATCTGCAGCGAATGCCCAGCCCAGTTGCGCCGTAAACGTCGACTTGCCGACACCACCCTTCCCAGACAGCACGAGGATCTTATGTTTGACTGTAGACATCCGGTCTCGAACAAATGGAAGAGCCGGATCTGGGCCTTTGGTCTGACCTGATGCACATATCTCTTGGTTTGCGCATCCTGCACAGGCATCCGCCTTTCCAGCTAAATCAGACTCTGTGCCCTGCAATATCTCATTTCAGTTACGTTTCAGCGCATCCTGTAGCCCACTTACCGGACAATGTTCAGGGGCATTAGAGGGCACTGATAGAGGATCCGGTATTGATGTGGCTTGCTGAACAGCGAGCATGGTTGTGGTTGCAGATAGAGGTGTGCTCCGCGAGTCAGCGAGAACTGTTAGTCAGCTCTTGGATCTTATCTTATCAGTACTACCAAATCTAGACGGTAATTTCCTCATTTGGATATTCTGCGCCTCACAGTGGCCTTCACCTTGAACTTGGACCACGTCCATCTCCAACTTCTCAATAAGCCTTCAAAGTCAAGATTGGGCACTATGCCGGTGAAGCTCAAACCTAGTCCTTCTGCCTCGCCACAACCGTTTTCATGGGACAATGTCCCCTCGCCCTCGCCTCCTCCAAACAGGACCACTGAGATTATGCCACCTACCCAATGGCTCTCAGCATTGGACATGAAGACGTTCGGAGCAGAGCCGCTCAAGTACGAGATTGGGATAATGAAGTGCAAGGAATGCGGTAAGCCGGTATTGCAGAGCGCGGTGTCAGAGCATGCAGGTGCGTTCCCATGCCTCTTCCTACCGTATCCAGATATCTGAGTTTCGTTCTACTTTACAGACAACTGTAATAAGATTCGAGCAGGAGGGAAGAAGGGCGCGAAAGGCAAACCTGCAGTTCCTATTGCCGCTGGTGAGTGGATCTGTGCATGCATTCTTAATGCACTATACACATCTGGCTACTAGCAGACTCGTCGATCGGGAAGAAGCGGAAGGCGGAAGATGAGGATCCTACGCCGGAAGACCCTTCTGCTCCAAAGAAGAAGAAACCAGCTACTAAGGTCACGAAGGGTCGGATGAAAGGACCCGTTGACTACGACAAACAATGTGGTGTCATCAACGACAAAGGCCTCCCGTGTTCTCGTTCCCTAACGTGCAAATCGCATTCTATGGGTGCCAAGCGAGCCGTTCAAGGTCGTTCGCGGAACTACGACGAACTCCTGCTCGAATGGAACCGCTTGAACAATCCAAATTTTGTCGAACCTGTCAAGAGAGAGTCTAAGCAGGAGCGGAAGGAACGGAAGGAGAAGGAGAAGGCAGAGAAGAAGAAACAGCAGATGGAGGCTGCCGCTGCCGCTGGGGCGGATGTTGCGAAGAAACCCGCTGCTGCTGCTGGAGCTGCGCCGAAGAAGGCGAAGAAAGCAGCTGCAGCGTCGAGCACGGCTGTTGCAGCGGCCGTGCCTGGTGCGGGGCCTATCGTTGCGAAAGCGGACGAGGACGAGAGCTTCGAAGATGTCGACTCCGAAGTTGAGATGGATGCGCTAATTGGCGCAGTCCGAGTTGCACAGGATCGCGGGCTGATAGGTGTCCCATTGGCCGTGCCCTGCGACGCAAGCTCGTGGTTCGTGGGTAGAAGGGAGCGAGTGCGCACTTGCAGGGAGTTGCTGGCCAACGCCCTGATGCCATCTCGGAGACTCACCAGTTTCGATGAATCAACGACTTCGAGAATCAAACTTGGCTCATGACCTGTCTACAGCGGGAGACACGAGAAGAGATTAGAGGCTGTATGATATTTTTTGTAACATAGGTCAGTTGCTGCTGCAAAATACATTTGTACTATTCGGAGAATAATACAGTCAAGTCCCAACAGTTATAATTATGGGAAGATCCTTCATGGTAGGTGGATTCAGCGGAGGTGTCGTCCACATCGTACAACTCAAACTTCCAGAGAGCACAACACTGGCGAGATGATTGATTCAATGATTGACCTCTATTGCACCTTCCTCTGGATTTGGACTCGAGTATCGAATATGTATAGGTTATTATAAAGAAGGGTATCAGTGAGCTATAGTATCTACAACAGTCCCTGTGGTGTAAATCAAGCATCGTCCAGTCATCCAACGCATCAAACAACACGCTCATGACTTGAGCACACGAGTAGCCTCGTTGCTCTGCTCCATATGGTTCGTCATCCTCATGATAACGTACGAGATGCCCACCGCCATGAAGACGACGATGACGATAAACATGACCGCGAACATGATCACCTCCCTCTTGTCGCTCTTCTGCTGCGCCCGTCGCTTCTTCGTCAACTCCGCCTGCTCCTCGGGAGTGAGCTTCCCTTCGACGGCCTTGATGAGCGGCGCGAATTTGGTTTCGTACTTCTTCGCGTACTCGGCCTTGCGTTTCTCGAACGCGTTGTTCTGCTCTCGCTCGACGACTTCGATGGCGACGGTGGAACGTGCGTCTGCGGAGTTGAAGCTTTGCTTGGTTCCGCTCTGGCCTTGGATCATCTCCACGAAGGACGGGTAGTGGTGTTCACACCATTGCTCGATCTGAAAGTATCAAGGCAATTGAGCAAGACAGACGCATCAAGGAGGCACAGGTTGCCGTACCTTGCCACACGCAACACTGATGGCAATGAAGCTTGGGTCAGCGGGGTCAGCCCTGGCGTGGATGCTCCTAGCGTATTTCCGGAAGATGTGACCGACGTCCCGCGGGTTTTTCGACTTCAGGATGAGCTGGAGAGGAATTAACGCTTGGAAGCAAAATGGAATGACCGGTAGATACATACATCAGCGGCCTCCGCCTTACGAATCTTGATATTCCGTTGGAACATCTCGGGGTTCATGAAGCACAACGACATGGTAGCGATGGCCATGGTCTGCGGAATGGCGCAGAAGTTGAAGATGCTCTGGTTCTTAAGCAACTTGAGGTAGTCCAATGAATCCGTCGCGTGGTTCAAGACGTTGACGATCATCGCGCTCTGGACCCACTGCGCCTGCTTCTCGTTCCCAGGTTGGTGCATCTCGCACATCTCCTTGAACCCTGGTCGTCCACCGCACGCCTTGCCGAACCTCTCGCTACCCCAGATTTCGCGAGGCCAGAAGTACCGCTTCTCATCGACGTCCTCGCGGAAGTCACGGATGATATTGGTCTTTTGCAGGAATAGACCCATGGAGTTGGAGAGTTCCAACTGCTTGGCGAGGAATGCACCTTCCTTGCCCGATGCCGAAAAGAGGCCAGAGAGACCCTCTCCGACGAGACCAGCGACGTAGTGGCAGTACAGGTCGTACTCTTCGATCTTCTCAACATAAACGGAGCCAGTGGTTTGGGCTTTGTGAGCATAATCGGCCATGCCGGTTTGCATCTTTTTGGTAATGTCAATGATGATATCAAGGGAGCTGCGAAAGGTAATGAGCACTTCTTCGCGCAATACTCCAATGGAGACACGACACTCACGTAGGGGGCAGCAAATGAAGTTCTTCGATGACATTGTCGTATTCGACAAGCAGTTGACGGTCGGCCTCATTTGGACCATTCTCAGTGAATGTCCAGCCCTTTTGTAAGGTAAGTTGATGGAACTGACGAAGAAGCTTCTGCTTTTTCTCGTCGGGGATCGTCATGTCGTCTTCAATCGTATCCAGGCCACGCAGGACCAAATAGTATAGGCAAATCTGGAAGGAACAAGATGAGGGCTGTGAACAGTAACATTGGGGCGTCATAGACTCACTACTCGCGCCATGTCACCCTCCAATTGCTTGACGACGCCGGAGAAACTACGACTGGTGAGGTCGAGGAAGTGCCAGCATTTCTTCATGGTCTCGCGGTCGTATCCAGTGGTCTCCCATTCGTCCTTGGCAGACACATCGCGTGTATCGTTCCAAAGCCAGTACTGAAGCAGGATCCTGAACTCGTTAGGGTGCGTGATGAGCAAAGCAAGCCAGGAGAGGGCTCCCATGGTGACAGCAGATATAGTGTGTGGTGCCGGGGAAAGGCTGGGAGAGGCCCGAGATGGTTTGGGGAGAGCGGGGTGACAAAGTCGAACTGAATGACTCTGTTGGACGGGGCGTCGGGGACGAGGGAGACGGCGATGACGGGAGGGAGGAGGACGACGGTGAGGAGAGATTCATCGTACGACTCCGTCTCCTCCTTTTCTTTACTTTCGCGTCGCGGCGCGTCTCTGCCGGCCAGGTCAGGCGCCCTCGCTCATGAAAGTACATGCGAACTTACTCCGCCAACTTTTTTTATTCTTGACCTCCATCGCCGTCATCCTCGCCGTCAACGACCTCTGCTCCTTTATCACCGCAGCCATGGACGCAGCAGTCACACCTCCGCTGCGTATCCAACCAATTCGCTCAAAGGTCATCTCCTCACATGCTGCATGCACAAGGCTGGACGCGTTCCTATCCGAGTTTCAGCAACGCAGTACTCCGTTATCTGGAGGAGATGCTACCGTTCCAGCACAGCTGACGAAATTGAGGGACTCCCTGAAGGAGGAACGGGCAAAGAAGGATAACTGAGAACATCAGTCGTACGTGCTGCGCTCTTCTGATAATCATACCTTGTCTGACCTATGAACCAGCAGGTGTTATGTACGACATATATCCCTTCAGCACAGATGCCACGCAAATGGCCAGGCTCACACGCTGGTCCTGGATCACAGGGCGTGCACAGGTCGGGGAATACTGAGGATTTGCCCGAGGTCCGAACGCCTCTAGGAACTGGTGGAGACGGTGCTGCGCGCGCGGTCCTGGTCCTTGCATTCAGTGAGGTGTTTGATTGCTTGGGTATCAAAGTATGTACGATATGTATATTATGCTGCTTTCAAGACCAAGCGACTGCCAGTGCTCCTTCCCGATTTGTGCTACATTTTCCTCGGTGACTTGACGCGAACGGCGTCTTTAAGTGTGCTCTGTTCCCGTCCACAAATACTTCAAATCACCGCCATGGACCTCTGGCCTACCTGGGATCGATGGGGACCCGAGTTGTCAAAGCCCGCTCCTCTAGCTACATCTGCCGTTGCTGGTCTTCCTATCGAACTTTGGGAGAAAATCATCGACATCATGGCAGACGAACCCCTTTTGCAGCTGGCTTTGCGTCGGACCGCTCTCGTCTGCCGTTCATTTGTCCCCCGTTGTCGCTACCACCTCTGCACCCACGCGAGCATCTCCTCCAGCGATTCTCTAGTTACCTTCGAGCAGATTATCAAGTCCTCCCCTGGCTTCCCGGCTCGGGTATTATCTCTCTGCATCGACGGTCGCGCTGATGGCGTAGCGTCATGGGTATCTCACTTCCCCATCACCTTACCGAGGCTTCCGAACCTTCGCAAGATTGAGATCCAGTTTGTTGACTTGACGCAGCAAAACCCACAGTTTTGGCGGTTCATGACGTTGCTCCCGTGCCCAATGTTACTTCTGAACCACGTGCGGTATTCACAGTCCACCCAAATATCTCGACTTGTTTCAGCTGTTCAGCCTCAGGCATTTTCGCTACAATGGCCACATCAGTCAGAACACAAATCCAATCCCCACCCGCTGTTGTCTCACCCTCCCATCAAGCAACTCGACACCCTCATTGCGTGCTTCAACCCTTGGAATCACTCTGTCACATTCCTCCAGGGATGGACATTTTCTGGCCCAATACTTCGAGACATTACTATCGTTGTGGAAAACTCCACATCGGACGACGACTCTGAACCGGCTGCACCAGTCGTATCTTTTGCAACGGCGGGTTTCTGGAACAGCGTTGTTCGCATGTTTCAACCGCTCGGTCGTCCAGACAATGATACCATGACGGTGCTCATAGACACTCCTATCGTCACTGTCACCTTACGAAGAGCCAAACCTCCAGCAGATCGGTCACCCACAGCAAGGGAGCTAATGGAACAAAATCTGGACGTCATATTCAACAATCACAGCACGCAGTCCGACATCCCTCTCATAATCCGAATCCTTTCTTCTCTTACCTTCGACTCTGTCACCCTCCGGTTTACAAGCAGAGTCTGGCGAACAGTGAGCGCGGCTCTTTGGCGTCAGCTTGACGAAGAGTTTTCCCGCCCCCGATTCGTCGGGTTGGACTTCATTGAGATCAAGGAGGATCAAGACCCGGATTACTTTAGTCGGGATCCTCCATTGTCGACGACGGCAAAGGCACGGTGTTCGAAGGATGTGTTTGCTGAGGCGTTCCCTACAGCTGCATCTCGGGGCTTGCTGCGCTCAGATTGTAGGGAATGGACGGGTTGTGAGGATCACGCTTCTCGGTAGACTGTCAGTGTAAGTTCTGCGCATATTCTCATTTGTGTTTCGACAGCCTTTAACCTTACCGAAGAATGACACGGTCAAGGGAAAGCTTGTTCGAGTCGTCGGTAACAGAAGCTACATCCTAGCCCGTCTTCTCATAACCTGTTTTGTTCGGTTTTCACATCACGTCGGCCACCCTGGAAGAGTTGTACTGTAGAGACCCACATTGTGAATTTCTATGTTTGAGTCCCCAAAAATCTCTCGTTGTTCTCCTGTAATACCACCTTCACCTTTCACAATGAGCCAGCCTTTCGTATGTCTAGTGTATTCACTCTTGCATTAATTACAATTTAAACGTCTATATTATAATGAACCGCTGGGAGATATGAATGTTTCGGCACTCGAGACATAGTGGTTGGACAACCATATTCGAGTTGATCTTGCCGAGAACAATCATGGCCACCGACTCTATCGATCTGGAAAGTCGCCGAGTCCCAGGCTCTCAAACTACCTACTACATACCTAACTTCGTAACAGAGGAGGAAGAGGAATATGTAATTCGCAAGGTAAGGATCCAGCAGTGGTCTTTCGCAGTCTCCTAGCTGAGTGTCTGTTCAACTAGATTCGCGAATCTCCTCAGCAGCTATGGAAGAACCTTCCTAATCGTAGGTGAGCACGCCTTGTGTACTTTGCCCACGTTGCTCTTAATACTAAGTAGCCCTTCAGACTGCAAATCTTAGGTGTGCACCAATGCAACCCTCGCGATCGATGTCCAGAGCTAGGGTTCTGATACACCGGGTGAGGTGGCGGGATGTCCGCAAAGAACATACTTGTTCCTCAGGAGTTTCCTCCTTATCTCAATACGTTGTGAGTCACCCCGACTGCCTTGAAGTTCCTTTCTGAACGTACTATAACCGTTGCGGTTGTATGCGCCACAGTCCCGACTTGATTGGGCGGATGCGAGAGACTGGCGTGTTCCAGTCATCCCCTCACGGGGCACCGAACCATGTCATTCTGAACGAGGTACGCTACAGGCCACTATCTTGCTCAGTTTTACTATAACCTATTCGATAGTACCTCCCTGGTCAGGGCATCATGGTATGTCACAGTGTATACGCCTCGGAGTCCTTCACGCATGATCCGCTCACTCCAAGTTTCTTGTTACTATAGCCCCACGAAGACGGGCCATCATACCACCCCGCCGTCGCCACGCTCTCCCTCGGCTCTCATACTGTCTTCCACTACTACCAATACAAACTCGACGAAGAAGACACCCTCTCTGCTCCCACCTCTGAGGCAAGAGGGAAATCTATCGACAAGACACCCGTCCTGAGTATGCTCCTTGAACCCCGGAGTTTGGTGATCACCACATCCTCACTGTATACGTCGCATTTGCACGGTATCGACGACGTGCATGAGGATCTATTTTACCAAGGCGATGTGGAGTCGAGCGTGGGGACCAAGTTAACGGTTGCGAATGCGGATTTGCTAGCGGATGAGGGCGTGAAAGATGTCGTGCTGAAAGGCGGTGTGTTGAAGAGGGAAGTGAGGTACAGTTTGACATGCAGAGACGTGGAGAAGGTGGCTGCAAAGATCATGTTGGGTAAACGGTGATCATGGCGACTGACTGTGCTATGCTATATTGTGTTTCTACGTCAACCCCCCCCCATGAATGACCATACATATGTCAAGAGTACAGAGATAGCGCTACAGATATCGTCGGGCCCTTCACCGTTAGAACACACCAAAGCTCGCTTTCAACTCTTTTTCTAGATCGTCTCCCACAGGCTCAGCGGCAGCCACAGCAGATGTATGTCTTTCCCCGTTCGTCAATAACTTGGCTTCGTCCTTCTTTTCTTGCTCACACCTCGCGCAGCGACACTGTCCGAACCCCCATTCGTCCAACTGGCGTTGCCGGTCCATGCGACGAGGATCGGGATTGACATAGGTAATGACAAGTTCTTCGTTGACTTCGATGTCTTTCTTGGCTACGACGGTGATGCGAGACAGAGCGGTGCGAGTATCGAAGTGTCGGATGGAAGTATTCGGACTGCAGGCATGGTTGATATGCGAGTGCAAAACGTAGAGACCACCGTGTGCCTCAAGGTCTGGGGACAGTAGTTTTAATACGAGAATGAGAAGGGGTAGGCAAGATAACTTACTGAGACTCATACGACCCAGGTTGCGCAGAAATGCATCGTAGTTGAACAGCTCATCGACAACTTCCTGGGGTATCGGCTTCCTCAGCAATCGCGCCAGCTTTTTCTTCTCTGACGCTTGCGTTGGCTCGCGGAATGCTTGTTCGTACAACTGAAAAGCTTTCTTCCATGTCGCCCTATCGGGCTCTGCAGCGGATCTATTTACCACAGGGCACAGTCAGCATCCCTTATTATTAATCACGACAACGAATTACTCACACTTGTGCATGTCGCTCCTCCATCCCTAACTGTGCCAAAGATTTCACAACCTCCCAATCCTTGGCGAAGTCCTTTCCATCTCCCTGAGCCGCCAGTAGCACTCGCGCAGTGCACTGCGCCAACGCATGCAAAGCCATCCATTCCTTCTGTTGTGCAAACGACAGCAGTGGGGTCGACGCAGGATTTTGTGATGGACAGAGCAAAGGGTGGGTCTTGTTCGATCGTTCTCGACACAGGTGGTTGCAGAAGTGTGCGGGACAAAGGGTAGATCCGGAGGAGAGTGAGTCGGCACATCTCTTCACGAGGGACGATCCGGCCAAGGATGTGGAACAGTGCATGCACGATCCCGATTTGATTTGAAGGTCGTATATATCCCTACCCATAAGATACACAGTAAGCCACATCGCACCTTCTGCATAACATCTCTGCTACGTACCATTCTGGAGCAAGGATAAAAGGATCCTCCTTCCAGATAGTCTCGCCCTCGGAGATCCTCTCCTTCGCTACCAACCCCTTCCCCTTCTTCTTGTCAAAAAACTTGACTTCCACTTTCTTCGTCCACTGCCCCAAATCCAACCCCTCCATCAGCTTCGACGATGGGTACTTAAACCCATTCTTTCCACTCGCCGATGTGGGTCCTGTGCCCGAGCTGATAACAAGTCCCTCGCTCTGGAGGATTTTCCGAGTGCGTTTCTCACTGACCGTCCACTCGGGGTGGTCGGCGAGAAGTGCAGCGTGTATTTTGCTGATGCCGAGCGTAGGATGCTCAGAACGTAGAGTTTTCAGTGCATCTTTGAGGTCGTCTTCAGAGGGAGAGACTCCGTTGGTCGTGGTTGTGGTTGTGGTCATGGAAAGACAGATTCAAAGAGATTAGATCCGTAAGCGCCGATATATTGATCATGGAGGCGAACTTGAAGGACATCAAGAAGAAGGTGTGTATGGAACTTTGCTTGAAGGAATGAACGAAAGTATTATAGTAAAGAGCGTAAGTAATATCAGTCAACAGTCGAAAATGCAAGATAGACATCGCATCTATGGATCTCTAGTTCAAAGTTGTGAGCCCTATTTTCTTCTCAAGTGACGCTTCACAGCGGCTGTGGAGACATTCTTGTATGGATCGCAGACATGCGGGTTATGGACTTGGGAAGGGTCCTGCGTCAAATACCCCCTCTTCAGTCCCTCGAGGTAAGACCTGGTCGTCGTTCTTAGTATCCGGCACGTTGTTGATAGAACAAGTGCAACGCACCACTGCCTTGCAGTATCACCTGCTAAGTCAGATATCTCAATTTTGAAGTTCCAGAACTAGGAGGGGATGTAACATTGAGTCCTCGAGAGTATACGGGGAGCGATGGTAATGGTTACTTACAATCCAGCCTCTTCCTTCACTGTAAGCAAGCTTCTGTGCGTCAGCCCATTTGAACAAGAACTCGTCTGATGCCGCAAATTGGGTCGGTAAAGCCCACTCTCCAAACCACAGAGGACTATTTCCCAGTGCAGCATCTGCCTGGACACGGTTGAGATCTATGGAAGAGTCAACGTGGGCCCTCCTCTGGGCGTGACATAGAGACGTACTGCAGATGCTCTCCATGTAGGCTTGCTCGTTTGCATCAGCAACACCCTGTGGCAATCGTCAGACAGTGAACGAGATTGCACAGGGAAAATGATCATGACAACGCACACCAAAGCTGTAATACAGATGATTGTCATATCCTTGAGGTCCGATAGCGGCGTCAGCGGGGTTGGCAGGATTATTGAATTGCCAGTTGATGTCCATGAAGCTGGATGGGAAGGTATGTCAAGTTGATCTGCCCCTTAACAGCAATATCTCTGCGTACGTAGTGACCAAAGGTTCCCTGTGTCGTAGGGATGAACTAAGATCGAAGCCAAGTCCCAGTTGATTCGAGACCTCTACGAGGAGTGGAATCGCGTCGCGGAGGGCGGCTCTGACCTCCGGCGTGAAGATCTTGTTGTTGAGGGTGACAGAGGCACTGACAGCAGCACTAATAGTAGATGTGAAATTGGCACCTGCCGCGATGCTAACGAAAGGACTTTCGCCAGGAACAGAAATTCCAAGTGCAAGTTCCACGGCGCGAACGGTCCTCACAAAGTTCTTCGTGACTAACTAACTGGTGAGCTTCCGAATATATCCGATGCTGTGGAAAACCACCCACAGTCACCATAGCCAGGGGTTTGATCGGCGTCCATGATCTCCTCGTTCACGGCTTGAATAGCGAATACGGAGCTAAAGTCGGAATGGAGATGCGAAATGGCTGTCATCACTGCTGTCCACACCAATGCACGATGATAATTGTAGTCCGTCTATCGTTACTGATCAGTATACCACTCGTGAAAATCAAATCTTAACATACATAGAACTCCACATCGTTCGTGCATCTGTAAGAGATAATGAGTCTTTCGCACTCGACACTCAAGTTATATCACATCGAAACCTACCGTCCAGTGAACATCTGACCCGCGGTTTGCACGCCGGGAAGGGCATGATGATCGAGGATGACTTGCATCCCGGCATCCTTCAGCTGCTTCAATCCCCTCCGCTGTGGTCACAAGAAGATCAGACACAGGATCCGAGGTCAGTTTAGGTTACATTCAATAGAAACTGACCAGTTGTAGAATGCCACCTCGGGGGAAGAACTCCGTCTTCCGATCAACCAGACCTTCGACCAACCAGTACCCGAGCTACCAAATGCTTCTTTCAATTTATGCACAAGCTTCATGTGGAACAAGACTGACCGGAACGCGGACGGTGTTTATACCGGCCGCCTTCAACTTGTTCACATCATCTTGTGTGAACCAGGTAGTCCTGAGAACTCTTTAGATATATTTCAACTCAGCGTAACTTCCAAAGATACGTACCAGTGCTTATTGAACACGCTGTCGACGGTTTTGGGATGAGCCTGTGCAAAGGCGCTGGGAATAATGTCAACAGAGAACGTTGAGAAACTGACGACTTCAGCATGCTCACAATTCTGTAGCGACACATGTAGAGCAGTCGTCACAACGTTCACCACCCATGTCAAGCCACTCTACAAATGGTGCGTCAGCAGGTTTGTTTGATATGATGGCACTCGCGGCATACCTTGCGGCAACATCCACGCTTCGAGAACAAGCCTGTGCATGACACGTCAGGTCAGGGAAGTGCCCACGGATGGCATGCACAAATGTCGCATTGTAAACATACCATGAACCGAGATTTACGCCATATATTTTACCTGGGATACCCGCCACAGCGGTCTGGAGGGACACAAAGAAAACCCCGAGAAGGGAAAAAAGAGTGAAGAGGGAAGGCATGGTGACCTCTGACTAGCATTATGGAATCGTCCAGCATGACTTTATATATGTCCCCAAGCGATTATTGAGTTGCAGCATAGAGACAGTAGTTTGTCGCCAAAGGTGAAACCATTTGATCATCGGGTATGCGAGAGTGCTTCTTAGGCTTATTTCTCGGATATAGCGGGCAGTTTGAGTGGTCGATTCAGGGGATGTAATGTATAAGGATTGCAGAGAATCGCGTCCAACGCTGCTCTTGACCTGACCATCATGCGGTAGATGGTGGTTCGGGAAGAAAGAGACATGAGGGTCGCGGTGCGCGTCGCGTTCACGGGACCGTCCAGCCAGGTCACCTGCCACAAACGCCCAGACAAGAAGGTCGTTTCCACGGTCCACAATCCTCATCTGCGGACTCATTTCTGCAACATTTCTGTGGAAGAAAAGATCGCAAGTCATCGAACGGAGCGCTGTGCATGGTTGCGTGGTTGCAGCGACAAGGTAAAAGCATGACAGGATGAGAATGCCGATGCCGGGTCAGTTTTGCCGATGGGTGAGCTGACTCCGAGTTCCTTCTTCACCTCCAATACGAAACCCGTCGTTCATAGGATCATGATTACCATTCGCACAGCGTCGTGGAATCGATTTCGAACCCTCTTATCTCTTTCTGTCCCAGTGAATAGATTTTTCGCCGATGCACCGTGCCATCTGACCGATCTTGACCGCCGTTGCGCATGTACGGTGACAGAGAGGCATGTTGGCATTTGGCGTTTGGACGCCGGTAGCAATGGGTTGTCATATGTTGCCATCAGCCAACATGTCCTCCTCTGGCTGCTGGAAGAGTGTTGAGTGCACAGATCTACCAAATTGCTCTCTGTGTGCGATCCGCACTGTTCCGCATGCTCCCCACGTGGAGAAAGAGCTGTATGTCCGCAGGTCTGTGCTGTCTTTTGTTTCGCACTCCACGGATATCTGACTGGAAGGACTGCTGTCAACTTTCAACAGGTATCAGACATAGCATATGGCGATCACGCACCTAACAGTCTTCTGTGTCAGCCTTTTCTTTCTTCCATACAAGGCAACCAACTCGGATCAGGCTGTGAGGGTATAAGTAGGCCTCAAGTCCGCCCGCTGTCCTCAAGCCTGTAGCTGGGTCTCTACGCTGCCTTGCTCTCCTTGCACACACCGGCCAGTGACCGCGGTGCCCAACAAATCCACAATGGTCGTCCTCACCTTCGCCGTCGTCCTTCTTTCCGCCCTCTCTGCCGTCCAGGCTGTCCCGGCAAAACGTCAATCCATAACCGCCCTCTCTGCAAGTCAGATCGCGGCGTTCAGACCGTTCACTTTCTTCGCCAGTGCAGCGTACTGTCAACCCAGTACGACTATCACCTGGAGCTGTGGTGCCAACTGCAACGCGAATTCAGGATTTGTGCCAGTTGCATCCGGTGGCGATGGCTCCGACACACAGTTTTGTAAGCTACCGCCCCGTCTGGTGTCCTTCATCTAACCGATGTGGTTGCAGGGTTTGTTGGATTCGATCCTACGCACAGCACTGTCATCGTCGCGCATCAAGGCACAGATCCCAGCGAATTGTCTGTTGAACCGCTCCTCTCAACTTGAAGAGTTGTTACTGACCCCTACCCTAGTGAGGCCGACCTCCTTGACGCCGACTTCTTCCTCGGCAACTTGGACCCTTCCTTGTTCCCCGGAATTAGCTCGTCCATTCAAGTCCACTCTGGATTCCGTGACTCCCATGCCAGGTCTGCACCGCCCATCCTCAGCGCCGTCAAGACCGCAATGGCAGCTCATGGCACCACTCATGTGACTATTGTTGGACATTCACTCGGTACATATCCCCTCACTTCTCTTGACCATTTTCACCCAATGCGATTCATCCAGGTGCTGCACTCGCTCTTCTCGACTCTGTGTTCCTACCTCTTCACCTTCCTGCCAGTACCACCTTCAAGACGGTCGGCTACGGTATGCCACGGGTACGTGACAGTACACCGCTTGCGGTGATGCTCCTGACGATGATAATTTGCATTTTAGGTTGGCAACCAAGCCTTCGCGACCTACGTTGATACACATGTCACTAACATGAACCACATCAACAACAAGGAAGATCCCGTGCCAATTTTACCTGGCAGGTTCCTTGGATTTGCTCACCCCGGGGGCGAAATCCATATCATGGACAACAACCAATGGGTGACATGCCCAGGTAAGTTGTTATATGTTCATCCGGTTTCATGGAGCTCACAATAGTATCATCAGGCGATGACAACACCAGCGACCTGTGTGAGGTCGGTGATGTCGGCAACATCTTTGAGAGCAGTCTGTCTGACCACGATGGTCCGTACGACACCGTCGAGATGGGTTGCTGAATTATTTTACACTTGGTCGTAGCTTTCTTTGAGTTGTCCGAGTGATTTTGTATAACAAGGGTTTAGATAGTGTTTTTCAGAGGCGTATGTATAACAATAAAGATCACGATTTCAAGTACCTCTGCCACATCTCGATGCTCTGTGCGATTGGCTTCGCATTCTGGGGCGATCGTGTTTCTCAACAACGGCGAAGGATCAAGCATATCATGGCGTGGATCATCTCCAGCAGCCTGATGTGAATCGGCGGGGAAGCTACATCTTCATTCGTAGTAACCCCACCTGCACTCGTCCATCAAGCATACTAATTTGTCGGACGTTAATATTGGTCCGATACGTCGACTGTGGCGGACGTTGATATTGCACACCTTGATAGTACAAAAGAGTAAAGGCAATACCTGAAATATCTGCTGTATTGTTGCTTTCAATAGCAGGATGTAATATTTGACAAAGAAAACCAAGACCAAAATCATGGTGCGTCTTCCTTGGTGCTCAAGCTCCTGAAGAACTCTGCATACGCATGCTCGATATCGAATGATAACTGTAAGGCAGATATTATTCCTCCTGTCAGCATTTATTTGCGCACTACCCACCTGTCTGGCTTGCTCGTCCGTGATCTCCTCCGACGCCTTCATTCCATTCAGCGTAATTAGCCTGAGTAGCTTGGCATCAGATCCTGTGAAGGTAGTCTCGAATATTCACGGGGTTACACACCATCCGACCATCTTACTCCGTCCTTCCCAATCCTTGCTTCCTTTGAATCGTGCATAACCTGTGACCAGCTCCTGCAGAATTGGGTGCAGCTGATCCTTAGCACGTAATCTCAACTTCAAGGCATCCATGAATGTAATGAAACTCTGCGTGTGGACAAGTCAATTCAATTGACTGCTCGAAGATGATGGGATGGGTCACGCACCTGAGTTGTCTCTGCAACCCATTTGCCTGTCTCCGGTCCTGCTTCACTAGAGTGTTCCACTGTGGCGGGAACGCCGACTTTCAGCCGATGCAGCGCTGCCGGATGATCCATCTACGAACGCACTACTATTAAGCCCCTCCTAAAATCGCGTGCGAGAGCGAACTCACCCGATACCGCGCCATGAAATCTTCAATTGAGGGGACGTCATCTCCGACAAGCTTCAACATAGTCTTGTATTGAGACAATAGGTGTGTGCATGCTGGTGAATACCTCTTCAAGCGCAGAAGCTCAGCACATATCCCAACCAGCGTTGACAACAAGATGCACTCACTCAGCAGCGGTAACTGAATCCCGGACGTAGGCGCGTTCCAGGTAATCCAACCTCACGACGATACCAAACAGCGTCGCCAAGAGGCTGTACTTTTCCCTCTCGGCATTCGTGGTGTACAATCTTGCTTCTTCATCGAGTGAGAGCATGGGATGATGGTGGTTGAGGGTAGATCTGCGGTGTGCTTGATCTAGCCGAGGGAAGAGAAGACGCTCGATGAGGGGAATCTTTAGCCGAGCGCAATATTCTGCTTCAACGACCATGTCTTTCGACGAGGTCATCACCAAACGACTCCATGTCTCTGGACTCACACCTGCCATTTCTCCGACGGATCTGTCTGCGAAACTGGGATCGTTCGGAACGGTGAAAGCCTTGGATGGCTTTGGGGCTTTGAACGCTGTCGGAGAACCGAAGAAGTTTGGCTACATTACTCTGGAAACCACAAAGCCGCAGCTTGCAAAATGTGCGTTTCACTGTACGCGAATTAGTGGCTAAATAACATTCGACTGTATAGGTATGAATATCCTCAGCGGTGTCACTTGGAAAGGGACAAAGCTCCGGTTGGGAGAAGCAAAGCCTGACTTCCGAGAACGGTGCGTCTGCGTTGTCTGCACCCTCCCATTTGAAGGCTCATTTGGATCAGTATTGCCAAGGAGATTGCACCTCCCGATCCAGACACCGTACCTCCAGCTCGCAAAAAGCGTCGACTCGCCAGAGGCGTCCAAGGCATCCACGCATTAGATATGTCCCTTGTCACACCAGAAAACGTACAAACTCGCGGCGGTTGGCGGGTTACACCTCTCGGGAGGATTGTCAGGCCCATTCGCATGCGGCCCGACCATCCATTACCGGACCCTTTAGTCAAGACGGCCGCTGTGAAGTCGCAGGAAAAGAAGAAGGTGAAGGGGGCTGGGAAGGAGAAGGAGAAGAAACGGCAGCGTGTCAGGGATCCGCCGACGAGGGCCAGGCGACGGACGATTGATCCTACGAAATGGGACTCTCAGCATCTGAAGGGTGTTTTTCTGGATGGAGGTATGCCTTTGGGGTTGGTACACCACGCCGCGACCGTCTCCAAGGAAGCGGGGGGTTCGTCGAGTGAAGATGATAGTAGTGAGGACGATGAAGAGACGAGGGCTGCGATGGATATCTTTGAAGACGAACAACAAGCACACGACGAGCTACCGACGAACATTCCCCACATACCTCCAATATCAGTTGCACTACAGCCTTCACCATCTAAGCCGCAAGCTGCACAAATTGTCCCTCCTTCCGACTTGCGCGAAGAGACCAAAAACACTCTCGGATTCCTTCAGTCGTTGTTTGGAAATAAAGACGGCGATTGGGGAGGAGCTGAGAGCGTAGGCTCTGACGTAGATGTGGCAAATCTCAAGGAAGTTGAGGACGGTGACGGTGACGACGTCGAGTTCGTTCCCCGCGCCCGCGAGGAGGTGGACACGGTCATGCAGGATACACAGGGATCCTCTTCTGACGGGGATGACAGTGAAGGTCCTGAACCTGCCACAACTGTTACTCTGCCGCCGCCGGTGAAGGTCCAGAAGACCAAGTTGAAGGATTTATTTGCTCCTCGAGAAGAAGAAGGTATGTACGGTTCTGCTTCCTTCAGCGTTGCTATCGACTGACTTTGCGATCAGCTGGCTTCTCACTGCTTGGCCACCTTGAGCTCGATGACGATCTGGATTTGGATGAAGATATCTTAGGCCTCAACCTCGGCCCCAGCGAGCCATCAGCGCCCATAGTTACCGCTGCTACAACTGTGACCCCCGTTCCCGCGGCGACACGCAGGTTCCAAGCAGCAGATTTCGTTATTGGGGACGCCAGCCAGCCTCTTTTCTTTCCCTTACCACTCGAAGAGCGAGGGGCACAGAAAAGCAGGATCAAAGATCCTTTGGATGTGGCCAAGGAGAGAGGTTGGGATTGGCGGACATTCTGTCGAACAGAGACGGAAGAGGAGATTAGGAAGAGATGGGAGGAGACGAAAGGGGACCTCACGAGAGATTGGAAACGAAGACACCGAGAAGCGGTGAAGAGTCGAAGACGGAGAGGAGGTTTCGGCGGCGATGATCATGAATAGGATCGTAGAGTATTGTTCTATTGTTCTGCTATGTATCTTCCCTAAACTACCGCCTTGTGCTTGAAGCCATGGGCAGCCAACGCCAAGAACCCGTCAGCGTATATCCAAATAAATTACGCGAGATCTATCCCCGCCACAATTGAGCGCCTACTGGCCTTCCTCACTGCCTCCGGCTTCGCGGCCAAGGCTGAGGGTGCACCTCAAGATCTACGCTCATGTTCCACTGCTAGACAGTGTTCACTAGCGAGAATCACAATATTTCATGTTTTCCTCCTTTCACTACACCCCTCGCATCGACAATGTCTTCAGCATCCACGGCACTGGCACCTTCCAATTCCGCAGCAAGAAACCCGTTTCGAAACCGACCACTCTCACCGAATCGAACTGGTCTATCAACAACCGGTTCTGACAGTAGCTCAGATGAGGGTCCTGAGGATCCTACTAGTAGAGCACGCAGTGGGCTTTCGCAACCTGCCCCAAACCCCGCCAATGGCCCCTCCATTTCCATCACAGACTCCGCCAATGATCCCCTTTCGGAGGAACTGCCTCCCGCATATACTGCAGCACCGGATATGTACTCCGGAGAGCAAACAGTCGAATATGGACCCCGACGCCCCTTCCAGGCGGCACCGCCTCCAGTTGTGCAGCCTCAGCCTCAGATGCCAGGCCCGTGGCAAACACCGCAGTCGACAGGGTGGACAGGTTATCCAGGACAAGGAGGACGAGTGCAGAGTCACGTCACAGGCTCATCCTATATAAGCTCACGCCCTAGCCTTGTCCCCCCTCCTACACACCCTTTATCTGCCCCACGCGCCACATCGATGCCTCCCATGCCAGTGCCAACCGTGACATCCGAGTTTGCAAGGGATTTCTACAGTGCAGGTCCAGATACGAGTGTGCTGGGTGGAACGAGTGAGCAGTATACAGCGGGAAGTTCGTCGTATGATCCCCCGCCCTTACCTCCAAGGACCGCATCTTCAAGTGTCAGTGGTCACTCAAGAGGGCAGTCTGAAGGAGGTACTTCGTCGCAGCACCGTGGCGCAGCGCAAATATCTGACGACGGAACCCCGACGACAACGCCTGTACCCGGACATCCGTTACTTTACCGTGGAAATGTTCTTGTATATCCAACTGGCCATGAATGTAGTAAATGTGAGTTCCTTACTTTTATCATGACGCCGCAGTATCACTCACCCATCTCCAAGGCCACAACACAGGTTACAAGCACTACGACCCGGGAAACCCATGCAAGAAGTGTTGGAACAAGTACTCGAAGGAGTACAGTGGTGCGATGACATACACCACTTGGAACGCGTCTGGGTCAACCACTTCGGAGGGTGGAAAGGTCTTTCAGAAACCACTTCCTAAATTCTCACCCCCACATCAACCCGCCAAATCTTTTCTTACACGGCCTGCTGTCGGACGAGAAGGCCTGGCCGCACATGCACGTCCCACTTCTGGTTATCCCGGTGCTGCTTCTCATTCCGGTGTTAGTGTCCTTCCAATACCTGGTGGCGGTATTCCTATGGCGCCATACTTGAGCTCAACTCAGCAATATCCCAGCTATGGACGTTCTGGGCCGGTGGTGACCCCAGGCAGTGCGCCACCTGGCGCTGTTGTATATCGGCCGGGAGATCCTCGTATCGGTGGCCATCTGTGCTGGAGATGTGGCGGAGACGGGAAGGTTTCATTCTTCCTCTTCGATTCGTCGCCTTGTGGAATTTGTAATGGGATTGGGAGGACCTTTTAAAGCTGTCTGGACGGCGGAGAGCGGGATCATGCTGTATCACCTTTGTTTTTGATCCTGAAGTGTTTCCATAGGTTGACATCTGCTTTATAGAGAAGCTTGTATGGTGTATCTATGTAGTCCACGCATAATAATCCTATGCCTAACCTTCCATGTTGCCGTAAGGCCATTGCCAACGCCAAATTCTTGCGATACTCGGTTGAGCTTCACTGCTTCAGTCATTGACTGCGGCGGCGCTGGAAGATCCCGGCGGTCCGTAGCCTCGTGGCAATCCGCTTACGTGATCAGCTGGCTTCCCAGTGGTCATCGATGAGTGCCCCTCCAAGTTGCTCTCGACCGTGACCGAGTCTCTCTCAGCCTCGGACTCGGTCGCTGCAAAACAAATGTTCCGCCTCACCGACCGCGCAACTTCCACTCACGCATGCAACTTTTCCAGAACAGAAGCTGGCCTTCAAAACGAGAAGAAATTTCCGGCCCATCCCACATCTGCCGGGTCTTGGATCATTCCCCCATGCGATACCTACCTGTTTTCGAACGGCGATCCCCCAGATCCAGCTGGTATCAGCCTGCTTACAGCTGCTTACCGAGTCATTCATCTGGTAGGCTAAGCTTGGAGCGCGTGCGTGCGCCCATGTTTTTTTTATTCCTGACACGCATGCTCTCCTTTTCACGATCTGCACAGCGGTTCGTTCCCATCCTCAACTATTATATCGTCATCGGACTCTCAACATGCTCCGGCCAACCACGATGTTCGCACCCCACAATGCCCAAAATATCTCTCATACATGAACAACACGACACATATCTCGCTCGCGTACAATGATCCTCGCAAGCCCATTGGCTGGTCCCACTGTAACTCTTACTTGGACGCCCAACACATTCTGGCAAGGCACCGGCACATGCAGGTGTCTTGCGCAGAATACGTTGAGCGCCTACATAACGTTCATCCGATGGGACTCTCCAGCCAGTCAACTTGCCTGCACATTACCCCACCCTCAGAAAGGACAAACCGGAAAGCACAGGCGAAGGATCTTACCTCACTCACGCTTCCGTGTGGGGACTTCGACTTCTCAGAGCCTTCGCGTGCCGGCTAGAATTTCTCTCCTGCGCGAGAGGGATGGGCATTGGCCCGCTTGAGCCTGATTGACATGTGGTACAAGCATTAGGAACCGATGGGATCTGCGTTCGGAGGCATTCAACGAATGAGTCCAAGCAAGTGAAGTCATTTTTTTTGCTGCTTACTTACCTGCAACGCATGCGTCACTTGCTTGCGGGTCATGTAGGAACGAATGTGGTTGGGTCGAAGGTCCGGAGGCCCCGGCTCAGAAGCCACACGTCATTGATGATTGTACAGAACGCTCGCATCCGCACCGAGGGATCTTCGTAGCAAAAGAGGTTCCGGCGCTGAGGATTGTAGTTGAGTTACAGGTATGTCGACTTAACGACGACGAAGGAGTGCCGTCGGGCTCATCGCGTGAAGGCAGGCCGTTCTACTGGCGAACAGACTGCAGTGTGCGAAAGGAGAGTGGTGAGGGGTGGTAGTTCGGTCTGCTGAGGATGCTGTTACGGTACGTTTGCGCCTCTCTTTATACCTTTCCATGCGCTCAGTTTAAAGCTTTTTCTCCATGTCCATTCGCTCGGGCAGCGGTGAAACTACGATCAGATAGTGTCTGGAACTCAACATACGGTCAATCGATCCGGATCACACGACAAATCGACAAAATACAATGTTGCAGAGCCATCACAACGAGATGCTCAGCGACGTCCTTGTATATCATTTCCCGGGACCACATGCTGAGCCGTGAGGTCTTCATTTCAGGTGAGTTTTGACGCATTTGGATGCGCCGTACTGCTAACCGTGTGTGCAGATCCGACGGCAGGTGCGATAAAGTGAATTGAACCAACCACAATGCAGGAAAACTGACAAGTCAGAAGGTTCACGGGAAGCGGGAAGACCGATGGGTTTGAGCAGGTGAACGTCCCCTCGTTCCTCGTTCCGACACGAGCCTGAACACGTACCCTCACACGAACAATGCAACAACTGCAATGTATGACCGCTTGGCAGCTATACAACTCCCTCTCTGCGTCTTGGAGCTCCATGATACAAGGTAAAATGGGCGGCAGGAATCACACGGCTTGGGTTCTATCACGTCTACAGGAAGATCACAGGGCTCCAGGATTTCATCGTTCTGTGCTCTTCAGGTTTTCGTCTCGTCTTTTTCAGGTACTCGGGTGCTCGGGTTGTGGGTCGTCTCGGGTGGATGTCTACTTTTGGCCACGGAGGAACCTCGACGGCACCTCTATTGCTGTTCACGCACCCTTACATGCGGCAAGTGAATGCACACGGAGCGGATGGAGGAGGGTCGGAACGCGGGTTGGGTCATCCTAACCGTACGCATGCTTCGGCGTCCCAACTGCTCAGAGTCAAGTCGACTCACTTGCCAGACGGGAAGCAAATCCCCCACCCGTTTACCCATTCATTCACTCGCCCGTTCATCCAACCTTTCTGTTTCTCCTCTCTGATACTCGACGAGCCGATCGCCTCTGGTCAATTTACGCCACAGGGGAGCCTGTATGTCCTCTTGTTCCTGCACGTTGTTACCCCATACTTTAGCCGCTTCGCCCAGTCCTCCTGATCATTCAGGCCTCCCCGACTCAAGTTACAAGCATTACACTCGGTGACTTGGGCTCTAGCCACGGCCCACGCGTTGCAGGTCTCCCTTCCGGACTGAGAATTTCCCAGTGTACGCCGCTGACGTCCATCTCCGTCATCCTGACCCGCTGGCCGTATCGCTCATCCGTCACCGCTCACCGCTCGCCGCATCCGCAGTACGACGCCGAAAGCAGTCCCTTACTTGCCACCGTCAAGCAACCTTCAAGCTCAAGCTTCAGCTGCACTGTTGACGCTCACCTCGCTCTATGTTGGGTGGTCACGAGCCCGCAACAGGCGTGAACGTGTGGGTATCTTGGTGAGTCTAAAAGTGATGTTTTTATTCCGTCCTCCGTGCTGATCGTCATTTCCCCCCTCTGACGCGGTGATCTGATCGTAGCGAAGAGTGATGTCGATAAACTAGCCAACGCAGGTGTCTTGAAATCACAGTCTGTTTTATGTCAAGACCTGGGCCGGTGTCTGTAATACCACATGCCACGATGGAAACGGGTCGGGGTGGTGCTTAGGCGCACACAACATTGTTTTCACCGTTGGTACCCGACCGAAGAAGTGCAATGTCTCATTCCGCCTACCCGGATTCTGATCCGCTACAATCGTCCTATCTCATGCGAGTAAGTTGCGTCCTGGGTTTGTTTCGCAGGCAGGTTGTGTTTGTTCGCTGAACGCCGGAGTGCCGTTAGAGTTTGGTAAGAGAGTGGTGGGGATTCTGTCGGCGGACGAGGAGGAGAGGTGCAGATTGAACTTCTTCACATACCCACATTGTGGGTGACACGATCACGAAGGTTCTCGGTGCTTCTGTGGCGGGTGTGGGTTCTTGGGTTGGTGGTTACTGTCAGTTTCGTCGTATCTTGGGGGTCAAAACGCAGATCATCTTTCTACAAAGGACATCTGGAGGACTGTATTCGATGAGGACTGGAGAGATCTTGCCTTTGCGTCTCGGAGACGCTGATGCTTGTGACGTGCAGGGAGATAAGATGAGATCCTATGGAAGATTTCACGTGGCGATCCACGGGATCAAGATGGCAAATGAGATGGAATTTATCTCCGTGTCCCCAACTCTGTTCCCTCCGCGAGTTCTGCACTCGTCGGTGGTCGGTCTTGGAGAAGATGCTCCCATTCACTGTGGATCTGCACCGGGCAACATTGCTGTGGCGGGATGGAATGACCTCACGCGAGCGCTACCGTCCAAATGCTTGTGCAAGCGCCACCATGCCCAGGAGTGCAAAGCACACAAGAGTGAAGAGACCTGCAGTTCGTCAGGAGGATCGTGGTGGCAAGAGGGCGTTCTATCCAGGGCTGGGGAATTGATGGAGGACAAAGGAAGAAACGAGCGAGTCCGCTGGGAGAGTCCGTGTGCCTCGCAGTCCTAACCCCAGCCGGCCAAACACTAAACCCAACCTTGGCCACATCTTCCCTCTTTTTCCGGAGCTCTAAGCTGTGGCCCCGACCGCTTCGCACTGTCGGCCGTCCAACTGGCTCCTGTTGCCCACATCCGGCGGCGGCCAGATGCGTTGTCCCGGCGTGTGCAGCTGGCCGACGCCGGCATTTCTCGCCTCCTCCGCCAGCGAAATCATCGGTGCACGCTAGATTACCTCTGCGCACCATTCGGACAACTCGCTCGCGGCACGCTCGGCCTCCATGCTTCCCTTTCTCAGTCTTTTCCTACTTAACCATCCGCCGTGATCTCCCTCAAATCACTTTTCTCTCCCATGTCTTCCCCGAAATTCAGAGTTGCAATATGGCAAGTACTTCCGGTTGCTGCACGTACAACGTACTCACCGTCAACTCCATCCTACAGCGGTGGCGGCATAGGTGGTCTTGTTCTCGCGCTTGCACTCGCGCGCCATTCCGACATTCAGGTCGATATATACGAGGCCGCCCGGGAGTTTGCTGAAATCGGCGCAGGCATTGGTGTCTGGCCAAGGACATGGAAAATACTCCAGTCGCTAGGGCTCGATCATGACCTAAGTCAAGTTGCCGTCGTCCGCCCCACCAATCTCCCGAGTCAGTTACCCAGTCCCCCCTTCATGACGTGGAAACCACTCATACCGTCCTAGGGGTCGCATTCACCTTTCGCAAAGGCGACCAACCGCTGGGCGTAAGCTTTAATCAGCTCGTTACCCCGGGTACGTGTCCACTATTTATTTCTTATGTGATCTCCGTGTCAACTTATCGTACAGGAGGTATGATCAGTTTCAACCGTCCCGACTTCCAGAGGGTTATCCTCAATCATCTTCCTCCAAGTTGTCGTACTCACTCCTCAAAACGCCTCGTGTCATATCTTCACGGAACCGCATCTTCATCTTCCCAGTCGCCGCCGATACACCTTCACTTCCGGGACGGCACAACAGCGGAATGCGACTTGTTAATCGGTGCCGACGGTATCAAGTCGGTCGTGCGAACTTGCATGCTTCGTGAGCTCGCAGAGAGAGCGCAGGCGGAGGGAAGACCGCAAGATGCACAACATCACCTTGCCGGCATCGAACCACGCTGGAGCGGCGCGTCGATGTTCAGAACCACTTTTTCAGCGGAGGCATTACGTCGACACCTGCCAGGTCATCGCGTACTCCGTGAACCGATGGTGGTACGTCTCTAAGTATCGTGTGCAATCCCTGGGTGCTCACTCATTGGTCTAGTATCTAGGCAAGGATACGGTGTGTAATGGTTTTGCCGTATAATTCGTTGGCTAGGACCTTACGCAGCCCATTAGCAACTGACGGTGTACCCCATTGCTCGCGGAACGCGAATTAATTTTGCGGCCACAGTGGCCAGTTTTGAAATGGAGAATACTCCATTCGAGGGACCATGGGTGGAAGATGTTCCACCGTACGATCTCATAAATCATTTCTCTCGATGGGAGCCAGAGGTTCAGTCACTCCTTCGGGTGAGTAGCAAGGAATCGAATGTTCTGTACCTGACTCAAAGCCTCTTCAGTGCGTTCAGTCTGTAGGCCGTTGGTCGATGCATACGGTTGCTCCACTGAAGTCTTATACTTGCGGTCATGTGGCCGTCGTCGGTGATGCCGTGCGTCAAATGATTATTCAACGATCCATGTTCGCGCTTCTCACCTTTATTTTGCCAGGCCCATGCGATGCTGCCCTACCAAGGAGCAGGCGCGTGTCAGGCCATCGAGGTAAGCAGCCTCTTCCCTTCCTCCCATCCGCAACCACCCGGGGTTGCGACGTCGCCTGCTGCGATCTATCACTCGCTGACCGACCTAATTCCCCTCAAAACAGGACGCCTACATCCTTTCTGAGCTTCTAGCTCATCCTAACACCACTCTTACGACCCTCTCGTACGCGTTGACGGTATACGACGCCGTCCGGCGACCCTTTGCCCAACGCGTCGCAGAAAAGTCCCGCGAAAACGGGATCCTGTTCACGCTCAATTTTCCCGGACTTGGGTTTGACCCGAGCAAACCGGAGGAGAGCAATGAGGACACGAAGATGAGGAGGTTGAGTGAGATATACCTCAAGATTAGGAAAAATTGGGAGTGGGCTTGGGATACGACCGTGGACGGGGATCTGCACAGGGCGATATCTATGTTGGAGAGAAGGGAGAATGGGTCGTGAACGTCATTGTCACGCCGCCTCTCTGTCTCCGCATTGTTCTCCACTTTGGCCAGGGTTCAGATTGTTTTGGCCTTCTCGCGTTTGTCTGCTGGATCTACCTGTCTCGTCTTTTCATTCTGCGCATACCCATTATACTCACCTGACGATCTCATGTTCTCCAAGTCTCCTCCTCCTTCATACCCCTCACGACGGCTTCGGATCACCCCCTTGCAACTCTTGGATGGCTCGATTGTTTTGTTAGAACCTAGACCGCCATCATCACTACCCACGAATGCCTCCTCACGTCCCGGCGGCCCATCATCCATGACCGGGTGGGCCCCTTCTCGTTCACAGATTCCCAACCCGCACGCGCCTCCCCCTTCCCATTCCACAATTCAAATCCCTGTCGTCCTTCGCTCATTATGCATCATCACATTGCCATCATCCCTATGTTGTTTTCCGTATCCATGTTTCAGTAATGTCAAATTCAACCCCTCCCCCCCCGCTGCTCTCGGGCATTGAGCATCACTTTATCAACTTCAAGAACTGTCTTTCCCGCCGTGCGCCGCACTCACAGTGACGTACTCATTATACCCCATCTGTCCGCCCAATTCTCATTAGAATCTCGTATCAAGTCAAGATATTATTGTACGCCCCGACAACCCTCCCTCCTCTTTTGAGTCTTGATCAATGTCCGATTAGAATTCCCGCTCACCCTCACCTCACCTCCAAGGACAAAACTTGGGGTTTGACATGGGAAAAACGGAAACGGAGCGTTGTGGTGATGTTGCGATAGTTACGGCCACAACGGGTTCAATATATGTCGATTTGTCGATGTCTTTGTGTTACTTCCGATTCGGAGGTGAGGGGGGAGGCTTAATAGAACCGTGTCGTAAAACGGTGCACTGAAGCAGCCAACTCAGTTTAACTACGTAAGTCTCAAAGGGCGGTTGTTCGTTTGTCTGTCCGACTCTGTGGTTTGACTTGGGATACTTGGACGGAGTCTTGAGGATTCGAGGAAAGGGTCATCGCGACTCCGAGGGGGAAAGCAAACGGCCCCTTTTACTGTGAACACGTATTTAGCCTGTTGTAGCCGAACCTGATAGTATGATCTGCGACTGCGAGGGTTCGTACGGCCGTATGACAGTAAGTTGGTCGTGCTGCACAGGGACAATGCAGGATGGAAGTTGGCAGGCGTATCTGGAAAAGCCATCGTATGTTGGATTGCTATTCGAGTATAGCTCCTAATAGGGGTAAAGTTACCACGATCTTTCGGGGTGGTGTTGCTAGTCGATGCCATCAACCTATGTCTTGTGGGGGATGGGGAATGCAAGACTCCAGGCTTGAAGCTTGAAGATCCGAGGATGCGCACCAGCGAGAGGAGGTGGATGTTTCGAAGGTTTTGAGTGCCTGTAAGACAAAAAGCATCGAAGGGGATCGGTGAGTTTCAGGGTCGCAACAACGAGGACACGGAGTAGTTCTGAGCGTGTTTTCGTCTCCAGTACAGTATTCTAACCAGCTGAAAGAGTTGATTTACTCGGACTCAGGACTGGCGAGAGCTCGCGGCGGTGAAAAAGGAAACTTGAATCTGTGAGCTGTGACCAGACGCACAACCCTCACAACGCTTTCTTACACTTACACATCGTCTGTGCATACGGAGAACACAGACTTCGTCACGCGCTCAACAATGCCAGTTCGACACGATTCAAACGCGACCTGCCACCGCTCTCCCACCAATATGTCGCGATCGCGTTCCCCACAGTTCCTCGCAAATCGACCTCCAAGACCGTTCTCGCCCTCGACGCGCAAAGGCCAGCAGCGTGGGGAGGTTGTGCATATCCGGGGTCGCTTGACACTGGATTTATTCAACACTCGAACAATATCATGTGAATCAGGAGCGCGAGTGGTATTGGGAGGGGAGTGAGAAGAAGGGTCCTAAAACTGAAGACGTAGACGGACGCGATGACCATCTGGACGCGTGAATAGGATGAGGATGAGGACTTGAAATGAAAGATGTGGCCGGATATGTGCGCGTCTAAGTGATGTCACCCTAAGCGCGTTCATCAGTCTGGGGAAGCGCGGCCACTTCCTCAGCCTCAGCCTCTTCCTGCACGACGACCGCACAATGCCTTCCCCAGGCCACACACGATGGGGGCCTATCCAGTCGCTCCTCTATCTCTCGCCAATCCTCATCCTCACCCCGTTCTATGCTCTGCTGGCACATTATGGTCTGTCCCATCCACCTGCTCTTTTTCTCATTCTGACAAAATATTGGCTTTAGCCTTGCCTACACCGCTTGTTGAGCTGTACGTATCGTATCGAGCACCCTACAACACATGGACTGACGCGTCGCACTTTTAGAGTAAATCCGAAAACGAATCTCCCACAAATATCAGAGACGCAAGTTCTCGCACATGCACAATACCTCTCGGAAGATATCGGTTATCGTACAGTCGGCACTCGCGAGCATGCATTGGGAGACGCGTGGATGGTGAAGCAGGCAGAGGCGATTCAGCGTCAATGCGAAGAGGTCGTCAAGGCCCACCCTGGACGCAAGCTGCTGTGTGAGGTGTGGAGGCAAGAGGGCAGTGGAAGTCACAGGTCCGTGATTCACCGTACTCTACACCGTTATTGAGCTCATATGATTCCCTAGATTTGACATCTTGAATAAAAGACTGTACAAGATCTACCGCGACCTCTCCAACATCATCGTTCGTGTCTCCGATGGTACAGAGAAGGGAAAAGAGCACGCGGTTCTCGTCAACTCCCATCTTGACAGCACGTTGCCGTCGCCAGGTGCAGGTATGGGTGTTGGATTTGAATTCTTTGGTTCCTACTCACATGGTATCCAGCCGACGATGCCATTTCCGTCGGCGTTATGCTGGAGTGCTTGAGGGTTCTAGTCCATACACCGGATTGGGAGCCCACCCATGCAATCATCTTCTGTGAGCTTCCTTTTTCCTTCTCTCGCAAGACGGCCGGTTCTGACGCGTTACACGCAGTGTTCAACAATGCGGAGGAATCCTTGCAAGACGGCTCACATTTGTATGCCACGCAACACCACACAGCACCATCGTATGTCATGACTATCTCCGCAAGTTGCTCATCTTCTGACTCAAGGTCCTAAAAGCGTCCGAGCAATCATCAATCTTGAAGGTTCGTACATGACAAGACTGGGCGTCCATAATGCAACTCATGTGTTATATCGACAGCTGCTGGAACGACAGGACCAGAGCTACTCTTCCAAGCAACTTCAGAGCAAATGATTCAAGCGTACTCTCGGGTTCCCCGACCTTTTGGCACAGTCATTGCCAACGATGTTTTCAGCTCTGGTGTTATCATGTCCGAGTGAGTGGTTTTCTCAACGTTTCTTTCAGTGTGAGATCGTTCGAGCACGAGGGTGACGTGTATTGGAATGGTAGTACAGATTTTAGACAGTTTGAGCTTTATCTCAACGTAACTGGTTTGGATGTAGGTTCTCTGCCCACTCGATCGTACCCCAGGAGTTCACGTAGCTCCGTAGATGGCCGTGGTCGGGAATTCCTATCTCTACCACACAAGACTTGACCTTGTGGAGAACATCGAACCTGGAGTCGCTCAGGTGATTTCATTTTTCCTCGTCGTCCACGTCTTTTAACTGAGTATATTCTAGCATATGGCAGAAAACGCTCTGGCTCTCCTTCAATACCTCTCATCGAACGAGTCACCACTACCAACTCTTACTGCTGGCTACACGAGGCCAACGACAGTCTTCTTCTACACGTTCCACTACTTCTTCATTTATTCCTTCGCCACCGCCAAGGTTCTCTACACCCTGCTTCTGATTGCCAGTCTAGTTTTCATCAAGGCTACCTTTGTTCCTCCCGCTCCAGCGCTGCGGAAGGGTGCGGGGGTGGTATCTGAAAACCTGAAGGGCCTGACAGCACAAGTGCTGGGGCTTCTTGGTGGAATCATCGGCGCAAATGTGGCTGCCTTGATTATGACTCGCGTTCTTAACAAAGGCATGAGCTGGTTCTCCGTCGAACTGTCTTGCCTCGCGTTGTACGGACCCGCTGCAATTACTGGTAAGATCTCATCCGCCAGATTATTTAGTTTGTACACTCGCTCATGATGGAATAGGTGCATTGGTGTCGCAATTGCTGGTCGGTCGCGTACGGGAACAATCCATGTTCACATCGCTCCTTCTACTGAATGCCGTCGCAGCATGTGTGGTGCAATTCATCGGTATTGGCTCCGCCGCGGTCTTCTTCATCGTGGGGCTGCCGCTCTTCCTATCTCTGATCCTCAATACCTTCATTACCAAGCCAGGCGAAGACGTCTCCTTGTGGACTTATGCTTTGGCGTCATTTGTTCCCCTTACTATCGGGTGTCAAATGATTTTCGTTACTTTAGACGTGTTCGTTCCTTTGGTGAGATCCCATTTTCTTGCCCTCCCATCAGTTACAATGCATTTTAACATTTTAACATTCAAATCCGATAGACTGGACGCATGGGAGCTGATGCACCTGGTGATCATATCATTGCGACTATTGTGGCCTTCACAGGGTCAATCGCACTCCCGCTCATACTGCCTTTCATCCACCGATTCCCCCGCCTTAATGGTCGGGCGATCATGGTGTTCTCCATACTGACAGTCGTTGCTATGGCTGTGTTCTCTGCTAGGGAGCCTTTCGATCATATGCATCCGAAGAGGTTGTTCGTCTTGCACATGGAAAACGTCAGCACCCTTGCTTGCAGTATTCAGGCTTTGACCATGTCAACGCTGATGACCCCTTATTATTATTACAGATTACGAGTCAAGAACAGCACCTGCATATTGCCGCAGCAGACGGTGCACCAGGATTCCACGCCCTTGCACATGACATCGCCAAGGAGTTCAGCACGTCTGATGTCGCTCCTGCCTCTGTTGAGGTTGATGATTGGAATGGGGATTGGGATGTCATCTACCCCTTGTCTCACGTGAGTCCTTTCTTTTTATTCTTATTAAAGGCGTTTAGTTGATTGTTTACCCTCGATTGTAGTTCATCACGCCCTACAAGCTCGACCTCCCTCTCAAGCCGGAATATCGTCCAGTTCCTGACCATAAATTCTCAGTCCGTGCCGTGAATGAGAGCATAGACCTGAAAGCCGGGACTAGAAGCTTCACATTAGTCGTAACCCATCCCGGGATTATCTGGACAGGTGTGCACCATTCACTATCATTCTTGCTCTGGATGTCCTCACCGTTTCCCCTTAGCAATCTCTTTCGACGCACACGTTTTGAGCTGGCCCCTAGACAACAACCCCCCAGACGAATACGCACGTCATCACATCAAAGAAGGTTCCTTCTACGGACACGACGTTTGGGAAGCGCACTTCGTCGTTAAGCTCCAACCCAACACGTCCGATCACAAGATCAAGATCAACTTCATGGGTGTGCACGAGAAGGCGATGTGGCCGGGGAAGGAGAGCGAGAAGGAGAGCGGGGGGAGGGCGATGCAGGTGCTGGAAGAGCTGGATGGGTGGTTGAAGACGGAGAAGGGAGATGTGTTTGATGTGATGTTGTTGGGGTGTGTTGGAGGTGTTGAGTGGGTTTAGGTGAACGGAAGCTCGGAGTGATGCTTCTGATTTATCTGTCTATTCATGTAATGTGTAATCTTATGCGACGAATTTATGATGTGGTTGTGGCCTGTTGGCTCTTCTGTTCAGTGACTCAGTCTGAGATTCTGTGCCCTGGGCCTGATTATTGGAGGTGATGATCACGTGAAAGGCACGTGATCGCGTCAACCTCGCAGATTCTGAATGGGGACAAGCACCGACCTTGGGTCCTTGACCACCACCAGTTACCGTTGTACATCCTCACATTGCCCACTACATCCCTCTCACGACTACAAAGGCGATAAATAAACGGACAAAACGTATAATACTCCATCATGCCTGCGACACAATCCCTTATGGACTGGCTCAAACCTCGACGAAGCGAGGCCATAGCTAGAATCCGAAGCAACGCTTTCGGACTCATAGCGTTACTCATCTCAACACTCCTCTCGCCTCTCCCAAATCTATGGACAGCGTTCAGAGTGGTATCTACCCATGCAGACGTAGGAGCTTTCTGGTGGTTTCTTTGTGCCACAGGTGCGTGTCCGTTTTCCACCTCTCGATACTAGGAGGGGGGCTGAAGGATTTGTGTTTTTGAATCGAGCAGAATGTCTGGCTTTGGGTGTGATGGGAGTTAACATCTTGCAAGCGTCGTATGCGTTGCAGTACCCGCCGACGCAACATCCCGTCATGTCTGCGCCGACACCGACCAAAAGTGCCTTCGCACCCCAGTCCCCGCAAAACGCGACTCCTCGCAGACTGGGATTGCTCTCATCTACAGTGAGTTCCAATGTTGCTTCGATAACCTCCGGTGTATCTCTGACCCTTGGGCTTTTACTTCTTCAGTCAAGTCCGCAACCACAGAAAGCATTCAACTCGTCCTACGCCGCTTCACCAGTTTCGACGCCCTCGCGGACGCTGAACTACAGTATCCCGCACTCCAACTCGTCACCGTTTGACTTGTCATTGAACTCCTCGACGGCATCTGTCCCCAGCTCGCCTTCGCCTATTCTGAGCTCGCCGCTGGCGGCGTACAGAGGGAAGCATTCTAATTATGTGGCGCGTGAGTTCACTTTGTCTTGGTGAATGACTTAGAGTTTTGGGTGACTGATTGTTTTTTGCATGTATATAGAGTCTTTCAATGGTGATCTGTTCAGTCGGATGACCCGGGGTAATGACGACGATGACGACTGAGATCACTTTCTATGTGTGTTTCGGGGAGATTGATGTGAGGAGTAATGCTATATTTCATTGCGTCCTGCCACTATTGCAGTATCGAAGAAGTCAGATACACGGAATATTCCTCTTCATGGTGTGCTTCATTCGAATAAATGCTCCTGGCCTCCAGCGAGACCACCAAAGTAGCACGTCAACGCCTTCAGCTTCGAGCCCATCCATTCCTCCTCAATCTCAACCCGTTCCGTCACATCATGTTGCTCTCCATCTGCGTGCTCCGTGGTCAGAAGATCGGATATTTCCTTGATATTTGTATTTCGAGGTAAATAGTACGCAATGTTGGGTGTTATTCGTCGTGATAGCTTGAAAAGCTCTGTGCCATGTATAGGTTGGATACTGGATAAGCTGTATTCCGGATGTTCCGAAGAATCCGGTGGAGTTTTGTCCGCCGTGGCAGATTCAAGACCAGAGAGGTATTCCGGTCCACCCCATGGCGGGCTGAGGAAGACCACGTCGATTTTGCGGTGCTGACTTGACGAGGGCTGGGAAAGATATGCCTGGGCGAAGGATATATAGTCTGCGAGGATGAATTCTATCCGGTCTGCGACCTCGTATATCACCGCATTGTGTCGTGCAATCGCAAGGCGAACTGGGGAAGTATCGAGGGCTATCACTGAACGTAGCACGGGTACATACATCAGAAACGTGGCCTTGTCGATGATTGTATAAACACGCACCTCGTTCACATGTCTTCGCAAACGCGATAGCGTTCCCTCCCACACCACAGAACGCGTCCAGAACCGTGCCACACCTGCACCTGTCCGCTATCTGATCTGCAATCAACTCTGGAGTGACGCTGTACCATCCTTCCTCATCCAACAGACACCCCTCCGCGTACAACGAGAAGTAGCGGTTCCGCTGCGAGAAATCTATGATCACTACCTCAGCGACTAGCTGTGCGAGAACAGACGGGGCTTACATTTGCGAAGCTTCTCGGGGACTTGCTTTATGTGCGTGTAGTGCGGAGCCAGACCCGTCGCGTCGTATTTCTCGTATCCAGCACCAAGGAGGCCTACTTTGCGCTTTTTGGCCTGCCGTTTGGCACTCTGCTGCTGCTTCTGCTCCCCGAGTTCTTCCTCCTCAGAGTGAGAAGCGATCCGCGACGTTCCTGCTACTAGCACTGGTTCGAGGGTAACTTGCTCAATGACCGCGGCAGCCGCCGCCGCCGACTCATTAGGGTTCGTCTCCAATGCTAGTTGCGCCGAGCTGGACGATGGCTCAGCCTTGAATGCCTCTTGGACAAACCGAGCAAGCCCTCCCAAGTTTTTTCGTTTGCCCATTTTCGAGGAAGAAAGTAACCTTTGGTGGATGGCGGTTATAAGGGACGCGATGGGATATTGAAAAGCGCCCATCAAAGTTAGTCTTTGACCTCGGATGTTATTGACCTCCCACCTCTCAGGCTGCTGCGCTGGCCATTGACGACATTCGACGACGGCGACGACGCCTTGCATTCAACCCATGGACGGCCGCGGGGTAGATGGCGCGCTTTTGCCTGACGCTCCTCTCCCAGACTATGCTCGTATCTGGGGTGGACCAGGTCTTCGTTGGGCACTACTCTCGGAGCTCCCGAACGAGTATGATCGTCGTATCTCAACGACAGCGATATTCGTGATTCCGAAGTACACGGAAGTAGGCAGAAGCAGTCCCCGCTTCGTCGTCGCGAGGTCTTGTGCTCGGTGCAAGACGGCAGGACAACAGTGCTGTCGAAGCATTCCGTGTACAAGGTGTGTACAGCTAGGTGCACCATGCATGGTCACCGAGCCAGGCTTGGAGGAGCTCCCGGTAATCCCTCTTTTGCCACCTTCGTCTGGGGACGCTCTAAAAGGAACGAAGCGGAAACGGGCTCCAAAGCTGGGGGAGAAGAAAGCTAAAGAGAGAAGAGTAGTCTCTGCCCCTGCTGCTCAATCCTGCGTCCCACAGCCTCCATTCGACTTTGACTCCGTACCGAACGGAGGCATTCGTGCTGCAGCTTCGGTAAACCCCGTCGACGCGTCAGTCATCAAGGGGAAACGCGGTCGACCAAGGAAGAGTTTGGATTCACTGAAAACGACTGTGATGCAAACCGATACCCAGAAGAAGGCTGAAGATATTCAGAAGGATAGGTCCAAGATGGATGGCGGCACTGTGCGGAGAAAGAGGATGGAATTAGGTATCTCCAGTCCTTTCCATCATTGACAGTGCCGTACTCAATAACTGTAGTGACTGAACGAACGAAGAGTTGTGATTCTGGCTGGACTGTCACTGCACCTAGCACTCTTGTTGCAACTTATTCATCCACTCCGAAACCTCTATCTGCTGGTCTTCCTCATATTTGGGCCGACGTGAGTTTACTCAGTCTCACCTCACGTGGATAAATAATTCTGATAGTCTCCTCAAGAGCAAAGAGGACGTTCTAACAGTTCTTCCCAACCTGGCTGAGTCATTGAATGGTGTCTCATGGGTGAACTCTGCGTCACCGACTCTGTTGCTTGATGGTCCTTTCCGCCCTGGAGACACTTGGATCAACGATAAGATTGAGATATGCATGTGAGTGGACGAATTATGGCATTACCGCGTGTCTGAGTTTTCGACAGGATTCGGGAGCATGTTTTTGCACCTCCGCAGCAGCCATCAACACCCGCAGCCAACGGGGTAGACGCAGATTTGGTGCTTTTGCAAGACGTGGATGGCTTCGAAGACTCACAGTCATCCTCGCTCTCTTATTTCCATCCTACTGCGAGATTGTTGCAAAGGGGGCTCTACTCGTCTTGCTCGACTATTCCAGAATTGGACTGCAACTACACTCAGGTCTTCTCTGAGGACCCCGTGGGATCAGCTGCGCCACCTCTGCTACCACAGCATGACGCAGTCCAGTTTGTTGAGCCATGTTTTACGCCAAGGGACTCGTCTTCGCTATCTCAAGAATCTCTACCGGCTTGGTTGGACCCCAGCATTTTCAGGAGCCTTAGTAACGAACCAGCGCCATTGCATTCACCGCCCCCTCCGCCGTGGCCTTACGCATCAAATACAAGTCTCATCGACACGTTACATCCCTCAACTTACTACGAGTCTTCCGTGGATCACGCTCATAATTTTCGACCTCCAAACACTGATTTATCATTATTATCGCAAGCATCTCCGACATCATCTATAGAGCAACTACACTATTCACCACCACTGATATCTAATGTCGAGCAATGGCAAGAACCAGTCTATCATCCACTTGATGATTCGGGACAGGGACCCTCCAATGCAACTCCCCCCTTCATATCATCAGATCCGCCAGGTCCCTCTGTAGTACATGAATCACCGAAGGCAGAAGACCCCGTCGTATCTGACGATTCCTTGCCGCAACCACTACCTTCCGATATACTCGTGTTACTCGAATGTCAGAAACAGCAAATGCCTATCAGTATTATCATGTCTCGAGATTGTTCGCTGGCCCCGTTCTCATTACCAGAACAGTACGGATGCGTTTTTTTGGGATTTTTTCATGTGACGGCTGCTGTCGTGAGTTCATCGCGTATATTGTTCTCAAATCATCTTCTCACCGGTTCGCATTCTGTAGAGATCCACTGGTTTTTCTCCTTTTGGAAGTCATTCCATGCGGGTTTGCTGGAAGTTCGTCTTTGAATGGATTCCTGGCGGCGAAAGCCTAGATCCAGAAAGACCATCTGCTCTGAAACCCTGGTGGACTGGCCCATTACCCACAACCATGAATGCTGAAGCTGTCAAGTCAGAAGAGGAAGACACCGTCATATGTCATCCGTATACCCTACTTCCCCCATACTTTACCGTCGCACAAACACCCGACGGCACCCCGCTCCCCTTGTGTTCACCCAATGCGTTGACGAGGAAAGGATGGCATTGCTTGTCGTGCGGAAAACTCAACGTCCAGCGCATGCTATGTGTGCAAGATTGCGGTTACTGCAAGGTGCGCCTGTATCTAATGAAATCGAAAGCATATTGATGTTGCTCTGCCAGGCCAGTAACGGTATGACTCCAATTAATGTGGTTCATGTGCGCAATACTTTCAACTTGGCACCACTCGCCTTGCCTTGGGATCGGTATCCTACACGTTGTGTCTTCGCCAGTCAACACGAAACGCGTACTGGGCACAAATCCTTCACATATACCTTAAACACCAATGCGACCGTGACCCATCTTTTCACAGGGAACGAACATCGCCTCCAGGAGCTACCGTCGAAGCTTTGGATGACGTTGCAGAAAGATGTCCCCTTGAAATGGCAAAGCGTGAATTCGGCTTTGGCTGCAGGTAAGAGCGCAACTCGGAGCTCCTGACAGCACACTGAGTTTATATTCCTTAGGTCCATACTATACGTTCTTTTCGGGGCGCGATCAACAGCCCAGACGGTCTCCTCCGATGACCGTGGCGCCGCCGGGGTTGGATCCCTGCACTTGTGGCTGGCACTCCGCACCAGGTTGTCTCGTTGAAGCTATTTCCTTCATACAGCAGCTCGCCAGAGAGCGCTGGTCGGACAATTTCTCAATCGATGAAATTACCATGTTGGCATGGTTGACATCGGGCAATCGCAAGGTCGACACTCCTCATCTCGGTAATGTAATATGCGCTGACATTCACAAAACAATCAGTCACCTACTCCTCTGCCCGCTAAGAGCAAAAAAGTTGGGATCCTCTGCCTTGGCGCGGATGTTGAACTCACTCTGATGCCCCAAAGCGGTTTTAAGGTCGAATCGTCAGGCGGCACTCAGCTGCTGCAGAGTACGAGTTATATTCCTCAGAATGCGTCGAAATTGGAGGAAGACTTTGACGATTGCGATCCTATGGATGAAGACCACGAAGATGCTAGTCTAGCGGGACTTTTGCGACCACCGGCGCCGTCTCCCAACGGGAATATCCCACTTCAGCGAGAAGTGGTGAAGAAGGACGATTTTCTATTCCTAACCCTCGTTCACGGTGATATGGTACTACTAGAGGGTGACAATTTCAATGTGTGTCATCTCCAAGTTATGATCGTTGTTCCCATAGCTCACATAGTCATCTAACTCTATCAGTGGTCAATGCGTCGTACTGGTATGAGCATCGGTGCGTTTGCCCCTCCTAATCTATCCACTACGGAGCTGATGGTTGGTTGGGCGTAGTGACAATTGCTACGTAACGATAAAACTCCGCTACGAGTGCTATTGCGACGTTCCGGGGATGCGATACCTCTTACCACAGAATATACCGTTTTTGCCCACTCTCAGGCTCGTTCTAATTTAGAAAGAACCCAGTCGTCAAACGTCAACTTCCCTCATCAACTTCACCCAAGTGGGGACTGTCCATACGAACAGTTGTCAGCTGAACAGTTGAAGCGGCGAACATGATATGAACGAAGAAGGGTACGTACAGGGGTTGTGGTGGAAGAGAAGGTTGCACTCTCGCTGTGCGACGAGTTGAATATGGCAGAAATTGTAGGGTCTAGTGGTGACGGTGAAGACCAAGTGGTCGAAGAAGTTGAACATGTGCACCACTATTCGGGTGATAAAGTCATGCATGCAGGATTGATCAATGGCTTGTGAGAATAAGAGAAAGATGGACCCAGCAGTGGCCATTGAACATAGGATGGAACAAGGCATGAACTGGATTACATGAAGTCGACTGCCCTCTTGCGCCCTCTCGATGGACCAGCAGGCTGAGCACCAGACGTACTATCCTCTGAGACATCCATGAGCACTACTGGTGGCAAGGTCTGCACAACTTCCGGCGGTGGTGCTTCAATCCACATATCATCATCTTCTGCTTCATCCCCCTTCTCTTTATCCTTATCCTTCCGCTTCTTCTTCCTCCTCTCCCCATCGTGATCCTTGCTCTTGCGTTTCTCTCGATCCTTCTTGGGTGCACTGATGCTGACCTGAAGACCTTCATCGTCATCGTCGAAGGAAACCAGGGCAGGTTTACTGGCTTTCTTCTTCTTGTCTTTCCCCGTCTTGTCCTTGTCTTTACGTGATTCACGATCTGCACGAGGAACAAAGGTAGGCTTGAACGAGTTGAGGTCAACTTTCTCGGTGACAGTAGCAGTGGCAGAAGGAGAAGGTTTGTATTCCGTTGGAGGGGTCTCAACGACACCGACGGGAGGCTTCTGGGAGCTCAAGTTGGATGGCTCTGGCTGTGGTACGGATGATGGCAGCACAGCAGGCTCAGGCACTTCGGCTTTCACCTCGTCCTCGTCATCTTCATCATCACTCGCGAATATGGCCTTGAAGACGTCCATAGACGGTTTGACATAGGTCAAAATATCTCGACCCTGTGTCTCATCTTCACCCAATCCAATATTCGCCAGGTCTCGCGGCTTGGTTTCCCCAGGTGTGGTGCCCTCCGACACACCCTCTGTGATCGCCAACTTCTCCTTGACCGCTTCCGCTGGGACAGGTGGAGCCACGGGTTCCTCGGTGGTTGCAGGCTCGACCTCAGGATCCTTCACGCCAAACCGCTTACATAGTAATTTCGCAGGCTGCCACGGTTGGACTTCGCGCGTGAGAGGACCGTACATCCCCAACCGCATCGCACCCATCCTAGGATCCTCCGCCTTCTCAGCTTCCTCATTTTCGTTTTCGTCCGGAGCGGTGCTCAGCTCAGGCTGATGAAGACCCTCGACAATCTTCGGACCGTTCTCCACAATAGCTGCGCTGGTGAACCGCCCAGCCATGGCACCAGATAATGGTTTGAATACAGTTGCCGACTTCACGTAGTCTGCAAGTTCCTTGTTGAATTCATCGATGGATTGGCCCGGAGAAGGGCCGATCCCTGCAAAAGAACGGTCTGAAGACGAATCTGGGGGTTGCGAGGCATATTGAAGGAAAGCAGTGTAGCGGGATTGCTTGACAGGATCGGAAGTGAATGGCTGAAAACCGTGCAAAGCAGCTTTGGCGACAGACGGGTGGATATGTGGGATATGGATTTGAGATGAAGGACCTGGTTGCGGCGGAGCCTGTATTGGAGGTATGGGTGGGGGAGCCGCCTGCTGTTGGCTCTGGATATTCCGGATACGATCCCTGTCCTTTTGAGATAAGTAATCAAAGACGGACCTCGCCTGAGCGGGAAGCGGCGTTTCCCCAAGTATAGACCCTCGCTGAAGTAAAGATTGAGGAGAAAGGATCATTAGAATCAAACAACTACATACCTGGTCAGCACTCAATTTATTTGCCTTCCACTCCGCGTGGGATTGAGGCCGGTCTCTATGGACAGTAGTTTCCACGTTCTCCTTATTCTTGTCCGCGCCCCATACTCGTCTGGGGTTAGGAGTCCACCCTGGAGGGACATCCTCGAGAGGAAACCTGAAAGAAACTCATCAATTAAAGAGAATGACCACAAATGATTTTCGATACCATTTATCTTCAACCAATGGTTCCGTGGAGGCAACGAAGCCTGGGAGAACTGGTCTTCCGTCACGAAATGTTCCTGAAATGCTGGGCTCTGTCCTACTCTGTAAAGTACAGTAAGTTCTTGGTCTCGTCAAATGCGTCCTGGTCACCTACAGAACCGGGCAATCCGACTCGTTTTGAGGATCCGATGGACATACGGATATCATCGTCGTCATTTTCATACGCCACACGATTGTGGCTGCGTGAATTCAACGAGCCATCGTAAACGTCCAGGTCGTCCTCGTCAGCATCGTTCAGGGCTCCGAGGCCAAAACCAGCTGCGCTTGGTATCACGTCAGTAAATTTCCACAGGCAAAAAGGTTCGAACGTACCAGCTAAGTTGGGTCCTTTCGTTCCTCCGCTGCCCTTGACCCCCAAACTCTCGTTTAGCCCCATTCCAGGTGAATATCCTAACCCATGCGTATTATCCTTTCTTGGAGCAAGCAGTAGTGGTGTATCTCTCCGCGGGTACTTGTACTTCTTCGCTTCCTCGTCGTCGAGTTCCATTGGTGGGAAACCGAATGCAATGTCTTGCTGCCTCCGTTGCTCGTAGGTGAGCCTGGGTCCAATCCCTTGGCCAGCGCGCCATCCCATCTTCTTCAGGATACGGGCACCAGCAGAATCCTGAGGAGACGGCTCCAGGACCGATGAAAGAGCGGCAGCAACGGAGCTGAGTAAATGTGTCTGGTTAGATTCGTTCCATAACGGTAACGATATTGACACGCACTCGTCCGCCTCATCCTCACCTTCATTGCCCCGGTGTTTCCGCAGCTCAGCTTCAGTACTTCCCAAATCCATCTCGTCCGCTTCATCCACCAACTTCCGGTTTTCTGCTATTGCAGCAAGATCCTCTTCGTCCATGAAGTCCTCCGGGCGTGCAGCCTTCTTCTTTGCACGGTCTGAGCGTGACGACACGAATGTCGAAGGAGTCCATCCTACATGCAAGAGTTGCATGAAGTGAGGGACTGTGTACAATTGGTGATACACGCACCTTCCTTCGAGCCCACCGTATTGAAGTATCCAGCAGAGAAGCCTCCAGTGAACGCGCCATGCAGCCTTCTCCGCCCTTTCTCATCCCTAACCTCCTGCTTCCATAGTGGCACAAACTCTCCGGTATCCTTCGATTTCTCGAGCGGTGGTAGAGGAGTACCAATCTGGTTGTGAGGGCGTATAAGCACGGGTGGTATAACCGGAAGAAATACAGGCGTACCAAGCAGAAGTTCTCATTCGCCTTGGCACTCGCAGTGTCAACACCGAGATCGTGCAGCTTGCGCTTTAGCCGACTTGTCATTTGGGTAACAGAGCCTCAGTGTCACGGTGAGCAGTGGGACTTGTTAGCGCCCGGCGTTGAATGCCTTTTTGGTATCTCAGACGCCCGTTGTCAAGAGTCATGGATCCATCTTCTAATCTCTATCTTCTGTATCGAGGTCAGCCACGGAGACTACTGTCCCTGTTCATCCGAGTGCGGGTTCCTGTTCTGAGCATAATCTTCCCTCTTTCGCGACTCTGACTCCCCTCGAATGGACGAGGCTAAGTTACCCGTATACTGCTTGCCATCTTGTATGTGCAGCAAATTCCCATGCTAACAACCAGGATCATGTGCAAATGTCCAACTGACGGAGCTAAAAATACTCAAGGCTCGCCGCTCACCTATTTGGCCAATGTTACAGATACGTGCTGTACCTCGACAAATTTGTGCGATGAGGACAACATACGGTGCTGTGAGTGCGACGGGCCTCATGACCAACTCAAGCTGACTCGTTACCCCGCAAACCGACAGCCCAGATCATCGTGCTTCGAGTCACCAGACTCATTGAGACCTGCTATCACTGTCGACCCATAAGTTAGAGGGCGGAGAGACATGAAAAGTCCCAGTGGATGAAGACAATTTTGGCCGACCGTTTTGCACTCATGATCGATCCTCTGACGCTCCGACTTTCCTCCCGCTCTCCACTAGTCCAGTCGTACTTCACAGCGACAACTTCTCTCGCCCACATGATTCACTCGGTCCCTACGACCCGAGCACAGTACCAGTACAGCGAATACAGTATGTCTTTCAGTTGCGCTGCTCCAGTTGGGGTTGTCTTTGACAGGGCTTCTCCAGAAATTTTCGCGGGAATTGATGTCTCCACGACGCTGGCCAGTCACGGTCAGTGAGGGTTGCGGCGGTTGTCACAATGAAAAATGATAGTCCTATCAATCAAACCTTTCGTCTGTGCCGGTGTTATCTCGTGTCCAACGCTGTGGGATTGTTACGAGGCGTCTTCCTGTCCTCGGCCGAGCCAGGCGCAATGACGAAGGTTCTAATCATTGACCATGGTATAAAAGGACTGCCTTCTTCTCCCAGGCTCCACTCGTTTCCCCGCCTTCGCGTTCCGTATCGCGACCCCTCACCAAAGTCCCTCCCATCGGGCACTTAACTCCTTCCTTTCGCGTCAACCGCAAGTGGCGACGATGTCTGTGCGAGGTAGCACCGATGACTCGCTCGGGGATAAAGAGAAGAGCGCGGTGCGAGCTGAGACTTTCGTTATCGCGAACGACAAGAACCGCCTCGATGTCTCGGAGATCGATGGCGTCCACAGGAGACTGAAGGAGCGCCACGTCCAGATGATTGCTGTTGGTACATTTGGTCACTCTTCGCACCTGTCTTGCTCACAAACGATGGTAGATTGCTGGGACGATTGGCACAGGTCTGTTCCTAGGTTCAGGCAAGGCTCTTGCAGGTGGTGGACCCCTTGGGGCTCTCGTTGCATATGCTCTTGTCGGTTCAATAGCGTATTCATCATTGGCCGCACTGGGCGAGATGACTTCCCATGCGCCCATATCAGGCTCCTTCCCGCACTTTGCTGCACGATGGGTGGACCCCTCATTCGGTTTCGCGATGGGGTAAGTTGACCATGCGGTTTTCCTGAGGATCATAATACTCACAGGACTCTCACAGATGGAACTATTGGTACACGAACGCCATTTCTGTTCCCGTCGAAATCACTGCGGCGACTATTTTGATCACATTCTGGGACGACAATGTGAGTTTCTCAAAGCAAAGCGTATGTATGCTCAATCTTATGCGCACCCTCGTATACAGCTCAGTCACCAAGCGGGCTACACTGCCTTGTTCTGTGTCCTTGTATGCCTGGTCAACATCTTTGGCGTCAGGTGGTTTGGCGAGTCCGAGTTTTTCTTCTCCATCATCAAATGTGAGATCGCATGCCGTCATGTCGTATGACAGTGCAAGTTGACAGCTTTCTTCCCACTCACAGTGCTTTTGATTACTAGCCTCATCCTTGTTGGCCTCATTATCGACCTGGGTGGAGGACCCGATCATGACCGACGAGGGTTCCGCGTACGTCTCATCATTATCTGCTCGATTGTCCCAGAGCTCACAGATGTTGCATCCTACTAGTACTGGAAGAACCCTGGGGCGGTTGCTCGCGCAGGCCTCGTTCACAGCCACATTGGTGTCGACAGATTCCTTGCTATCCTCAACCAACTCGTTCAAGCCGGATTTTCCTTCCAAGGCATGGAGCTGGTGGCCATGTATGTTAATAAACGCACAGAGCGTCGAGGTCAAACTAAATCATTCACAGTGCCGCCTCAGAAACAATTAACCCACGTCGCAACATCGCCAAAGCTGTCCGCCGGGTCTTCTGGCGTGTCCTTGTCTTCTACGTGAGTTCAATGTGTATCTTAACCTAGCCCGGTCATCTTTTACTGAGGCGATCCGCAGATCCTGGGTATCATAGTCACTGGGATGATCGTGCCATACAATGACCCAGATCTCTTGCAAGATCATGGTGGCGGCACTGCAGCAGAGTCACCATACGTCATCGTTATGAACAGAGCGGGCATCAAAGTCCTCCCACACATTGTCAACGCCTGTGTCCTGCTTTCCGCGTTCTCCGCCGGTAACTCCTTCTTGTACTCCTCCTCCCGTATCCTGTACGGTTTGGCCTTGCGCGGCCAGGCTCCGCGATTCTTTGCACGATGCACCCAGGCTGGTTTGCCTCTGATCGCCGTGTTGTCAACCAGCCTTCTTGCGTGGCTTGCGTTCATGAACGTAGCCTCTGGCGCTCAGACCGTTTTCAAGTAGGTGTTCAGAATCACAATTGACGTTCCTAATGACTGAATACAATTTTTCCCCAGCTGGTTTGTGAACCTGAGTTCGATCGGTGGTTTCATTACCTGGTGGGGTGTCAATCTCACCTACCTATTCTTCTGTGCGTCTGGCGGTCATCTTTAATTTCTTTTTGACTTCTCATGTAACTTCCTCTAGACCGAGGATTCCGTGCTCAGGGCTTTGATCGCAAGAAACTGAGCTACTACAGCTTCCTCCAGCCGGGATTAGCGATCTGGGGATTTTTCTGGTCCACGATCATCATCCTCATCAACGGTTTCCCTGTGTTTTGGCACTTCAACGCATCCGATTTCCTTGTCGCATGTACGTGTCCATGATGTCTCTTAAAAGTGACAGCACACTGATTCGGAACGGCATAGACATCAACCTTCCACTGTTCTTCGCTCTTTGGATAGTGTGGAAGGTTGTGAAGCGAACCAGCGTGTGGAAGCCTATGGAGATGGATTTCGTTACGGTACGTCTACGCCGCCCTCCCAACGACCACGTCAGAAGATTAACCGCACGTACAGGGTATTCCGTCAATCGAGGAAACGGAGAACCCTCCCACACCTCCAACTACTTTCCTAGGGAAGGTTGCAGCTGTAATTTTCTAGTCGTTGATGTATGGATTGTATAATAGACGTATATCATAATTGTGATACTTTCCTCCTTGGAACGACGCTACTCACGCGAATAACGACTTGCTTGTCGTCCCAGGTGCAATAAGCGCCTCGTCCCCGTGGCTTGAACGAAACTCAGAAGTGCGCTCTCGGCGTCTGCCTCTCAGTGAGGATTTCTGTCCCCTTCGGGGTGACATACGAAAAAATTGGAACGATACAGAGAAGATTAGCATGGCCCCTGCACAAGGATGACACGCTTTTCCGGAGTGGTAGACCTACGGGTCTCAATATTTATGCCACTCTCACCTCTCAGTTTTTTGGATAAATTATCATAAGGGATCTATTTTCCCAAAACGTTGACTGACTGCGAAGATACATACTACAGTACAATAGAACGAAAAGGTAGTTCCTGTGGCATGGCATACGGTATAAATAGATGGTATTGTGGAGTTACCGACTCGATGACTGGAGCTTTTGTCCTTCTCAGGATTCAAGTTAGATAATGTGGAGGCGGATCTGGTCACAAAATTGTAAGTATACATGTGGTACAGCGTGAACACAGCATCGGCGCGCACCTTTGAAATAGCATGATTGACTTCTTCCTTCAATAGCAAAATCAGCCGACGACATTCTGCAGCTGCGGTGTCGTGGCACACCGGGCACGCCATTGCCTCGGTCAACGAGGTTTCAGACAACTCGGAGTTGAAGAGTGTGGACCCGCATGGTCTTGCGCGCAGGCCTTGTTTCAGAGTAAGAACGAGCGTGTGGAACCATGATGTGGCGCACAGGTCACGGTCTTTGGATTTGGGAAAAGCCCCGACCTTGAACGATGGACAGAGATGGCATGTCAGCCAAGCGGGAGCGGGGGATCCGTCATGCAAAGCTGCCCATTCCATGTCGTCAACGACTGCCGCGGCGACGCGACCACAGAGCCGGTGGTAGGACAGTAGACGGTGGTAGATCCCCGCGCTAAGTTCCTCGAGTTCGGGAACATATTCCTCTAGGATGGGATAGCGGAGGGAAATTCGCGCGGCGAGCTGCATCTCTTCCTTACATCCAAGCATCGCAGCGCGGGCATACGCTTTGAGGGGATTGGCCTCTGCGAAACGGAGGATCGTTCGTTTGAGGCCATCGACCACGAGCGCGAAACCGTACTCACGGGAGACCCGCAGCAAAGCGTACGCGGCATCCATGTCGTCGACATCTGGGGTGGGAACGGGGTAGGGGTGGCGCAGAAGGAGGTCAAGGATGTGGCCCGTGGCGTTGATGTGGCAAATAGGGAGACCGCCTTCTTCAGCAGAAGACATCCCTCCGCTGCAGGAATCCAACACATCCGAAGGGTTGGCGAAGAAGGAGGACGACATCTCAAGGATGGCCCTGTGAACTCGGAAGTCGATCAAGTCGGTGGATCGCAGGATGAGATCGGCGTCGGTGCGGTCGAAAGGGAAGGCGGCGTGACTGAAAGGTCGGTAGTGGGTGGTGTCTATAGATTCGGCCTTGTACGCTTGCTGAGGTGAGGAGTACGACATGTCAGATAATGGGGAATAAAGCAAGGGGGATGAGATGGGGGGCTATGGCAGGGTTATATTCCAAGATCAAATAGCTGCAGACAGTCTAGAGATGAGAACGAACCGTTCAAGAAGGAGAATTCACCTACTTGAAGGTGGTATGAACGGCAACACATCACGGTGCGGTTTCAGCAGGTAACACTCGCGGCCGTGGGCCCAGGCGTGTAGGGGTCTATACTTCTTTGATATGCACATCCGTTGAACGAGAGACCGGCAGCATGCACGCCACGGGCATGCCCAGCCTTTCTTGCAGGCATCTGAACGGGGATTGAAAGTCAAGCCGGATTTTTCAGGATGTGCAAGATTCAGTTGTGCCGATGGCTTGAACACTGACTGCCCCCAGAGCAGAATCGGTGGTCTCATGAGGAAGCCGACCAGGTTCAAACCTTGTGCGCCATAGTAGGGATGATCGACTTCTTGAGAATTTGACTTCTTCGAGTTCTCGACGCAGCAGATTTGGAGATCTCAGTGCTCATCACTGCCGAGTACAGTGGAATCCCTGCTTCGGTATTCGATGAATGAGACCCCATTTTATTTAATGCAAACGAAGACAATTAAATGAAACGCACCTTGTACTGGATAGTGGTCCTATCTGCGACCCAGAGTCACGACAGATCATATCTGGCGGAAATGATACTTAATCGCGGGTGCCGGCCATCCAAGTTGACTCTGGCAAGATTCCATTCGCCACCCCAAGAAATACCCTAGGATGTACAATCACTAAGGTTCACACATTGTCAATGTAAGGGCACGCACCGACTCAAATTGGACGAACGCATGTACTAACCCGCACCGTAAGAGAATCGAACTTCCCCAAAAAGACGACCACGCTCACACCTCGAAACGTTTCCAGAAACCATCGAGGTAGCCTGAGTCAAGGCTGACTACCTCGAACGTGATGGTTGCTTGCGATACGCGCGGCTGCCTAGACCTAAACGATGTTGCAACCAAGTTGTTGGTTCGTTTCCGAACCTGCACCACATTGCTGAGTAGAATGCTGTTATTCCAAGTGGCACATGGCACATTAAAGAAAAAAAGTAAAGATACAAATCAATAACGACAACAAACAAAGTTCCTTGATCCTTGAGGGAGACGCTGGGGTAACAGATCCCCGCATAGTCTGAACATCCAATTTTCCACAAACCTTGCATGCATAGATAGAATGACGGTCCAACCATAGATTAAACAGACCTGTGACGGGCTGCGCGCCTTCCTATGGTCGCATTACGCAGCCACTAACAGGACTCACACATTCATCGCTTGCGTTTCGCAGCTATAGGGCGCGCAGGTTAATACAAGACTCTAAGCTCAGAAAACAACGTGGCAACTCACGAGCAGCCTTCCTCCCACTAGCACTGGCTTTCCTTTTCCTTCCTGCGCCAACATCATCATCCTCGTCGATTTCATCATCATCGTCCTCTTCCTGGTCTTCGGGCCCTGGCCCCGGAACAACCGGAACAACCGGCTTAACCGGTTTCACCTTACGAGGAGACCTCTTTCCAGCACCGACTACAATCGGTGCTCCAGGATCTGCTTCACAGTCGGGGCAGAACCACTCGCCATCCGGAACGGCAGCGAGAGGAGGGTTTAGGCAGTGGAGATGATATGGGTTATCGCACTAGAATAGGAAAGTTGGGAGAACGCTAATAAGGCAATTGAGAACGAAATTTACCTTCTCGCACTCGAGGGGGGAGTCGTCGTCTCCGTTATCTTTGTTGCACATGACGCACAGTTCTGGCGCTTCCATCTCCAGGGGATGGCGAGGAAGATCGGAGAGTTTCTCGCTGGGTTCGGCGAGAAAGAAGGTGGTATTTTGGGCCGCAGAAACTCTGTTGGATAAAAAGTCAAAATCAATGTGAGAAGAGCTCCTCGGTGGCAAGACATACTGAATGACATCAATGCCGATCAATGGCTGGTGTCTTGTTGGCTTCGTCGCACTTTTCGGTTCATCAGGGCCCAAACCAAGTTCTCCTATAAGTCGACGACGTTCAGATCATCGTTGCACAAAGGTAACGGGCAAATTAATCTACCGTTGGCGGCCCCCTGCCCGTATGCAATGGTCATAATCGTATTGTCGTCATCAGGAGCAAGCGCAAAATGCGTTACACCACCACAAGATGCTTGATAGACTTTGCACCCCCTACCAATGTGTGTCAGCTGTCTGAAAGTAATAGTCGGGAAGGACATACATAATATCTTGCATAATGCGGAACGAGGAATATGGTTGTCCAGAGGAGCCTGAAGAAATCGACGTGAGAACTTGAATGTGATAACCAAAATCGTTTGTCATTTGACCCACCATCTCCGGTATTCTTCCACTGAAATAGAGGTGTCAGACAGTATTGTGTACTTGATAGTGCAGAGACGAACCTTGCCGGCCATCCAATACATGTTCTGCTTGTCAATTACTACCGAGTTGGAAGGACCAGCGACAACTTGGTAGCCCATGGTAATTTCATTGGGTCCAGCGAACTGGTCCGGGAACACGTCGTTAGCCGGGTTTTGAATAGATTAGGGTAAATACTGACCTGAGGAACGACTTGAGGAATAAGGACATCTTTCTGGTTACCCAATCCAAGGCGGCAATATCCATTATACCCCCAAACATACACGACACTTGGAGGCAAATTGAGTTCAGCGTGCGTTTGAGCATCAATAGGAAATCTCCGTAGACTCACCCCTTATCGTCCAGAGCTATGCTATGCTGTTGTCCACATGCAATTTGAGTTACTTTCTTGCCCTCCATGCCCCGAACCAAGACTGCGGTACGAGGGTGAATTCAGGCTCTAACAGATGCAGGTAACGCTTACGACAACCACTTACTTGGTTCCCACTCATAGTCAAACATTGTTTTACCTCCTGTCACAATATGCTCCCCCGTCTTTCCGTTTCCAAGTTGCCCCTTCTCGGCGCTACCGAACGAGAACACTGTGTACGTGAAGCGTTCATACAGTCTTCCACGGAGATTCCGGGATGTATTGACGAACCTTTGCCTGTATGGGTCAACACTAATGAAAAATTGATGCCAGCGGCGGCTTTCACGACCCGTTCCTTCACTCCGTTGATTTCAGGACTCTGGCCGAGCTTAAAAGACGTCACCTCTGGACAAGGGGGTTGAGCGCACTGTTGACACGTATGATCAGTATAGCCCGACTCGAGGAAATTTCGAAGACCAGGGACTCACCTGTCCCGCCTGGTTGACACCTGCACTCCAAAATTGACCATTGCTTCCCACTAGAATCGTGTGGTTCCTTCCGCAAGCAGCGTCCACGAAGGTCGTTCCATTAGGTGCACCCAAGTGCTGTGGGGTCAATCTAACTGGGCCATTCTCCGAGATGAAAATATCCTCCACGTTGCCCGTGATGTTCCCCAGCGATGACTTCTCATTCCTTCCGAACAGCCACGCGGCACCGTCGATGTCGAGACACACGCACTGGCACCCAGCGCAGGAAGTATGAATAGATGTGACCTTGACGTTACTGAGGGAACGCAAGATGTGGGGTTCCAAGAGGTCGGGTCCTCTGTTACGACAAAACCCTCAGTGGGTTCGTCGTGGTTGTTCAAGCATAAACACTCACGCTGGCTCGTCCGAAACTTTCTTGTTACTCCCAGCCCGATCCTTCCTACCCAACTTAGGCCTGTCACGAACAATGATAGATTATGTTAGCTGGGATGATCAATGCACGACGGAGACCCTCCTGAGCGGCCGGGCATTCTCCGAAAACAGTTCGAACTGACCAGTCTGTTCCTCCGCAAATGAGGACTACAAAATCAGAGGAATTCCAACTCAGTCTAAAGCCGTTTCATGAAGACAGTGATGCGTACCTCGACCCCATCGTTGTTTGTTTGTGGAAGATGGATCCTGGATTGTGCTTGTGGTCATTTTGGCGAGGTGAAGCAGGCAAAGTCCCGTTCAGGTTCAGTGCCCCGTCACCTCCTTCCGCGCTCCTTTCTTCAACTCCTTCACTTTTCCCATAGCGCGTTCGCAACATTCCTCCATTTTCCTTCAACTCTTTGACCTGGCGACGGCATCGTGAGCACCGACACGCCTGGCTAGCCACGATGCCATTCAAACAAGAACCAATTCGAATCAAACTCTGATCTTTGGAGGCCAGATCGCTATCTGCCTCGATGACTCCGAACTTGGCCACTGGCAACAGTATCAGATCCATGTCAGGTTCATCCTAACCAAACGGAGAATACGTCTCTGGAATGATCGGTGCCTACGAACTTGTCTTAAGGCGTTCAGATGGTAGAATGCAGTTACCGTTACTGAAGCTGGTAAGTTTGTGGCCCTCCTTGGTCCCTCTCACAAACAACAACATAAATGACGAAGACTAGATTCTTCACGTTCCAATGGATGTAGTTGGCAAATGTGGCACGAACGCACAAAGATGACTTCACACATCGACCTCCGTACGTTTCCCGGCCTGCAAATATTGAACTCGCCCTGCTCATGGTCATAACATACTCGGTGACTTGCCTTTCCGCCACACACACAGTCCACTGGCAGGTGGGACCATACGCTGGCACACGGCCCGCTGCTGAATCTAGCCCGTAATGCCCTCAGTAAGATATGACGATAACAACTCCCTTACTCCAATGTTGGACATGCAAGTTGTTGACAGCATCCTGAGGCTAATGGTTTCCTGGCTTTGTGGTGACTCTATCCCGAACGAGCACTGTTATTTGACATGACGAGTTGATGAGTCGTGTATCGAGAGTAAGAGACGCAAGTCATCGGATCCGTACGTTTTTATTCATTGACAACAGCTCGACAAGCGCATGTGCACATTTAGGTTCTATGTCATTGACATGTTTGGCACCACCGACATAACAGCCCAAGTCATTCTTTCTCAACTACCTTGATCCCAATGGCCAAGGGGATACACCCTTCGTTGACCCGAATGCTCAATCTTCGCTTGACCTTCGTTCCTCGCCGGTTTGGCCGCGTTACAGGACCGATACAAGGAAAGATCAACTCTATGAGGGACAACTGGGTCGGAGTTGCCTACGCCTTTCTATACTGCACCCGTTGTGTTCTAACAGTTCTACTATACAACATCTTGTCAGCTGCTGCGTAAGATTAAATATACACGTCCAGACCCTTCTACCACTGCTTGTATATTAACTTTCAATCTTTTGGAATTTTCCTTGCATCCACACCCTGTACATCTTGAGTTGCCGTTTTCTGTTTACGATGAGACGGCGATCTACGCCAAGCTGTTCGATAGAGAATAGTGGATGCTTTAGGGAGGAAGGCTGTTGTAGAATAGGGTGGATGGACGGTGTCGATAGCGTAGGTGTGCGAGTGTCTCTTTCCGGAGAAAGAGGAGACTGGGCACGCGACGCGTCGTTAGCGGCCGGGCCACTTTCATGTTCCTCTTCTTGCGTGGTAGTATCGGTCGTCTGCATTGTTGATGGAACAGATGCGCCGGTGAACAGCAGAGCCAGTTCATCTGACGATGTAATTTGCGTAAGTTGTGAGCATGCAATGTGCCAAGAGGGATACGCGTACCGAGTTCAAAGAAATACACCCTGGTTTTATCGCCACGAATGTAGAAATTATCCTCGAGTAACCGGCCAGATTTGAAACGCAGTTGCGTAAGGTCATACCGACCATAATCCCGGAAGAGTACATGGCCACCAGGTTTCAGCATCTGATGACATGAGCTAGTTAGGATGCAAGGGCTATCTGGAAACTTATTGGGAAGACGTGTACCTTGTAGACATTCTGGATAGCTTGACACCATTCACTGGGGTGCAAGGCACTGAGAACAAAGACCAAAATGATGATATCGACGCTGCCTGGCTCCACGTTCGGAGGAAGGGATGAGGAGGAAAGGTCCCATACAGCAGATTGTATGGTTCCCACTGGAGGCAATAAATACAAAGGGTTGTTCTGCGGTAATTCTCCTGGTCACTAGCCATCGGTATAATTTCAGAAAAACTTCACCGCACCTGAACCAGTTTCACAGCCTGCGACGAATAATCATACGCGTGTAGATGGAGATTTGGATTTCTGTTTTCGCTCAGAAGAGGGAACACAGCATTACCGGCACCTAATTCAGTCAATTGTTGTTGAATGACCGTTAAGGTTAGCCATAATTTTCAACATACCGCAGCCCAACTCAGCTATGGTAATTTCTCCGGCCTGGTTCAAATGTCAAGAAGGCAAGCATAATGAAGTGACGGGTGACCCATACCCCTGATGTAGTCGCCGCCACCAATTCTGGAAACTCCAGCTGAAGCCTAGGTTATGAGGTAGTGAGCTATCTTATGGGTGTCCCGTCGCAGTCAGTGTGTTCACCATTTACGATTGCGGAAGAAATTACTTGAATTCATCTTGTAGAAGTTGTCCCTACCCAAGGCTTCGTATTCAAATCAGCATTAACGCAGGAGCGTACACATACCAATGTTTTGCAGGTTTCTCGTTGTACTTCGCTTTGTCAACTTCCGGTACGGGAGAAATGTGTTGTCGTGCAAGAGCAGTGGCGATGACCTCCTCCTGTCCCTCTGGAGCTGGGACATGGTCCCATGCATTCTGACTCCATACGTCAGCTTCTTCTGTCAGGAACCTAGTCGATTGAATTTGGTGTCAAGTTGCGTGGGAGGCCTCAAAGTCGGAATTTACCTTGACCCAAAGGGTGGCTTTTCTGCGTGAATATCGTGAACTGATGAAGCCGTTCGGGACTTGGAGCCACTACTCGTACTTGGCTCGGCGGTGTCGTTCATCGTACTTGGAGGGCAATGGTAACCACGGTACTGGTAAGAAAGGCCAGTTAGCTACGAGTTCAACTTCAAGTTTGAGTTTGTACAGACCTTACAAGTATTGTTTGGTCACGGTCATGACTTGACCCAAGGCCGAAGATACCAACGAGTAAAATCAGCTAAATCTTGATCTAATCGGTAATCGGCAATCCCCGGTGCCAGGATCAACGATTGTTCATATCGATCTCTGTCGTCCGCCTCCCAACTAATAGCAGAGGAAGAGTACTGACAGTAGTTGCTGAGGTACAGCGCAACTGAATTGTATCTTGTGTAGCTACGGTGAAGTACTCGCAGGGGTGGAATACATCCCTCGGCGATCTGCAACGTCACAGAACTCCGGCTTGCATACACCTCGAATTCACAGCTGTTTGCAGAGCGTCGGACCCCTCAAAAATGGTACACTTAGGCATTGCCAGGTGACTCCCGTAGTGGATATTTCCATCGCGAGAGTTAAGCTCGCTCCAAGCGCACTGAAAAGTGAGGTGCGGCAATATCGGCGGTTGGCGTTTGGAGCCTGCTTCTAGTCCATCCCTTTGTGAGGGCCTGACGTTCAGCGAACAGCTGTAACCCAGCCCGGCCCCTACCAGTACTCGTACTGTAGTCAATAGACTACAAGTCGTGACGGTGCCAGAACAGCCGGCCGCGGACGAGTGCCAGTTGAGCTCGTTGCCACAGCAAACTGGGAGGTGCGGGATCTGACGAACTTGCACGAACTTGTATCATGTCCACTTCGTTCGGCTACGGTCCATGGAGCAAGCTAAGCTTCTACACGTCAACATGTCAGCGTTCATGAAACACGTATAAGGAGCCCTTTTGGAGAAGCATGCAGCATCGATGCCCTCTGCACTGGTACCCAACTTGAACATGGTCCGTCGTAACATTCCAAGAGAGATGAAGCTCCTTGCCCTTCGGCTGTACCAGGACGGATTGTCTCATGTTGAAATCACACGGACGACTGGTATCTCAAAACGAGCGACGTCTCGTTTGGTCCTTGCGTACCGCGAGACCGGTGACGTCGAAAGACCTGCTCCGCCTCATCTCAGAGGACGAAGGCTTGCTCTCAACCAAGATGAAGTTATCGTAAGCTCCATTCCGTTCCTCAACCAACGCTCATTTTGAACCCCTGTGGTCTGCACAGTTTGTTCTACAATGCTGGGAGGGAAATCCAGATATCAGCCTCAAAGAGCTCGTCAGTATTGTGAAGGATAAATACGGAAAGGAAGTCAGCATTACTACGATATCGAGATACATCAACAGGTTTGCGTCGGCACGACAAGGAGTAGGTTGCCCACCCTCGGAGGTTGCAGATGTCTCAACAGCAGTGACTAATTGTCTGATCACATCCAGCGAAAGAAGGCCGCGTATCATCCTTCAGAGCAAGTTCGACAGAGGGCGGAGGGCGATGAACCTGCAGCTGGTCGAACGCGAATAACGGGCACGACGGGACGACTGAAGAGATCCAAAAATATATGTAACGTTTAGCCAGCCTGTCAAGATACTATCTCCTTAGATACATTGTCAATGCCCATGATAACACACTGGTGAACTGTACAACGGTGAAAGCGAAAGAGCGAAGGAACGATGTGCGAAGTGCTAGAAGAGAGAAGAGATACAAAGGGGTTTATTATCATAGGGTACATTACCGACTCCAGGCGATTGCAGGATTCAGCTGGGGAGAATGCGGAGGAGAGTTCGTCTGTGCGAAGTACGTGGACTGTGAGGGAGATGACAGAGATCCAGGGAGGTAAAGAGGGATGGTAGGGATGAGCTCGAAGACGTGTTGGCTGCTGTTCTTCGACATCCTCCCTCCCTGGCTGTCAGGAACGTTCATTACGCCATGCACGCGGGGTTCCTGAGACACGCCTTCGTGCCAGCCTTCTTCACCAGGTGTTTGCGCCGGCATTGCTGTCGTGCCACGGCCATCCCAGATACAGCGCATGTCGTTTCCAGGTATGATTTGTGCAAGACGACCAGTCTCTACGTGCCGTATCTCGATGAACCGGGAGTCGAACAAGAGGATATAGGGCGGGTGCCATGCCACGGATTCTGCTGTGCCTTCCCATTCGATGGTTTGGATGGAGCGGCAGGGCTCACCGTGGCGATCGACATAGAGACCGAATTCTGGGGGATAGAATTGGTCATAGTCATTAGCAACGGTGCATGCGAGACGCACCATTGTAGCATAGCAAGAACTCGTTGCTGCTCGAGCGGAACATTCCTATAGGCCTACATGATTCGCAGCGCTTGGCCAATTTCTCCAATCGTGGATCTTCGCAAAGAGGGATAGAAACGCTCTTGAAACTCCTCGTGAAGGGAGGTCAGCAATTTGAACGAGAAGTAATTGGAGAGAGCTCACTCAATTAGGTCCATGATCTCGAATCCCCTCAAACAAAGAATGACAATCCTGGCTTTCAGGAAGATCAAGTCATATGACTCCGACGGCAAGAAGAAATCCTGTAAGCACGCGGTCAGTAGGGCCTCTCTGGTAGGACCCAAGTGACAATTACTGACCCTATAAATCCGGAACCAGTCAGATCTTTGTGGACGAAGGCCGAAACGGGAACCAAAGGTTGGTTGTGCTTTGTTACGCTCGTTGATCTTTCCCAGCACAGGCTCGAGCACTCGGAAAACACTATCCATCTACGAACAGTGTCAGATCACCCTCGCTTGCTTTCAAGACCTCAAGTAGAACTTACCCCTTTCTTCTTCATATAAATAAGCAGTGTACGGTTATTCAGATTACCGACACTGAAGAAGTGCACATCCTTATTTCCGCTGAGCTTTTGCGGCGTTTGGGAGGTGTTGGCGCTTTGGGGTGTTGATGGAACGAGTGCCTCAATGTGATACGCAAAAAGAGACTGCGCCATGACACGCCCTTTCAATAAAACGAAACCCGAAAAGTTCGGAAATGCACGTACCTTGTCAGCAAGAACTAGGAAAATCCCAAACTCTTCCAGCATGGCACACTGCGTCACCATCTTGAGGTGTAACACACGACGCATGGCTGAGGGGTGAAGCGTTAGGACGTGACCAACGTGTCAGAACGGTCTTTGGCAGCTTACATTTGGAATCGTGACGGATTCCAATCCATACACCCTCAGCACAACCGATTGCAACAAGGCCACGTCCATCAGGAGTGGCTGGTTCGCAAATGAGCACATAGATCTTCTGAGAGAGATTGGGGAAATAGAACGTACTAAAGGGCACTGAGCAGGTGACTTTCCCGGTGTATGCACTCTCATGATTCCACGTCTGCCCATTGTTGTTCGAGATCATCGCCGGGACGATGAACGTATCCGCACTAAGCGTCTCCACCTCAAACACCTTATTCGACTCCTGAACGATCTTCCTCAATCCGATTGCTTCATCCAACTTCTGCTTCCACTCGTTTCTTGCCTGCATCGACTCAGCAAACACGGTGTACAGACCACCAAGCCTGCCATTATGATGGATGGTGCATGGGTATACGGCGCGCGAATCTGTAGCGTCCGGGCTTTGTGAGGCGGTCGTAGGTGTGGCCGCGTCGTGCTTCTCGTTACGCCCCAGACGATTGCGCAGAATGCCTGTGCTACGTTGGGTTGGAGGATCGGTGAAGTTGGCAAGGGTGAGTAGGTCAAGCGGTATAGGCTGCTCGAATAAGCATCATGATACGTGGCAGTAAGACGGACAGTACATACCCTTCTGTAAACATGATATTTGGTGACGCCATCCCGCTCTTTCGGCTTTGTCATGACCACTAAAGGGCGGAATCAGCTTGTAGAGATCGAACATCAACCGAATGATGCACTCACGGTAGTTATCGAACAGCAAGACGAACAGTTCAGTCCAGCTATTCCACTCGAAACCAGTGTCAGGTTGACGCAAGAGCTTGCCAGTATGGATCAAGGAACGGTTCTCATTGAGAAGGTCCATGTCCTGTGAGATTCGAGCAATATCAGTTTACCGATTCAGCATCACTTAGCAAGAGCCATAACGCACAATGACCTCTCCTTGCTTGAAAACCAAGTTCGAGTTGTACCTCCACACCTCCACTTTCTGCTTGGCCGACACTACACCAGGTTCTGTCTCCTTACCCAACGCCTTGATGACCTCCAACACTTGAGGGATCGTCTCTTTGTCTTCGTGTCCCTCTGGTGTCTCATCAAGGATGTTCTTCAGGAGCAGTTCGTACCGCAGTAAACGAGGAATTGGTCTGTTGATGAAATTCTTCATGTCCAGCCTGTGCGCATCAGGATGCCTGGTACATTGCTATTATATCATCGCGTATAGTCAACATCCTGCTGCTCTCAACGGGGGTAAGGGACTCGCCTCCACGAAGGCCTTGAACGCTGGGTTGTTGGCCATTTCTTCATCAATCCGATACGCAGCAATTGGATAGTTGGGAATGTACTCCATGTACGCCTCTCGGAAGTTCAATACCGCATCGTACACGGCAGCGGTGACCGTCCGGATCACAGGATGCTCTTCCCTCTGGATCTCATGGAACGTGTTGAGCATCTTGCGGTGGTGTGCGTGCAGTTCGGCGAAGTTGTGGAACACGTCTTGAAGGAATTGTGGGAGGCGTTCTCTTGGTACTATGGGAGGATCCATCTCACGAAGAGGGGCGACGTACATCTAAAGAATATAGGTGAGGCCCTACTGATGTCAGTGTAAGTTTCTGCATACCGTCTCAATGTTCTCAAGATCCTTGACGTAGTCCATCTCACCCTTGATAAGCTCAAAGATGATGCTGCACCATCCCCGTCAGCTCAATTTTCTTCACGGTGCTCTTCGAAAAAGCACGACTCACTTCTGACGTTTAGCCTCATGCTTCGACAACCCCAATCTCACATCCTCAGGCACCAAATTATGCCAATCCAACTTCCCAGTCGGTCCCTTGCCCATAGCGGACTGGAAAGTCCACAACTGAGCGATTGACTGTAGCTGCTTGATAGCTTCTACGGCCTCCTTGAGGAACTCAGCGTCTGGGTTTCCTTCTGTCGTCTCATTGCAAATCGCTTCTAAGGTAACGGTGTACTTCTGCAAGTGTTCAGAAGGACGGTTTAGGAAGTGCCGAAGCTCTAGTCGATGTGCGTCCGGGCTACGTGCAGCTTGCTGTAGAGTTCAAGCGAAAAAGGGTCGTCAGGCGACGCAGGAGGTTTCGAGGGTCTTAGATGACGGAGAACCACAACTCACCTCCAAAAACTTCCTAAACTCAGCATTATGATCCGACTCATCCTTGACCCTCTTCTCTGCCACAGGCAAATGTCCAACATATATAGGATACGCCAACCTGAACTCCGTCGCGGCGTCCAAGAAGATATCACCAATGCCATGAATGATTGGAGCCTGTTCGCGTTGTCGGACGTACATGACCTCTAGGAGACGTCGGTTGCATTCCCGCAAGTCAAGGATATTTCCAAAAATATCTTCAATGAACTCTTCTAGTTCAGCAGGTCGAATGATTGGCGGGTTGGCGGCGCGAAGGGGACGGATGAATAACTAGTGAGGGTCAGTTGGGTCTGACATGATGCAGTGCTTCAACGTACCGTTTCAACCGTATCAAGGTCGCGAAGATATTGCTTCTCCTTGGCTATGACTCTGTGAATGATACTGAAGGAAGCGTTAATGAAGGAACCAAGTCTCGGACATGGCATGTATTCACCTTTGCCTGTTGATCTCGCTGGCTGGGAGTGTATTCAGAAGATCGGGGGACACCGTCGCACTCCAATCTTCCTCGCCCTGAAGAAGCCGTCAGTGAAACCATACCGGATGTTGGGTCAAAGTCACTCACATATCCTTCATCCGACGCTTCCTCTACCGGAGGGAGTGGCGGAGAAACTTCGCGCTGCAGGGCAAACCGCGAGTCAGAACATCATGAAAGAGAGGTCTAGTGTCACGACGTACTCGTCTCGGGCAAGCATACGAATAACACGGTTTCTCTTCCAGGCAAAGTGTTGAATAGCACTTTGTCAACAACGTGACAACAGCCGTTGGAAGTTCCTCCTGTTCCACCCTTGCATCCGACGCTCCCTCCAAGTCGTCCAGGAACATATACACATCCTCCACGCCATCCTGCAATTGCCTCCCGCCCCACTCCACTTCATAGAAGAAAAGTTGTGACTGAAGACTGCGAGCAACCTGAAGAGCAGCTCGGCGATCATTAGTGGAAATTCCGTGCGTTATCAAGAGCTCGCGTTGAATTTGGGATTGAATGGTGGACTGTAGCATGCTGAATCAAAGGTACGACCTCGTAAGGTTGTTCATTTGTACTCACAACAATATCCTTCCCTGTGAATGCTCGCGGATACGGTATACTGCCCTTCACGTGGGTCCCACGAGGTACCTTGTCCTTGAGCCTGACTGCAATATGGCTTAGCAGTGCAGGGTTGAAGAATCGGTCGTCGCCATCCTCGCTCGGGTCCTCTTCGTCGAAGTAATCGTCCTCAGCGTACTCTTCTTGAAAGGCTAAGGGTCGCTTGATGTCTTCAAGAGTCCTGACAATATCGTTGTATGATCGGCTCGAAGAGGCCACTGGGAATGCTTGGGACGGCTGAGATGGGCCGGCATCGAGATACGTCTGCGCTTGTGCGAATGATTGGACTGGCTGAGAATAGGTATGTTGGTCGTAGGAGGGTTGGTCGTAAGTGGAGGGTTGAGTATAAGCAGAGGGCTGTTCGTAAGTGGAAGGATGTTGGTCGTATGCAGATGTTGGGAGCTTGTGTTCAGTCCAATCTGACCTATAAGAACCAGAAGAGTTTCCCCGGGCCAAGGATGTCGCCAAAGAAGTAGAACTTTTGATTCCCAGCGTACCATCCTCTGAAGTGTAGAAGGAACTAGTAGTGGTTCCTGTGGTTCCTGTGGTAGCTGCCGATGGATTGCGGTGCACACCGGGTCCTGGCTGCGCATACACAGATGACCCACTTGAGCCAGCACCGTGTATGTCGATGTCCGGCTGACCAGGATCTACGAAGGTTTGAGATACTCTTCAGTCGTCCAGGACATCTATGTTTACTTACAAATACTGCCCGTGTAACGTGAAGATCCAAACGTTGCCTGGTAGCTTTTCGTGGTGTCCTGCCGCGACGGCTGAGAAAATGCATACGTATCGGGTGTGATGTACATGTCGTCCAGTGAGTCGGGGGAACGCTGTTCGCGCTCATTATCATACGAATTCTCGTAAGCCGCGCCACGAGAACTGGAGTACCTGCCACTTGCATCGCTTTGTCCCGATGACGGTCTCCAGGACGATGATCCGCCATTAGGCTCCGGTATTGGCATCGGCATCTTCACCGTTGGTGTCTCCGCGGTACTCCCTCCAGTCCCTGGCCTGTAGTATCCCTGACTTTGTCGAGCGTCCGTCTGAATGTTGTTATACACGGAAGGGAAACGGCCATTTGAGTATGTGGATTCGGTTGGCGTTTGTGGAAGAGTGCGTGAGCTGAGTAATTCGTAGTATCAACATGTCTACCTTCAATACCACTAGACAGAAAATACGCACTTGTCAATTGCCGGCTGCGACTTGTACGTGGCATCTGGTGACGACTCCTGGTAAAACGGACGCGGTTCTGGCATGGCTGATGGCATGGCGAGGGCTTGCTTGGGGGGCAGGGGTGGTGGCGGCGGTATGCTCCCTGGAATGCGAGGTAGTGGTCGGACTCTTCCTTGGGTCGGTGAGGTAGGAAGACCTCGAGCAGAGGAGGGCGACCCCGGGGCAGGAGGTGGTCCTAAGTATGGATGTCAAGACGCGTTCGGCCGATAACGAGACGGGTTCTGAACACATACGAGTAGGTTTGGCAGGACGACCATTCATACTGTGACTAGATCGCGGAATATCGGCGCCGTCATGGGAATAATGGGGGTAGAGACCCGAGTCGTTCTGGTCACGATCTTGCGGGGAAGGTAAGTTTTGAGAAGGGATGTCCAAGGTTGGCGATGGCTCTTCAGCGAAACCAATGAGGACCTGGTTGTAGAGAGCAGCGAGCTCCTCGTCTCCGGGGGGCGATGGTGGTGGAAGTGAAGCAACTTTGGACATTTGTGTGGGACCAGCCAGGTGATGGAGAAGAACAGTGTGGGCAACTGCGAACGCTTGCCGTCAGACTCTGAATCGACAACAGCGCCTTATTTATTTATCTTATCGTCACTATTTCTCAGAAAACATTCCATGCACAAACAGTCACTCAGAGCTTTGCCTCGACAAAGGAATCGCGGTAAGTCAGTGCCATTGTCCGCTTGGTAACGATGTGAAGCTGAAGCACGGGCCGTCGAAGCTATCCCCAACCTGCGAAAAGACAGAGGCGGCAAGCTTAATCCTCTTTTGTTATGCCGCAACTAGCTAGGGTACTTGAATGCGACGTCCTGGTAGCGTCTGGTGTTGAGAAGAAATGCTCTCAATACCACGCCCGTTACACTCCATCATGCCAGTCCGAAAGCAGAGCTGGTCCTCTGCCAAGCCCCATTCTCCGCGACCAAAGCACCTGCTCTCCTACTTAAAGGCCATGCGGACAGGCCTTGACCACTCACCGCCACCATGTCTTTCGCCCATACATGCAGGCGTCGTACCCCCAATCCCTTCATCCTCTTCCGCACCGAGTTTGCAAAACGTCGCCCCGTTCAGGTTCTTAACGTGAGCGCAACAGAAGTCTCCAAGGAAGCTGGCGCAGCCTGGAAAGCTCTGTCCGCCGAACAGCGCGCACCATACGAGGAACAGGCCAGGGTTTTGGTGGCCAAGCACGCTGCTATGCATCAGGGCGATGTGTCCCAATGCACGTGGAAGCCCCAGAACAGACCCATCCGGTTGAAGGAGGCGAAGGTGACGAAGAAGAAACCAACACCCCGCGCAGTCATTCGTCCAGATCCAACGGTGGACTTCGCTGCGATGTGCGCGTCGTTGGAGTCTAACCCGCAATATCGCGCTGCTATGGCCGCTCAAGCCGCTGTTATGAGGGGTGAAACACTGGACTCGGCGAGTAGACCCCCAGAAGCGGCCACACCCCTCGATGATCCCCTCGCTCAAAGCAACCCCTTGATCAACGACATTATCCTTCCCACGACCACTGGTGTGTCGTGCGGTGTAAACGTCGCATCCACGGCGATAGAACCCATGCCCCACATTGGGGAACCCTTTCCGGTATGCAGTACATATCGTTTCTGGCTGCGCACGCTGAACATCTCTTCAATAGGGCCCACAGGTTGCACAATCACCCGCAGCCGAGGTGGTCTTCAACCTTGACGATTTCATCAACCAACCAGATCCTCCCTCTAGCCACTCGACGGCGTTCCCTATCTTTGATTTCTCGCCGGAAGACAAGCCAATGGATCTTTCCTCTGCACTTGCGGCAGCTTTCCCTGACTGGAACCTGTTATATCCCTCAAACGCAAGTATGCAAGACTCTGGTCTCTTTCTCCGCGAACCCGCCCCTTTCGATGGCTTTGAGTTTTTCAACCAAATCCTTTCTGATTTGAACCCGTTATGAGCTCTGCTTGATCTTCTCGCCCGTCTGGCTTTATTTCCTGGAGGACGATACCCGGCTGTTATTCTGTACTATCCAATCGAGTTGACTCCGGAAATGGGATGTGCCTTCCGAATCCGAATGTCGAAGAGAAGGGCGTCATCACCACGTGCGCCGGTCTGAGGATGACAGGCGATGAAGTTGAGGCCGCCATCAACGATGCCGCCCTCCGGAGGACTAGCAGGACTCGGCGGCTGACACCGGGACACCCCCGCCGGAGAAGTATAAAGAGGAGGGAGGATGTTGAAAGTCCAACCACCCTCCTTGCCCTCTTACCCTCACTCCCCCCTCCCCTCCTCTGTTCTTTTGACCCAGGCGGTCCTTGTTGCTGTGCACATTGCTATCTTTGCTTTCCTTGCTTTCATTTCTTGCGACGGGCTCGCCTCATATCCAAGCATCTCCTACGCACTTGACGTTCTCATCTCAACATGGTTGTCCTCGCCCCACGCTTCGCACTCCTAGCAACTCTTGCGGCCACGGCTGCCCTCACAGAGGTCGAAGGTGCTGCTATCAGCCACTCAAGGCGATTCTCCCAGCCTCGCACCAAGACTGCCCAACGTCGTCAAGAGACGCAGGCGCCTTCCCCTGCAGCCGTTGGAGGTCTTGTCCCACCAACGCTCCCTCTTCCCATCATCGGCGAAGAGAAGTTCAAGTCGGAGGGTGCAGGAGGCGCCGAGGAGAAGTCTGACTCCCCTCAACAGGTGAACAAGGTATGTGAACCATTTTCTGACAGCATTGGTAGTTGCTCACGGTGTACATGACATAGCGTTGGGACCCATTCGGACCTTTGCTTCAGGTCGGCTCCATCTGGATTGGAGACAAGCCAGCTCCCGTCAAGAGGCATAGTACTAAAGTCAACAAGGGCGCGCAACGTGCTAAGGCCAAGCAGGAAGCCAAACAGAATCCACAAAATGGCGACTCTGGTTCCTCTTCACCGATTCCACCCGTCGCTGACCTCGCGGCCGTTGGAGAGAAGATTCTACGCAGGGAAGCTCATAAACATGAACACGTCGAGAAGTTGTTTATCACTGGCGATTACGACACGATCAAAGTCAACGAGAAGAGGAGTAACCCCGCCACCGACTTGATGAGCAGTGTGCCTCCTTCTCTTCTTCCCGCTATTCCCGCCGCGGCGGCTGCTATGGGCATGTTCCCTCATCGGAGAGCGCTCGAACATGAGGATACCATTGGGGTACACCTGAAGGCCAGACGGGACTTGTCGAACTTCGACACCATCGGGTTGCATCTGAAGAGAAGCGACCCCGACGGTGTTGCCGGAAGGGTAGACATAATGGTGCGTTCGACTGTCGCTGACATTGGTTTTACGGAATGCTGATGTATGTCCTCGTTCAGAGTCCCGTCTCAAACTCAACAGCTGGCCAAAGGATCGCTTCCTTAGTGCTCTCTCCCACGGCTGCCGGCGGAACCTATCAAGCAGGCAGTCCCTTCATCTTGAATGCGTCTGGGACGAACTCGACTCAGATCTACATGGTATCGCGTCCAGAGTCAGAGCCGGACTCATCAGGAGCGGCAGATTCAACAGCTACGCCTACCAACTCTACCACAGCGGCATCCGATACCACCACGGCTGGCTCATCGAACGGGACTTACCCAGCTCCCTCTACGACGGATACTTCGTCTCCCGGCTACGTCAAGGTGGCCTTGCAGATTCCTATGTTCAACTCCGAAGATGCCACAATGAAGGTGTATTGCGCCACGTTTGACCCTAAGCCCGTTGAACCCGCACCCCTGACAGTCGAGGACTGCATGGACCCCGATGAGGCCGCCGACCACAAGAGCCAAACCTTCGCCTATGAACCGTCTACTGGTGTCATCCGCCCCATGTGGTTTGAGGACGACAATGCAGATTCAAATGCACTGTCTACCGAAGACGGCAGCGAAGACGATGAGGACAACGGGACTTCCGTTTTAGATGGAGATAGTGGCACGAACTCTACCTCCGCAGCCTCGCAAGATCCTACAACTCCTGCCAGTAGCAAGATGGCGAGTGTCACTAGCGCTATGGCTTTGGACGCTCAGTTTGGTGACGCCACACGACCCCCTGCGTTCGCTCATTCATTTGCGGCCATCACGAACTCATCAACACCGTCCAACTCGACCACCATGCCATCAAATGCTCGGAACGTTACCATGGTCTTTGTTCCTGCAGCCCCTCAAATTGTGTCTCCTGAACGTGCAGACAGTCTGAAGATGGAAAGCGCGGACTCGCTGGATGGCGATGACTCTGGAACTTCTAGGGCCTCAACGGTGACTTCCGCCTTCCCATCTGAGACCACGGTTTCTGATCCCGCAGCCTCTGGGTACGCGTCCTATTCCGTCTCTGCCACTGCTACATCTGCCACTGCTACTGCCACCACTACTCTCTCGGCCGCGGACTACAGTGATACTGGTGACTATTCTTCTCTGTCAGCTTCCGCGACCGCCTCTTCCAGCACAGCGTATCCCTCTGCAAGCACGGTAGATGGACTTTCCGCACCAGACGCTGATTTTGATGGTCTGTCATCATCTGCGAGCCCCACGGCAAGCTCTTCAACAACACCTTCCGCGCCAAGTGTCTCGGCAGCTGCTTTCGGATTATCAGCCTCGACGACCACCTCCGATTCTGCCTCAGCATCAGCGCTGCCCTCCACCACCGACTCCGTGTCATCTGTTGACGCGTCATCGACCGCTAGTGCAGCTACAAGCAGCAGTGCTTCGGTTCTCTCCGCGGCCGCGTACGACTTCTCAAGCTCTGCGACCCCGACTGCCACTGTCTCTACGGACTCGAGCTCGTACCCTGCTTCCAGCGCCCCTGCGTTGTCGGCAGCAGCTTTCGACGCGTCTCTATCTGCGTATCCAACTTCCACCTATGGATCTGATAACAGTACTGCAACTTTGTCGGCTACTGGGCTCTCTGCAGAAGAGTTTACAACCCTGACGTCCACCGCATCTGGAAGCAGCGCCACCACAGTCAGTTCCTCCAGCACAGATACTGCTCGTCCTGCTTCTAACACTTTGGGTGTTGAGGTGTACGATCCCAACATGCCTCTAAGCAGTTCATCGGTATCCGCTACACCCTCTCTCGGAGCAGAAGCCGTGGAATCCACCTCAAGCACTGATACAGTCGTGAACACGGTTTCTTCGACTTCTGCTGCTGCTACCATGACACCTCTGAGCACAGCGCCATACGAGTGGAAGTTCAAAGCCGGAACGGTCAGGAACTAAGTCGGTCCAGAGGCGGAAGGAAGGCGACGAAATGAGCGTATCAGGAGTTTTCCAGTGCTTGGATTTTTGTTCATATTTATCATTACATTACTACCCTACAATCACTCAAAAAAATCCTCTTCGTTGACACGTGTGATGATCCGTACGAGAGAAGCAGGGGGCTGGTATCTATGCTTTTGAGAATGAAACATCTCAGGGTATCATACTATCGTTGTATCAGTATTGACCTCTGGCACAGAAGATCCATATTAAGGCGGGCTGCGCATAAGAATGCTGAGCTTACTCTGTACTTCGGACCATTGCCTCAGCAGCGGCGGATCGGGGTTTGATTGAGCAAGCGAACGGTTTAGGATATCTGCGAGAGCACAGTCATGACCCGTCACGATCAAGACAAAAAATTGGCGGGACGCACGAGATGAGACCATCTGTGACCTCCGGAAGCACTGGGATCTTGTTCCCATCGAGGTCATGCGCATGGGTGATGTTGAATGTGTGCAGGACGCTGGAGATGACGCTGAACAGCGAGTCTTGTGCGAAGGCTCGACCAGGGCATATCCTATCATCCGGGTGGGTGGGTTAGAATTGGGAAGGGTGGGGTCGGGATGGGATGACGTACCGTCTTCCGAAGCCGAAGCATGCTGCTGTGGGGTCGAGGACATCCGGGTTGAGTGAGCCGTCTTCGTGAAGGAAACGTTCGGGTTTGAACTCGTGGGGGTCAGGGAAGACCGCAGGATCGTGGAGGATGAAATAGCTGTTCTATAAATCACCCGACGCACCTTGTCAGCGTTCCGCTCGTACACAATATGTGGACAATGTGGAACTTACCCCCATGACAATCGTACCTTTGGGGATGAAATAGCCTCTGTATTCGTCGCTCTCTGTGGTTGTATGTGGTACGGCCAATGGCGTGACCAACTTCCACCTCAGTACCTCCTTCGTGATCGCCACGATGTAAGGGAGGTCTTGCATGTCGGCAGGCGTTGGGAGGCGGTTGGGGCCGATCACGGTTTCCAGTTGGGCTTGGGCCTTGAGTTGGACGGAGGGGTAGAGCGTCATAGCGAGGAAGAAGGATTGGAGAGCAGAGACGGTCTGATAGAACATACTAAGTTTGTTGTTCTGGATGACACGGAGGAACCAGAGGGATGCTTACGGTGTCAGAACCCCCTGCATAAGCTATACCAGCGGCTTTACGGATGATATCTTCCTCCTCCTCCCGTCTTGGCCCGTCTGGAACCTCATCAAGCAACCGAGCAACGACGCACGGCTCTGCATCACCTGAATGCTGTGACGCGTGTTGAATCTAACTAACTTCAAGGAACCCGCTCAATCAGAGTACATACCTCTCGTTCCTTGACAACTATGAACGGGTTGTTCACCATTTTTTGTGACATGTCCTTGGCGTAAAGCGCATCTTTCTGGAATCGGGCACCTGGAAACCAAGATGGAATGTACTTCACTGAAAAGTAGTTCCGTCGGTTGGGTTCTTAAAACAGAAAGAGGGGCTGTTCTATACGTACAGACGGGCATCAGATCAACGAGGTACCTTCCAGGGCGCGCTGCAGTGTTGAACGCGGCGATGGTCTGTTCCGCGTGGAAGATGAAGGGATCGTTTTCCTCCTTTACGTCGATGCCATAAGTAACTTTCATTATACTTTTGGCGAATAGGCTGTTAAAGACTTAAGGCACCGAGAAATCCAAATTTGACATGAACGTACTGTCTGGTATGTGTAAACAGATCCTCTGGCGTGCGCAAGATGCGTCGAAGGAAGGAATGTGCACAGTACACATGTATGTCATGATACTGGTCCGCTTCGTTTGCGTTGAAGTGTTGATGGAACGCCTTTCGCACTCGACGCCATTCTTCGCCATATTCCATGATGGCAAGCGACCAGCCCATGCCCATCCTGCCATTTCCCAGCGAGGGTAAGAAGTCATGTGCAGGTCAGGTGCCGCAGAAGAGAGAACTGACAATTCGTGCATCATAGTGGATCTCGGTCTGCTTGAATAGATGGCCGACCGCTTCTCGAGAAGATCGTTGATGGCTTCGAGGGAGGAAAGAACGACGATAGACTGTCCCAGGACGTTCAGATGGATGATATCGCCTGAGACATATAACGCGTCAGAGCGCGCTCCGAGGGTTCTGTGTGAGAGCACGTACCGTACTTCAGCGCCATAGCCTCGTATAGCTCCCATTGTGGGACACCGAGAGGAATGTCGCGTATGTTCCCGATAATTGGGAGGGGTTTGGGGCCAGGAGGAAGGGGGAGTTTACCCGGATTTGACGTGTTGACCTTCCACCGCCTCCACAGAACGAAGGCGAGGAAGAGGAAGAGGAAGTAGGACATGCTGGGTGAGAGAAAAGCCATTTGGGTGGTGGAGTTCAGGCGGTGAGTGTTATATAGGATAGTGGCTGATGTGGCAACAAAATGGCGTGGAAGCAAGAAGGACATCCCCTACCAGAAGCTGGGGAACCATGCAGCGATAAACCGAGAAAGTGTAAAGATGGCCGGCATGTCCCCGTCTGCTCATCCCATTCATACTCTCAGAATCCCCGCACGAATACCACCCATGAAAGGAACGCTCGACGCTGGGAACATCAGAAATCAGCTCGGTATGTTTACCATCCTGTCCTGTGAACGCTTCTCGATATGTCCCCTTCGTTCATACTCATGACCCTGCTCGGGATGATGACCCCCTCCAGCAGCAAAACTTGCACATCATTAGCAGAACAGTTCGGTGCCGCCTCTACACCCAAGGTAACAATGCGGAATAGCAGTTACGGATTTCGGGACGGTGTTATGTGTTCCGAATCGAGGAATAACCGGTAAAGTCTAAAGCCACGCCAGATCCGTCGCAGAGAAATATTACCTGCGGACCTGTATGGACGTGATGGGGGCAATCCTTGGTCCGCTCCCCGGCCAAAGTTCGTTTGGATCGTGGGCGTATTGCGAATCTAGGCCAGCAAAGCTCAAGCTCGAAAGTCAGCGCGGCGAAATTGCATGGACCATCACCAGGGTCGGATGGGATAGTAAGTGAGCGTGTCTTGCTTGGGGAAGTATGACCAACATAGCCGAGGGAGATAACAAGTCGCTGAGTTGAGCAAACAGGTCCAGGAGAAACAAATACCGTGTTCGAACGAGGCTAGTCGTTTGGCTGTGTTGGCAGTTCCCATGGGTCTGCTTGGCTTGGGGTGTCAATGGCAGGCATCCACAGTCTGGAACATTATGAGACACGCACCGCATCAACACGTAGTTAGGGCTGTTTGACAAAGTTGACCGTGACGAAGATGAAAATCAAAGCGAGCGCCGCACCACCACCAGTTGTCAGATTTGACATAGGCCCGTCAGATGAGGCAGGAGAAGAGGTGCTAAGGTGGCACGTTGCCCAGTAAGGCCTTGAGCTGTCGTGCACTTTTCCGTCTTATGTGGCCCCTCGGTGTGCAGTACAACCAGCTGGAAGCGCAAGAGACGGTGTCAAAGTGATCAGATTTTTTGAACGGATCAGAAAGTCATTGACAGCGCGTTTCCTGAAACATAGGACAACGCTCGAGTGAGAGGTCCTTGCGAAATCATGACCCATGAACTCACCATCGGATCGCACAGAATATGTATACAGAGCGTGGACCAGGATAAAATGAAACCAACTTGAACGAGGCGACACAGCAAAAAGCCTCCGAGATGGACGAAAATGGAATGCTAGTTTCCTTTCACGACCACACACTGACACCGAGAACAGGCTGCTCTAGGTTTTGCCTCATGGCAGCATGATGTATGGTCAGAACACGATTGGATGGCGCAGAAGGGGTAAATGGTCAAGAGTTAGCATTCAAATAGCTGGCAGGCCAGAGACAGCCAAGTCAGTGGAGGCAAGCGCCTACACCCGCGAGTTGAACAAAATGCAAAAGTGCACGATCGGCGCCTCCTCCTCAGTCAGGATTTCTGTCCCCTTCGGGGTGACATACGAAAAAATTGGAACGATACAGAGAAGATTAGCATGGCCCCTGCACAAGGATGACACGCTTTTCCGGAGTGGTAGACCTACGGGTCTCAATATTTATGCCACCCTCACCTTTCAGCCTTTTTCCCAGTCAGGATGGATAATACAGGCGTAAACCTGAAGGCCGTGATCACTCCACACTGGCACCAGGTTGAGAATTTGCCTCTCAACTAGATTACTTTGGTATCTTTCTCTAAGATGTAATACTATTTTGCCCTTCATCTAAAATGTAAAAAACAGCCGTCAATGTTTTGTCAAAGTCGTGACGCCGTTGGTTGGAGACTCGGAGTCTTTCTTCGCAACCTTTTCAGCCTCTTCAGTGCGAGGGGGTATCGTGGTGGTCCTGGTATCGCTGGGAGACAAGTTCCTTTCAACGTCATCATTAGCTTCTACGGGTGCGTCAGTATCACTATCTTCGGCCTTCGCCGTCCGAACTATCTTCCGCTTCAAGGAATATTTCCTGATGAACAACACTGCGGAGAAGGGGCGAGGTAAATTTTAGACACTGGAAGGCAGTTCAAAGGCAACCGCGTACTCAAAATGAAGGCAAACCCAATGATGGGCGTATCGACAAGCCAGACCAGCGACACACTTTTAGTGTAGGCATGCTGGATGAGCTGTCGAGTTTCTGGCGGCTAGAAAATCGCGCTTCCTCATCAGGTGATGCATGGGACGAATACAGGAAAGGCGTACCTCGATATCCTTCAGTCTTTGAACGCTATCGATCAAGTTCGAACTTGACGTATCGAATGTGATTTGTGGAAGTTCCAGCAGCCGCTTTCTCAAATCCTATACATTCATTCCTTGAGACATACTCACAGTTGTCAATAACGGTCAAAACTTACCGTCGCGAAGATTGCTTGGCCAACAGAAAGACCGACGGTGGACCCAAGCTGTCTGATAAGCATCACTGCCGAAGTGCTTGTCGCCATATCTCTCAGCGGCATAGCAGCTTGTACGCCAATCAAAGGTGGATGGAATAATCCCCCATATCCTATACCTGCGATCAGCTGGTATACCACTTTGGCGGCCCTGCAACGTGCTATTCAATACTCTGCGGTGGCTTTTGCAGATCGTTGTGACTCACAGTGATGATTTATCGTCGAGCATAATCATGAGGCCGAATCCGAGGGTCATAATCGCCTGATGAGAGCGGGGGTATTAGTGTTCTGCCAACTCAACAGTCTGGGTCATCGACATATACAACGCACCCATGAACCCCAGATCGCCTGTCGGTAGTCGCCTAAGGCGACAACCATGAAACCAATGAGGCCGGACGACAAAGACGAACCAAGTGAGGACGGCAGCATCCTGTTAAACACATCCTCAGCATCTCTCTGTAGGACAATAGGACTAGGCTACGTACAATACCCCTGTCTTTGTAGCGGAGGCACCGAGGATTTGGAAGTAGACAGGAAGATAGAAGGCACCTATACGGCATGCTTAAGCCTCACAGATGCCTGACGCTTGTGGGTATGTCAAAGGAGACTTACACGTGAAGAATGTGAGACCATGGAAGAACAAAGAGACTAGGATGAAGGCGGTTGTCCGAGTCTGCGAAGGCAGACATGTCAGGAGGTGTTGGAAGTTACGCTTGATGTCAACTTACTTGGAATAACCGTGGTGGAATGATGGGCGATCGCGTGGTACGGCTTTCCCAGAATCCAGCACAGACCAATACAAAACACCCAACGACGAGTAGCGCGATGGTCGCAGGTTTGTCCCCTAGTGATAATATGGATCAGACACAAGAAGACGATGCTTGGCGGTGAAAATGTGGCGTACATCCTTGTTGACTTTCACTGAAACCTACGAGTACACAGACGAGCCCCGAAATAATCAGGAAGAGACCAAGGAAATCAAATTCGTCGACATGTTGTCGGAACGTTTTGTCGTGTTTTGTCGGGTTGAGGTGCAGGAAGAAGAATAGCAACACCATAGCAATCCCGCCAGTGGGTCTGTGTTGAAACCTGTCAGTATAAAATAGCATTCCGAATCCATCGTTGACCCACAAGTTGATAAAGAAACACCTGGAAGGAAAAAAGGTCAGAATCACGGTTGCAATTTCGAAGGAACGAAGGATGGTGCTTACCAACGCCACGAGACATGATCTGCAAAGGCCTAATCCAACGAAATCAAGTCAATGCCGTTTACCAGCTGATGTACAATCTTCAATGCAATACAACTCACTCCTCCGACCAATGGCCCTACGATTCTAATGGAAGATGTCAGCTACCAGGGAAGGTGAGACATGTGGTGGTAGAACAGTCTTACGAAGCAATTCCCCACAGAGAACCCACATATCCACCATATTTGCCACGCCTTCGGGATTTCGGTCATCAGTCAGCCAACACGGATGCAGACGGTAATTGCATGATACTCACTCTTCGAGACTGACAATGTCGCCTGTGACGATATTGACCATCTGGAAAATACCACCTCCGCCGATTCCTTGGATGGCGCGGGCGATGATCAGCCATGTCAGGTTTTGCGCCGCACCGCAGAGCGCTGAACCAATCTGAAGTATAACCGCGTATAAGCATTCCGTGCAAACTCGAAAGTGGTCAAAGGGTTACGGCCTGAGGGCACCTACCAGGAAAATGATAATGACGGGATAGAAGACAGCCTTTCGTCCCACTAGATCAGAAATCTTGCCGTAGAAAGGTCCCAGCGCAGATGCGCCGAGAAGATATGCACTAGTCTAGATGTTGGCTCTCTTGGGGTGAGAACGAGGAGGGTTGAAGACGTACCTTCCCACCCACGAGTAGTTGTTTCCACCGCCCAGTTGCGTGATGATGGTGGGAAGGGCTGTCGCGACACTACAAAAGCACTCTTGGGGTTATACTCTGGTAAAATAAATCTCAGGCCCATTCTGCCTACATCGTTTGGTCCAGTGCAGCCTATCACAAAAACCAAGTAGTGAGATTCCGCTCAATAGAACATATGTTGGCCCTGAACTCACCAGGAACAGTGTAAGCATCAACGCGGAGAAGACAAGGGGCATATTATTATGGGGCAGAACATGCTCTTCGTCAGCTTTCCACGCTGCACCGGGTTTTGTCTTTTCATTTTTGCCAGACGGACTAGGAGCTCTGGAAGTCTCTTCAACAGCCAGCTTTTCGTCCGCGTCTGACACCGCAGGTTTGACCGTCACTTCGCTCATTATAGGAGAAAGAGCCGAAATCCAACCAACAGAGGTGGTGTCGTCGTCGTGGTCAAAGAACAAGGCTGAGTCACTCCAGGCTGGGCACGATGTGGGCGACTTGCACCGTGGCCCACATGTCAGAGAGACCCGGTCTATAAATACGGAGGCCTCGGGACACTTTCAGCCGCTCGGCTGGAAAGAACAAAATGACGCAACAACTCTTTTCCCCTTTCTCCAAGGATCGATAATCTGGCTGATGGCCTCACCTTGGCCTGACATGGTGTCAGTGATGGGACAAGTAGACTTTGCAGGTGACCAAATCATACATGCGACTGTCGAGTTCATGAGCTTGGTAAGCTGGACTATTTGACTTCCCGATGATCCGACCATCGTGAAAGCGTTGTTCGAAAGTACTGAACTGAGGGGTTGACAGGTACCTGGACGAGAGTTTCAGTACTGAAAGATCCAAGTGATCGGACATCGATCGGCGCACCGACCTGCTCAACCGCAGTCCAGACTGTCTTCTGTATCGAGGTCAGCCACGGAGACTAGGCCGCGTTGAACGTTGGCACAACATAAGACTCATTGCATGACAACATTTCTACTCATGTAAGATGTGTCTGATAAATTCCTGCATGTTATATGTGCTCGTGCAGATGTCGAAGTAACGGTGGAAAACAAAGTGACGACCGTCCGCGTCCACTGTCCGGGGAATGTTGGAACATCCTGTGATCAGGTAGGTATGGTGGTACTATATGTAATAACAACGGGAAGCACAAACGTACCAATCACTCGTCTGACTCGTCTTCATCCTCTTCCTCCTCCTGACCTTCCTCATGCTCTGAATCCCACTCTTCCTCACTTCCATCATCCTCTGGCTCCTCATCATCTTCAGCTCGCTTCCGTTTTCCATTCGCGACTGCACTATCATCCGCCTCCCCATCCGCCAAAGTCACACACGTCAAACGACTTCCCTTTGTATCGTAATCCAGAAGAGGTTCAAGTTGAGTCCGTTTGTCATTCGGCGATGGCTGTTGTGGGACGGCAGCCAGATCGTACAGATGGATCTTGCCGTCAGAGGAAATGGTGCAAATGAGGGTGGTTGATGTCCGGGAAGAATTAGGTAGCGACGGAACTGCAATCCGCAGAGTGTCCACAGCTTTGACTCTGCAAGCACTATGAGCCACGGGATTTTCTTTGAACACAATGACACTTACCGGTTAGCGTGACCAATCATTTCAGCGATGATAGTCGGAATTTTATTCTTGTCCGAAGACAAATCGTAAATCGATAGTTTTTTGTCTTCGGCAGCGACGAGAAGAATGTCACCATCCCCCTCGACACGTCTACAGAACTTGACATCGTGTATCCGTGAAGGGTGGGATAATGTGTGCAATAGTTCCATGTCCTGTTGTAGAAAGGTCACAGAACAGTCACGGCATGCTGGTATTGTATACGCACTGTTGAATAGAGATCCAGTGTGGAAAGGGTTTGTACGATGAACATTGAGCCGTCTGTTGACCATCGCACTAATTCGCCCTCTAGAACAGACGAGATTGAGAAAAGCCTCACGAGTCAATTGAACATAACACTCACCCTTCCCCAACTTTGTGCTCGCGACGCCTTTTCCCCTCATGAGATCCCACATCCTCAAAGTCCTATCTTTCCCGACACTCAACGCCACCTTTCCAGAGGGATGAACCGCGACCGAGTTAACACGACCCTTGTGGCCTTTCAGAGACCGAAGAACGGCCCAGTCCCTTGCGCGGAACAAACAGAGTGTTCCATCCTCTGAGGCGGAGAGCAGATGCGAACGCGAAGGGAATTCGAGGTGGGTGATAGAACCTGCGCGAACCATCAGTATAGTTTCTTATATAAGACATAATACATTCGCGTACCTTCGTGATGCATCAACCCTCCAATCTCTTTCCGTCTCCTCAGATCCCACACCTTCACGATCTCATCCGCACTCCCTGTAGCTAGCCACTTCCCTCCATTCGGCGACGCCGCGACGGCCTTGATGCACGATATATGTGCGGGGAATATGAAGACAGGCCTTAGCTTGAATTTGTACTCAGAGTCCTCGACGGAGACATCTCCCTGGAGTCCATACAACAATTTTTCATACGACCCGGTTACAATTTTGAAGGAGGTCGGAAGTGGTGCAACCGGGATAACCTTTTTGACCGTCTTCTCTTTGCTAGTAAATACGGATATGGGTCTTTCTTCACGAGCCTTGCCCTTGCCTTTCGCCGAAGCTGGGATTGTGGGCACTTCGTCCGCACTGACTTTCGCTTTCCGTGATTTGGGAGGGGGGGTGGCTTTTCGTGTCTTGGCTGAGGATTCCTGGATCTCGAGTCGCGGTTTCTTTGAGGGTATCCCAAGAATTTTGTCGGCAGTAGCACTCCTGCGAACGATTGGTTTGGACGGCATGGCGGAAATTGTTGAAGATTATTTTTACCAATTAGGCAAGACCTTCCAATCCATTATTGTTTGTTCGCGTTTGATTCAGAGGCTTTTGCCAAACACGACCACACGCTCCAGAGACTCGGAACTGATTCAACTGATACATAATGGCAGAAGGGGCTAGAAATACGGGACGCGAATGTACAAGATACAGGAGGCTAGGGAAGCGAGAAGAGAGATAACATTCGGGCGATTGAATGGAGAAATAAAACGGTCTGAATTTGAAAGTGTTATGGGTAGTTTTGGATGCGTCGTGGTCCGTGGATTCATGCAACACCTAAGCCGGCCAGTGGCTATCGTGAGTCTCCAAATCGAATCTCAACGAGCGCATGTATCGGTAAAAAGGGATTACATCTCAAACTTCCGAACGCTCACCTTATTGACCAGCGCGTCTCAAAATCGTCCGCGAGTAATGCATGAATCTTTGGCAAATCCGTAGTCACGCTCACCGCACACTCTTGACAGTTCAGCTTGCCCTTGCTGACATAATGATAGAGTATGTTACTGTCCAGCAACGCCTCCTTCCGGGGATCTTTCTTGAGCAGACCGCAGACCGCGGCCAAGTATTCCATGAACCACCGTGGCGCAGGAAGAGCGAGGATAAGACCGCCAGGATTGCCGCGAAAGTGATGAGAATTGTCGATAACACCTGAGTCTCGCGCATGCGAGCATTGGTGAGAGAACCACTTTCCCTCCTCTGGTCTCCGGTACAGGCTGAGGGCGAGACAAGTGACCTTCCACTTGGATCCCTTTTTGGTTAGGTCGCCTTCCAAAGCCTCCACCAAGCATCGCTCAGATATCAAGCGGCAGTTTTCGTGGTATTTCTGCAAGAGAACGTAGTCTCGTACGTTCATTGCCGACATCTCCGGAATATATGTTCCTACAGGAAACTGCTTCCGCAACGAGAGACGGGCGGCAGTCTTGACTTCCGTGTCCCATCCGCTGTCAGGACTGTTGCCACGCGCTGCTGCAAGCGCGTACATACGGAAAGGCTCCGTATCTGCATGTTTGGCGAAGAGCTCCTGGAGGTCGGCGATGATGGGATCCATGAAGTACTTGCGTGCAGCCTCAAGAACATCGCATACCTCGTGACCGGAGGTCAACTTTGGTTGAGAGGCGGGATAGCAGAATCGGAGAAGGTTATCAATAGTGGTGCTTGGCTCCGAGAGGCAAATGATGGGGAGGCCGTCGCGGTATTCCTGGTCGCTACTAGAGTCTCCCCGCACGAAGTCCTGGGGCATTTCGAACATGGCCTCAAAGACAGAAGAAGCCTCCGCAAGAATAGATTTTTGGACGTAGAAGTCCACATGGTCGGACGACCGTATGACCACATTTGCCGATGACTTGTTGAAAGGTGCAAGGGCAGTGTGGGGGCCAGACACGGAGACTTCTCCAGTGGGCGAACCGGAGCCTGGTGGACGAGGAGCAGTCGTCGACATGGTGATTGGTCTCCTGTAAGGCAAAGGTGAATTAGTGAACTATGTGCTGTTCTACAGGATGACTTGCAAAGCTTGCTCAACCAAGATGAACGTTGGGGAAGAGCCCCTGGCCAACGTAACCCAAGGAAATATAAACATGGCTGACGGCGCTTGTCTAACTTGTCGTATTCAGCAAAGATGGGCACCATGCTTGTAGATACAACCTGAAGGTTTCCGTCTGCAATCCTATGTTGATCGTGTTGTTGTCGACTGCCAATACTTGAACGTTGGGTTCAGAGCTGGTGCCAGTGACTCGCCTGAGAGAGTGCAAACAAGAAATAGACGCGCTGATTTGCTCTGAGTCACCACGTGGCCACATAACTTGATCTCATTTCCGTGCCATGCTGGTCTCGACATGTAGGCGAACAAAACCTCAGTTCAGGCTTTTACGGAGAAACCATTCGACGCTGATCTCAAGAGATGAACTTGTCTCGAAGAATAGGACGGTGAATGCGCTGGTGTCTTTGACTTCAGAGTCCAGCTTCAGCCACCACCAAGATGTCTCCCTGCCGCTGCATGGTGTGACAGTCGCGGTGAAGGACAATATCTGCACGTCCGGTTTGCCTACGACATGCTCGTCCGAGATGCTTGAGGGTTTCTATTCCCCTTTGGACGCCACTGTCGTTGAGTTGCTGCAGAGGGCAGGAGCCCATATCATCGGAAAGGCGAATTGTGATGAATTCGGGATGGGGTACGCATTCTGTTGCACAAGTTAGCTATTGAACTCACTCTTCACTCAGCTCTCTAAATGTTCATTCTTCTCATGGGCCAGTCATCAATCCCCACCAACATCCAACATCCTCAGCTCCTTGGGAATCCCGGGAACGTAGGTCGGCAGGGGGTAGTTCAGGAGGGAGTGCAGCAGCAGTTTCAGCATCGTTAGCTCACGTGTACGCATCTATTGGGCATTCAGAAGATTTACTGAGATTGAACTTCCCCTTTAAGAATAGTGCGATAGGTACCGACACCGGCGGGTCAGTGCGTCTTCCAGCGTCCTACTGTGGAACCGTGGGCTTCAAGCCCTCATATGGACTATTGAGCAGGTACGAACTAGCTTGTAACTCAATCCAACCTTCTAACTCTTGTTACAGATGGGGTGTTATTTCATATGCGGACAGCCTGGATTGTGTGGGACTATTGGGGCGGAACGTGGATTATGCCTTGAGAACTTTCGGTACGCAGCCAAATTCAATTCACTTCTGTCAGCAAAACTAACTATTATGATTCATAGACGTACTTTCGCAGTATGACTCCAAAGACCCTTCTGCCGCGAGACCAGAAACCCGCCGGCGAGCATCAGAAGCATGCAAAGAGCACGTCTCACAGTTAGGCCTAGACAACACCCTGCAAAAATTAAAAGTTGGCATTCCGCAGGTGCAAACTATCCATTGCGATTGTTCCTCCATATACTCAATCATATACCAATCTCAGGAATATTTTCCATCAGAGCTCGATAAGAGTATTTTGAACCCCTTCCGACGTACAGTGGACTTCCTCAAGTCGCTCGGCGCGTCCATCATCCCCGTCAACATGCCTTCTACTCCGTACGCTCTTAGCGCGTACTATGTCATCGCTAGTGCAGAGGCCAGCAGTAACCTCGCTCGGTATGATGGTATTCAGTATGGTGAGTAGCTCTGAGGGGAATCGTGGATGTGGTCAGATCGTGTTCCTAATGAATTTTTCAGGCTTGAGAGTGGAACCTCCTCCAGGAACCGATTTGACCAAAACCTCAAACGTCTATGCGCATAGTCGGTCACAAGGCTTTGGCAGTGAAGTCAAGAAACGTATTCTTCTGGGAACCTACGCACTAACAGCAGAGTAAGTCCATTGCAACCCCGCCTTCACATCATGAGGCTGATAAGTTTGGGTACACAGCGCATTCGATAACTACTTTCTTCAAGCGCAACGACTCCGTCAGCTTGTCCGTCAAGACTTCGACAACGTCTTCCGAATGCCCAACCCTCTCAGGTCCACACACCAGCATCAGCCGGACGAGCAAGGTGTTGATATTCTATTACACTCGTCTGCTATCCGCACGGCACCCCCACTTGCCTCAGCGTCGCCGTCATCAGACTCGGAAGATTCTTTATCCTCTTACGTTCAAGACGTCCTGACTGTTCCAGCCTCGCTGGCGGGGGTTCCTGCTGCAAGCGTCCCAGCTGGACTAGCAGACGACGGTTGGCCCGTGGGTGTCAGTGTCGTCTCGCAGTGGGGATTTGACAAACTCGTACTGGATATTGCGAGAGCCATAGAGTTGAATATCGATGTACCTTCGAAATGATTAACTGGGTGTATACATTATCGTACCGTCTACGCATTCCCAAAGGGGTAGATCTGGACACAATACAAAAGCAGGGATCGGAACCGAGGAAACGAAAGTAAGTATTAGTGTATGACAAACATCAGCTGAAGACACAAAGTGAAGTAAAAACATGTAAAGATACATACGTTGTGAAAGCTGTGAACTTATACATATCCAGAATAAACGCATTGAAAGAGCTAATACATCATGTTCATCCCATGGGCAACGGGTACGCCTGGGTACGATTGCTGCTGTTGCTGATGTTGCTGCGCTTGATGCTGCTGCTGCTTGCCTCCGACGCCAGCATTGGCGTACCCAGCAAGACCGTTCTGATCCAATAGCCCTGTGTCCCTCATCAAGCTCATCCACTGGTCATCCATCATAGCCTGCTCTCCACCAAGTGGCCCAACGAAGCTCGCGCCGAAGTTATTTGAACCCATTCCGCCGAGGGTGGCGAACCACGCAGCAGGGTCCATCATCCCGTCGCCTAGTATTGCGTACTCTTGGGCAGTGATGGCGTGGTCAAACGTCTGCATATCGACCTCCGGACTGCTGGTATTGACAGAGTAACCTTGCGAGCTAGGCGAGGAGAAACTATTGTACGTGCCGCCAGGCATAGAGTGGAACGCAGGTGTTGATGGTCCTGTTGGTGTTGTTGAGGGCTGGGACTGTGCGTACGAGAATGCAGACGGGACAGGGGATGCAGTTGCCGGAGGAGACATGGCAATCGGAGGGTTTATGAGTGGTTTGGAAGGATCGACAAGCGCGATATCGGAGGGGAAAAGTGAGAGGTAGTCCATCAACGCGGGATGTACCTCTGCAAAGGCGTCCTGAACATTCTGCGGGATACTGCCTTCGCTTGCTGGCGAGGATGCTTGTTCCGGAGACGAACTGTAACGTTCGTGTGGGTCTTCTGCAGAGGGGCTGTCTTTGTTGGTGCCGTCCTGACTGTCTTGCCGGGTCTGTCCACTCTCAGCGCGGGGTTTCTTCACTTTAGCAGGTTTCTTTCCAAGCAGTTTGCTAGCCATTACACGGGTCTGGCCACCGAAGATGGCAAGCCTATTAGAACCTTCATCCTCCGGGCCTATATGAAGGTGTACATCCAGCGTGGGGGATATGTGACGATTACGGAATTGCTGGTATGCCCCAGAAGCCTTCTTTCGCAAGAAAATAAGCATAGGCTAGGAAGGAGGGGAATTAACCTCATCATCTGCGGAAACATGATAGTTGTGCCTTACAAGTGCTTGGCGTGCTCTCTTTGAATGTTCCGCACCCTTTCTAAATAGATCCACAGCGAGATCGAGCTCAATCAGCGAGCTCGGCGCCATCGTCGCGCCTGGACACCGGGAAACAGTAGATCCAAGAATTACCTACGCACAGCCATTAGTATTGTAAGATCGTATGCGCAGCTATAAAAGAACGCACACAGGCTGTGAAGGCATGTGTCCATAGGTTCCAAAACCTGCCGCACAAACTAGGGAACCGCTCGCAGTGGTGCAAGAATGATTTGATCAGCACCGACGCGCATCGGTTCGCGGCTAAGAATGACGGTGCGTATGGGCTTCTTAAGGGATTGGTGGGGTGGTCCAATAGTGCCTGGGCGAAGAACGTCCTGTGGATAGCCAGCATAGCTGTACCATGAAGAACGTAGCCAAGTCAGCATGATCACCGTAGGAAGAAAGAGCCAAACGACTTAACCGACAGATCGGAGTTGTGACATGAGGCAGCTTTGCATGCATAGCCCCGCGTCATTATATTCCTCGTCTGTTGGCTTGGGATACAATTTGACTTTCGGTACTGATAGTTCTCGAATTTTGCGGTCGAGGTTGAGGATCATCTCGTAATCTGGAGGTTCTGCATTAAGCAAGATATCATGCGCGTGGACTATAATTGACTGCGTGAAGCCGAGTTTCCAATGCCAGACTACAGAATAATGGTCATCAGCACTCATTGATGAGCACAAGAGCGATAAGGGACATACAGCCTTCCAAAGAGTCTCCGTCCTTGTCTAAAGACTGTTCATCATCCGCTGGGAGTTCACAATCCACGTGCAGACGAGAGGCAGCCGGTGGTCTCCCAAGAGACATACACTGAACAGTTTTAATCAGCACTCCGCACAATCCCGTCAATGATATCCTCGGGTCCTCACATGAACTGCTTCAAAAATGAACGTCTCCCAGAATAGGTTTCGTCGTCGATCGACAATCTTGGGATCCAAACCCCATCGCGCACTGTCACGATCTACAAAGACGTCGTTGGTCTCAGCAAATAGATAAACCTCTTGTGCGTGAAGAAAACGCACGCAGTCCGAGCTGGAGAGGTGCATTTTCATCAGTACGTTAAGTTGGTAATTAAAGTATGGAAGGATGAACGTACAGCTTGGGAAAGTTTACATGCGAGAGAGGCGAGAGACCAGGCACTTTCTACACTGTATCTTGAGTCACAAGTGCTGTGGTATGCAGCCATGAGTGCGACTGCTTGTACCGTTTCAAACTCGGGCGAATCGAGAATTGACCGCAGCGAGAGGGACGCACGCCCCAGGCGGTAGTACTTCTCTGCCTCCACGCTGCACGTTGGTAACGTGAGATCGACCAGAGCGCCAATAGCCAAAATGAAATAAAGGACAGCCAGAAGGTGAGGACAACGACCGCCGCATCCTGATTTCGGATGATAACCGCCTTGATTTGAAGGGTCACCCACAGTCTTGTATATTGGGCTAAGAATTTCGTTAATGAGTTCATCTCGTTTTACCGGTCGGAACCACCATGCGAAGTGGGCAAGGTAAGCCTCGCACAACGCCCATGCCCGAGGACGGGATGGCAGTTCTCCCTCCAGTCGTCGAAGTATTTCGTCCGCCCCATCTTCAATGATGGTGAGTGGAAAGGTGATGGATATATTCTCAATGGTATCGTCGAGCGAAGGTGTCTCGAGGTCATCTGAATCTTCATTGGTGCCAAACATCTGTGGAGCAACGGTCTATTCATACAAGAGGCTAGTGAGTTATTAACCCCGACGATACATCAAGGACATACCAAGAACAATGTCTTGAAAGACCAAAACTCAGATCAGCCGTCATGCTGTGGAATATGGTTACGTTGACGAACCTCTGAGCCACCCGATCTGCCAATGAACTTCGTCTCCCCATGCTCGCCCACTGTGAGAGTTCCCAATGCGTCTATGGAGGAAGCAAGCTTGTTTCTGGTGGCTTCTTCATCGACCGTTCGGCGAACTTCGGGACCGAACTTGATGCTCAGTAACTCATCGCGCAAGAGAGGGTGACGTTCACTGGAGACACCAGATTGAAATATGGCGAGCGCATCTTCGAGCTGCCGAATCCGCTCGCTCATTTCTGAAATCTTGCGGTGGAGTTGATCAGTATCGGCGAGGATAAACCTGTTCTGTGGTTATGAAATCGTTCGCAAGTTGAAGGTATCTGCTAAGCACCTCGTCCCCTGACCGGCTGAAAGACTGCCTACATAGGAGAGGATCAACAAATATCTGCGTGGCCATGATATACTCCGACCAACCATTGGGACATATGGTCGTGCAGCCTCTCCGAACGCACGATCCACAAGGCAACTTCTTGTCACATTTAAGCTTCAATCTTTGTCGTGTTGAAAGGACGTAGGTCAGGATAGGGCAGACTTTGGGGAGAAGGAGTCACACACCTTCGACATTCTGCACACGATATTTCCCCTCTCGCGCGTTTGAGCTCTATGTCCTCTTCAGAGGTCAATTTGCGGGATGCCCTGCGGGGTTCAGCGGGCATGAGTGAATCGGTGTGCACCGACAAGGATGGCGAGAATAGCTGCTGTTTGTTGTCCCACCGCCGGTGGTGGTTAAGGAGGGAAATGTAGTGAGACGGGATAACACGGTCATGGAAAGTATATAGATTTTTTGCAAGCTATGTAACCTGTTTATTACCAGCGCTGACCCACCCATACCCGGCAACTCGGCTCGTTTCACATCGGCCCCTGATCATGATTCAACCGAGATAATTAATGGTTATTCATGCTATTTCTCTCCATTACTGCAACCAACATCTCCTCCACCTCTTCATGTCCCATGATATTCATGACTGGATGTGAATGCGTTCATCCACCTTTCAAGTTGAGTATCTGCAGGGACGTCCACGTACGATCAAGATTCTTATCGCCGATGTTATTTTAAACTAGTTATGGTAATTTTAGTACTGCCTGAACAATCGAGCAAAATCCGACCGACACTCTCGCCGAAGTCACCGATGTGAGCCAGCCACAAGTGGTATCCTCACAGTGAGAGACCGTGGTGGACATACGCGCGTACATTTCACGATGATTCAAGCATTGACCTCCACACACAATCGAATTGAAACTACTGACTCCGCGTTGCAGGATGTGCCAGGGCGGACTCGGATGTCCGGCGAAAGCTGGTCGGAGTTGCTCAAGCTTGGACCCCTTATACTCAAGACGAGGCGAGAAACACCAAGCGTAACTATTCCAACAAGTGAGCTGGAGATCTACTTTCATTCGACTCTCGAGGCATCGACGCGCACATGTGTAGTTTGCCCTCTGCGTGTTTACCCCCGCACCAATACTGATTTCTTCGACTCATTACAGCGCCTACAGGACCGTCTATGATAGCAGGATAGTGGACCACACTCACATCACCATGTAAGATACACCCAGGACATAGTAGGGTACATCACATGATATTCACATGACTTTTACATAAGCTCCAAGGACACCTCCCAAACTTGTTCTCAGCAATAAAATGCATTCCCTCGTACCGTAGCTGTTCTCACTGCTGCAGATAAACATCGTTATATGCCGCGCACATTTTGGAGTTTAATCTCCCCATAAACAGAAGACCTGCACGTAGGACAATGGTTTATTGGCTGTTTGAGGGACTAGAAGCCCCGATTCTCCCCCTCAAGTGATATTCACCTTCCAAAATCTCTCGGGAGATTCAAGTCATATCTAACTGAGGCCGTACAACCAAGTTGCGGAGACCTCTAGATGTTGTGGCCACTACACTGAAGGCTTTTGGGTTCTACCGTTACAGTCACAGGCGTTACAGGTGTTACTTTTCGTAACAGAATTTCTACATTGAGGACAAGTCACGTGAATCTCACATGATTTCCGTCACAGTAACGTAGTACCCTACTATGTCCTGGGTGTATCTTATTCTAAGAACGTTTTTGCTGCATCTACTTGCACTCTCGGGCCGAACTAAAAGTCGCCGGCGGGATCACGATCCTTACCTACCATGGTACGCTGTCACTCCCATCGTGTGTCAACCTTCTGCCATGCCCCGCACCCAACCGGTGATGCAAACATGATTTTTGCTTTTGTCCTCATTCATTTTGAGACATTGACGTCCCGTGTAGTCCTTCATTCAGCAGCACTGTGATCATGGGATTTCCTGACAATAATCAATCTCGAAACCCGCCTGTGGTTCTCAACGTCACTGTCTCATGATCGCAGAAACATTCGGCAATTGATCTTCCCCGCGCTGATACAACAATGATGCGAAGTAAGCCGGTTACCTGCCCTAAGACAAGACTCCGAACTTTCCGGGAATTGGGAAGTGAAGTATCCAAGTGGACACCCAAGCGCCTACATAGACCAACTTCCCCATTGCATCTCTGATTCACACCTGATGCCAGTTCATTCAAATTCCAGAGCGCGACCTGACGGAACATTGTGTGTTCAGAGGTAAAGGACGACAGATATTAGAGTCTATTTGATGAATTCCAAGTGAGATTTTTAGCTGAAATTCGACAGCTCCAAACTTGTAAGATCAACCGAGAGATTTGTGGGGTGACTTGGGGTGACCTTGTGTGACAACGCACCACCAGAATGTGGTTTGGATCGCCAACTTGTTGCACGCTACAAGAACATCTTACAAAAACCATGAAGAGTACCCCACCTCCAATTTCGCCGCTCCGATCCGCCGCTCCCTCCGCGATCTTGCGAGATCTCACCTGAGATCCACGAATGGGGCAGCCTCCACTGTCGTACAGTGGCCAGGCGCGGCACTTCCATCGTTGACCGCGACCAGCACAGCTCGAGGGAGGCGATGATGAGAACAAGCCTAAAAAACCAGTCTTCTTGTTTTATTTACAAGTGTGAAGTATACAAAATGTTGAAAGTGTTCGTCTGCACACCCAATGTGAACTGTGACATTACCGTGACGAGTTGGTTCTAGCGCCGAACTTCATACCTGGTAGATCGCCATGAGATAGTAACATAGCTCAAAAATTTTTGAAGTCGTTTCAAATAGACTCTATTTCAAGCACCATCTCAAACATAAACCCATCGTGTCGACCGTATAAAACCGCCAGTGGACTTTGCCAATGATAGAATTTTCGGCTTCAATGGCGGTGTACTTGTAATCTCACATCGGCACAAATGTTTTTGGCAGGCTCAAGAACAGCGTCAAACGGCTACCTGTCTCAGAAGTCGACGACCATGTCTTCCAAACTAACCTCACGATGGTCCATCCGAGGTGTCTCTGCTGCCGTACGATATGCGATGAACATTTGCATAGCGGCAGTCTCATGGGGCTCACTTCTCCAAACGACGAACCGGTACTGGCACCTTTCCTAGAAGGTCCACGAAAGCCATCTTCAGCGTTCGTTGATTGTTTGAGGAGTCGCTGTCTGTCTTGCACACCATCTTCTCGAACATCAGTGTAAGTAAGTGCAAGATATATGTTTCGGCGTTTCATCTCCATTTCACTTACAAGCTGCAGGGGCACACTGCGCCGCCGCATACTTTATCCCGACTAATCCACAATGTGGCCTGAATTTGAAGGGGAACTAAAATGAATATAGGTCAGTAGTAACCTGGGGGGAATGTTACAACGGGTATGGAATGACTTACGTGGATTTGAATTTCATTGCGACACAGTTGCCAGAGACAAAAAGCCCCTGGGGTCGCCCGACAAGGTCAGTTGCACCAGCAAAGCAATTTACTATTCTATTTCCCCAATACAAGATACAGTGACAACATGCGCTGAGACGCATTATATCGAGAAATACAGTGGACAGTTGTATCCAAGTCATGAGAAAGAGGAGCGAAAACAAGAAGAACGAAAGCATTATGTATAGAACAGACATGAAAAGATCCTATAAAACACCGACGAGAAAAATCGAAACAACACCGCAGAGTCCATCAAATGGATATAGATATGAAACAAGCCACTGGCTGGACGTTGAAGCACGCACCCAGGACCCTGAGGGCACAGCTAGTCAGACGGCACTTATCAAGTACCGATCCGACGACCATGGAGACTGACGATGGGTGACTTAGGCCCGTCCCCATGTAACTTTTATTCTTCACGACCTCCCACCAAAGTTGATACCGTCCAAGTACCCACTCTCATGAATAAACGACGCCCATCTCTCGTCCAGCCTCGACTCGCGCGAAGCCAATCCCAAAGAAACCATCTCCGCCGGTGGCATGTATCCCTGCTGCATGTTCTGGAACGAGGGATGAACAGGGTATGTGGGTGCTTGAGAAGAGGGGCCTTGAGAGGGTGGCCGGTACGTGGAGCTTCCAGCTTGAGGCTGGTGAGGCTGATGCGATTGTGGCTGACCTTGTTGCGGATGTGATGGTGGTCGGTAATGTGTCGGCGTCACAGGGAGCTGACTGGTAGCGTAGTCGAGTTCTTGGTGGATCTGAAGGGGAGGGAGGCCGTGCAAGGGGTGATGAGAGCGTTGTGACTGTGAAGGTACATGTTGGTGTGGAGGGGGGTGTGAGAGTGATGGCGGAGGATGCGAGTGATTCGGAGGGGGTTGTGAGTGGTGGGATGGATGAGTTGGGGGCAGATGGTTTTGATGAGGTGCGTGTCCATGCATGGGCTGCCAATGTTGTTCGGGATAGGCTGCTCGGGGTTCTTCATATGGTGGATGAACGCCATACGGAGATTGCGGTTGGGGTGAGGGTTGATGATGATGGGAATACGAACTCGCAGGGTAACCATGTGGCGGGTACCACGGCTGACTTTGCTGCGACGGCATAGCGGAGGGTACAGTCGGGATAGGGGGTACTGATGGGGGAGAGATCGCGGGTTTGAAGTCCTGCTCGTATCCCGACAAAGCCTCAGCCGGTTGGTATTGCATTTCGGATCCACTCGAGAGCGGTACGGCGTGCATCGTAGGTGGTGAAGGCGTGAAATGCTTCGACTCCACTAGCCGCGTCTTTCCTGCAAAGATCTCCAATTCGTCTGCATCATCTGAGGGATCAAACTTCCAGAGAGCACCATTATATGACCCTTCGGTTTTTGCCGCAGCGATCGCAAACTGGGCTTTCTCTTTGAGCTTGATCAAGATAGGCTTATGATAAAGTTAGAATGCCGGTCTTATGGAATGTACAAGAGAAGGATTGGCGCACCCAAGCCTTGGCAGCACGTCTGCTCAATTTAGCGGCCTTCGTGAATAGTTCACATGCAACTTCCAGCTGCGCAACGGCTTGCTTTGCTAGCGGGGAGCGAGGGCCTCTTGTTACAACACTACCAAAGACGACCTACACGGCGGAGCACTTAGTCCGGAGTGACAACGGCTTGTCAACGATGATGTACTTACCGCTGCAGAGAACGCATACGTCCATATGACCCAGAAACGTGCACACAGCGTTGGCAACAGAGCGAACTGATCGGTGATAACTTTGAGGATCGTACAGGAAGCCCGGTACGCTGCCAGAAAGGATGGCGCGTACTGACTCCGGAGAGGGTTGTCAGGACAATCGATAATAGCTTGTGCGAAGAAAGCCCGATGGATCGACAACAGGACTGGAATGGCGAGGTCAGCATCAGTACAACCAAAAGTTATAGAAGACAAGTTGGAGGTGGAAGGGAGTCCAGAAGAACCATGGAAGAGGTACTCACTGACTTCCCGGGAATGGGACAAGACGAATCGGGTCATTGAGACAGACAGAGGCAAGGGTTCATCACTGTCTTGAGGGGTCTTCAGATCTTCGAGAAGTGCGGCAGCTTCTGGAGGTATCGGGAATTCACGAACTTTGCGATCAAGTTCCATAATGGTTGCGTAAGACGGTGCCTCTGCAGTCAAAGTCAACGCTGCAACCTCCGAGACACATTCAAGCGCAAATCGATATCCCCAATTTCCGACTACCAATGAAGAGTGGAACCACTATCAGACGAGAAAACACGGCGTAAGAGGATGAAAACATCGTACAGTCATTTTCGGGGTCGTCCGATGATCCTTCCACAACGGGGAACTTCGCATCCATATACTGACGAGAGAAGGAAGGCGGACGTCCGGTTGTCAAGCTCTGAACGCACAACATCAGCTATTGCGCATGCGCCGACATCCCAAAGACAAGCATTTCATACCTGCCACGAGTCTGCAACAAACAAGTTCCAGAAGAGGAGCCGCCGCCTATTGACTATGTCGTCAGAAAGACCCCATCTCGCGCTGTCCCGGTGCAGACCGATCTGTGAGGTTACAGATAAGACTCCGGATCAACAACATCTGTTTGGAGATAACTCACGCTGTGTGATAATTGCGCCGCTAGACCCACCAGAGACCACGTTGTCTCAAGACTCGTCTCCCCACCAGAAACCTCGTTACCAGCCAGACCGTTATACACACTAAGGAGATGCAAAGCCTGAATGGTGACCGAGGATGGTTTCTCCAAGACAGGTTGTAAACAGAGCGCCGCCCTCGCTAATTGATGGTAATGCTCCCCTTCCGCGTTGTACGGTTCCTGGTTGAGATCCAGGAGAGCACCGACCGCAAAAATGAGGTAAATCAAAGCGTAGTCATGAGGTCCAGAGTAATCGTCCTTGAGCGCAGCGCCATCCGGCAGTGGTCGTCTGTAAATAGACGGAAGCATCTCAAGAAGCAGTTGTTGTTTGGATACGCCTCGGAACAGCCAGGCCGCGTGCTCAATGTAGGCTTCCGAGAGATGGCAAGCTCTGTCCCACGACGGAAGGTGGCCTTCGATGATTTCAAGCACGGCGTTTGCTGGTCCTACTGGTGAGAATGGGAAGGAGGCGGAGAAGCGAACCATGTCAGAGGAGAGCGGTGGACTTAGGGAGTCGCGTATGGATTCCGGGGATCTGCTGCCCATGCTAGGTGAGGAAGTTGGCGAGGCGTTGCTTGATGTCTGCGAACCCAGACGAGACTCAGTTCAACCTAGACACGAATGAAACTGTGCAAATTGTATGGTACTCACGTACAACAGATACTGCGAACACACGACCAAATGCTCAATATAAAAACTCTCCCTCGCAACGTGAGAGCACGCACCTCTGGCCCACCGCTTGGACCGAAAAAGCGGGACACACCATGGTCGTACACGGAAAGCGTCCCAAAGGCCTCAATCACCTCCTGCTGGGATTTTGATTCTTGCGCGTCGGGTGCGGTCGCATCATCGTCACGTTCGGGCGTGGAAACTGATGGGGCATCGTCTGTAAGCAGCGGGTGGGGCTCATTCGTGCATTTCGCCTGCAGGATAGCGAGAGCGTCTTCAAGCTGGCGAATCCGTTCGCCCATACGTGCTATGCGTTTGTGCAGATGCTCTGTGGCCGCGAGTACAAAACTGTGGACGATTTGTGACATGATCTCGTAATAGCAGACTCGGCCACATACCGAGTTCCCTGACCAGTTGCGAGACTCCCTGATCAACCGCCCCTCTTTAAGACCCTGCAATGCTGTGAATGCTGCTGCAGACGTACCATTCGGACATAACGCAGCACATCCCCTTCTCTGCGTGGTTTAATCAGCCCCCCATGGACAATTTTGACGCCACAAACACTCACCTGGCACGACTGGCACGGAATGGTCTTGTCACATCGAATCTAAGGCAAACATCTGAGCAACTCGTGCCGCAGAAGCACTAATGAAAACTACCTTGAGTCTATAGAAGAAGTCAGAATACGGAATGAGAAGATGTGCGATCACCGCACCTACGGCACTCGGCGCAAGAGATTTCGCCCCTGCTTCGCTTGAGCTCTATTTCTCTGGAGTGGGTGCTGTCGAGCTTGTCTTCGTCGACGTCCTTGCGTGGGTGGGCATGGCGGCGCGGTCGTGAGGTGGATGGCTTTGAGTGGTCTGCTGGCATGGGGGACGGGGTAGGAAGCGAATGCTGCGGGTTGCGGGTAAAGGAGAGTAATAGACTATCAGCCAAATAGGATGGGAACCTTTTTGCTCTTTCGGTCTCTCCCGGCGGGTCCGAGACTTGGCGAAACCCACTGCATTCCCCGCAATGACAAAACATACAATACACGCTTAAATACAAATACAAAGGTCGGTCGGGTACTAGCAACGTCGAGGTATGTGCGTGGCGAATGTGGCGAGGCAATTAGGGGGGAAAGAAAAAGCATCCCTGCCCATACGAGGGCGGGGCGTAGTGCGACGGTGAGTCTATGTAGAGCAGAATCCTGAATCAGAGAATCGTTCCGTTGACTTTGATGTCGTCTCTAGTCTGACGTTATCTGCAACATGCCAGTCAGAAGTGCCGTCCAAAGAAAGCAATCTCTTCCGAACACCTACTGAAATAGGTATGGCCCACGGCCTCCGCTGCAGTCAGTCGCTCCCAGTGGTCGTATCGCAGGAGCTTGTCCAGCAGGTCTAACGCTTCGCGGGAGATTGTTGGTGATCCAAACGCACTGAAGGGAACTTTGGGGTAACTGTGGCAACCATCGATTCACTTCTCACTCCCGGATCCTTTTGGTGATCGATCCCGCTCACCTTTGCAAGAGCGCCCTGTTATCCGTCTGGATGAAGAGGCCGTATTTCTCGAGGTACCGCTCAAAGCTGTCAGTACCAAGGACTTTGAGAATACGCAGCAGCTGGTCCTCATTGTCCCGCCCACGGAAGAAGTGTTCCTTACGAAAGATCTGTCCAAGAGCTTGATCAGTATGCAAGAACATGGAGGGCACAGTCATTCTGACTATGTCCGAGGATCGATGTGCTTACCATAGAGGCCAGCATACACCCGACGCTCCATAAATCCAGACTGTAATCATACTTCTTGAACCCAACAAGCAATTCCGGTCCCTTATAGTATCGAGAGCCGACACGAATGTGATACTCGTCGTTTGGATGGTAGAATTCGGCTAGACCCCAATCAATAAGGCGCAGCTGAATAAATATGTCAGACAAGATCGCGGACAAACGCACCCTGACAGAGTTAACTCACCTTCCCCCTCGCCCGATCGTACATAACATTCGCCGGTTTCACGTCCCGATGCATGATCCCCCTCGAATGGACAAAGTCCAAGGCCTTAAATACACAGGAAACGACACTAAACACCTTCTCTCCGTGAGAGCAGAGCGTTCGCCACACTTACCTTCAGTAGCTGGAACAGGTAGTGCTTCATCTCTGGCTCTGTCAGCGTTGGGAACAGCTCTCTCCACTCCGTATTGTCCACATACTCCATGATCAGACTGTTCGACCGCGAGGGACCATCCTGAACGACGTCAAGTAGACTGATGATATTCGGACCACCGGTTAAGTTCCGTAGGATCTTGACTTCCCGCTTGATCTTCTTCTTCGAGACCGGCTTGAGGACTTTGATGATGCACTTGTCTTCGTTCGACATATCTACGCCTTCAAATACCTGCGCATGGTACGTGGGTCTCCACAGCAATACGGAACAAATGTCACTGCGCACCTCAGAGTATTTCCCCCCGCCTACACGTCTGACGATCTCATAACGATCAGGGACATTCCATTCTATGTGTAGTTTCTCTGTGGAAGCAGGTCAATAAATCCCGGGGGTACCGAGGTCTGTGTCTTGAGCCACTCACCATAATCGTACCATCCCGGGCCCAATGTCTGGTTGACTGCCCCGTATACTCGCGACATCGTGTCACCAAGGAAAAAGTGTATGATACACCGAAAAGACAAGAGAAAGGGGGTATAATATATCGACTTTTCAGTCGAGCAGGGGCACCAACCACAATGAGTGGTGATGGTAGAGGGTTAAGCACGGTCGTGGCCCATGGAGCGCATCGTGGTCAAGGCGACCTTCTAACTATCGCCAAATTTGTGACCTTATCTCCAATCTAGCCGCCATGATCAAATGAATCGAATTGATCACTGGTCTGCCCGGGATGTATGGAATGTGCAAGGAGCAGCGGACGAAGGAGTAAATAATCCCGACATACACAATCCGACATATTGATGCAAAAGGGTCATGAAACCCGTCCATCCATACAGTTACAGATCTCAGACACGTCGAATACTTGTGGGCATCGGTTACTCGCTCCGAGCCCCATAGTCAGCAGTGCGCGCATATTCCTGTCAGTGCTTCTCCAGAATATCATAGTGACCGGGTCTAAGAAGGTGCTATCAGCCACGCGACTCCTACACCGTCTCACGCAAACAAAAAAACATACCGGTAAAGTAGCACCGGAGACGGCGGTGAACCCTCTTCAGGCGGTGCGATCTGAAACTCGACAAAGTTCACAGTTCCATCATTCCCGTGGCCGTCAAGGTAGGCAACTTGTATGCTGAAGTTAAGTGCCTTGGTCAGAGCAGTGATCTGCACGTGATCTGGGACAGTCGAAGTGTTAACACCGCCAACATGAAGTGAGAGTGCGAAGTGCAATTCACCTGCTTCCTTGCCACACGCCTCCACGAAGTTCTCGCAGAACTCCCGCGGCGGAATGGGTTCACCGATTTCGGGGTGGAACAAGAATGGTGCGTAGTTGTCTTCGTCCACTCGGATCGTTGCCGATGTTAGCAGCCGAAGGAACACCACGATGCTGTTGCTTGCTGCGCCGATGGATAGTTAGAGCGGGCAGGGACGGGTGAAGGCGCGTCGAACACACTTTCAGGGTCCTGAAACGCCGCAAGCAGAGCTGACAATGTCAAGGTCGAACCATCTGCGGCAGGCGAGGCGATCTGGCGGACGAGGTTGGCCAAAGCGTCGTAGAAGTCCTCGTACACCAGTTTCTGAAATCCGGCTGCCTCCAGACTATCCAATGAAGACTCTAATAAGCTGAGTGCTTTGGATGCCTCGAACGCTTTGTCTGGCGAAACCATCAGACTTTCTACCCAGACGAATGCCAGTGCTAAAAGTGGGTGTTAGTCATCGACAGGTGTGGCGCAGAGCATTCAAGGCATGTCGGATGAGACCCACATCGGTAGAAGCAGTCGCCATCACCTCTGGTCCGCCGAAAATGCGTGTAGCCTTTCTCGCGGAGGTAGTCGATCTGCTTCAAGAAGGTTGCTGATCCTCTTTCGTACTCTTCACGGAGAACCGAGAGTGGTGAAGTCTCTCCGAGCAGCGGGCGTGTGGATGCGGTTTCGTCCAAGACATTCTTAGAACAAAGCGGCTTTGGTTACAGGCAGACAGAGGGGTGAGAGGACTGCCAACCTGGGTGAGGCGGTCGAGTTCATCGACGCTTAGGGCATTAATGTCATCTGTATAAGGCGTAATTGAGACTGCCAGTGTATATCATTGTGATCATAGCATCGACCTACCGTTGAGACTCTGGGATTGAGTGGGAGATGAATGAGAACCAGACATTCTTATTTCTTGCAATGTTGAGGCAGAGAGGCTGCACGGGAGTCAAATCGGGAACTGGATGGTTCAAAGCCGAGTGCAGCTTCCCCGAACTGCCCGCCCGCGCCCGATCCAAATCTGCCTGTCTGGCCCAGACCTTGTGGGCGCTTGACCAATCATGGTTGCTTAATTTGGAAACCCAGACTTTCGTTCCTGCTTTGGGTTGACAGAGCAAGATCAGTCCGTTCAGCTGCCGGTATTTTCGCGTACAAATGCTGGCCTGGCCACTGTCGCAACTCTGGATGTCGTCTCGCTCCTCGCAAACGAAGATTCATTGCTTGTAGGTATGCTTTAGATTATTTCGGCAACGCCCGAGGGGTGCCGCCTTTTGCCCAGGTCTGTCCTCGCGGTGACCACGCTCCTCCCGCCCACCGGCCGTGCTCCAAAGAGTAAAGAGTTTGGCCCTTCAACATCGTCCTCCATCGAAGTAACCATGGACCCATACTTTCGCACCGCTAAAGTAAGCTGTCTCCCCCAAGTTCTCGCTCTCTAATGTCTTCCGTTGCTCACCCGCCGAATATCCCTCGGTAAAAAGTCATTCGCAGATGTGTCAATCACATCGGACGGAGTGGATACAGCTTCGTTTCTCCACGCATCAGATGACTTTGTCAACATGTTCGGTAAACCCTACTCCTCTGGGTCTCCCCACTCTCACAATCAATCCTCATCATTCCCTTTCCTTGCAGATCTGTTGGGCAGCGGTGTCTTCGGTTTTGTGCAGACCGATCTGAGGAACAACATCGGAGTGAGTACGGCGCTCTACGAGATGAAGACTCGCCCCCGCCGAAATTGCGACTTATTCCACGGCTCACGTAACCTTCATAGGGTGTTCGGGCAAGGTACCAGGCATCAACCGGCTCCACCACCCTTGAGCAGCTGGTCACCACTGAGGTCAATGAGCACCAACGCCAAGGCACGGCGTGTCTCGTGCGCCTCGTAAGGTTTGTGGCGCTACCTTGTTGAGGGCCATCCACGCTCATCTCACCTCCCGACATTTCTCTCTCTCTCCCGCGTCTCCACGTCCTCCGCACCATGGTCGGACTACGGTTCTCGCCTCGATAGAGGCCTTTACTTCACCTGCCAGGCGTTACAAGAGATGCAGCGGGACAGACAAGCAGAACTACACGTTTGCTTCAGGCGGTCTTACGACGTCGTCCTTAGGCATCACCACTCATTCCTTGTCCGATCGGTAGTCACGGTATGTCCGACCTCAACCGCGACCCACTGCGCACACCACTGACGACTCATCGCTCTCGGTTAGCTAGCCATCCGGGCTGTCCCCCACCGCCACGATTTCTACGTCCAAGTCGCACAAGGTGCACCAGTGGACGAGTTCGACGCCGAGCTGGCGAAGTGGTTGGTCGGTCTGGACAGCATAGTCACTCGGATGAGGCAGTTCCTAGAAGGAGGCGGCTACGGGAAGGTCTGACTGTGCTGTGTTAGCTCGTCACTATACCCCCATATCCCATGTTACCTATCACAAACTGGATACCTTAACGACAATGAACGCGATCTATCACTTGGAACGACCTTTGTGATGACAGTACGAACAGAGTCAAAGATGGGCGGTATTAGAATCGCTGTGATGGTGGGATGCGGACGTGGTCTCATGGATGGATGGTACGGTCTCAGGTTTCCCTGGCAGCGTTTATATTCAACATTATTTTTCTTCCTCATAGGTCCCTCATCAAGAACACCGCTCCCAGGTCGACTACGTTGTCATCACCGCCGACGCACCACGACATGGAGAAAGGTCATCAAACCCTGGATACTATTTCCTTTGTTATATCCTTGGGGACCAAGGGTCGTCTCGGATGTTATCCGGTGCGTTGCAATTACCATCTTCTTGGTAGGAGCCAGTACTGATACAAGAACAGCAACAAGAACAGCCCTACTTCCGACAAACAATCGTGTACCTTCACTATCACTGCAGTATACGCTTCTCCGACATCCCCACCGAAAATAGAGGGCTCATATGCTTCCCTACTGCCTTATAACCCCCAAATACGCTCGGATTTAGCAGCCACACGCGACATGGTTGGACCTACATCACGGACCAAAGGATTGGCCGTAGACGACATTTGAGAACCCGTCGCGACAATTACCAGGACCCTGGAACTTAGCTCGCCGGAAGTGGATTCTATCATACAAGACCTTCGCGGACACCCTTCCTGTGTATAACCCATTCTATTATTCAGATTCCACATCCCCTCATCTCCAACTCCAACAGAATACCTGCCAGCGTCGCCTTTGACCAATGATATCATGGATCGTGATTTTTGCTGGTTGATTCGAGTCCACTGGATCCAGTGACTTGGGTGGTGTTCGTGTCCGCCTCCTGCTTCCTATCGCCACGTTGTGTCTGCGGAACCATGGTATGGATGTCACGGCGGTGAGACAGAGGGAAAGCCCTGTTGACTATTGAGTATGTTCTGGACGTTGCGCAAGTGGCAGTTGGTTACACGAGACCCTCATGTCTTCTGGTCCCTGAAGTGCACTTGCCCAGGCTCAGATGTTCAGAATTGTATGTGACTTCGCATTCATTCCAGGACATGGAATCCCTTACGGGGAATGTCAGAGGTAACGCAGTCAATCATTCTAGCCCACCTCATTGGTCGATAGAATGTCAAGTCCCACTGTCTTCTTGTTTGCCGGTCGCAGGTGTGATTTCCAGGTGTATTGGACACCTTCTGGACACGGGCAGGTTCGATAGCTGGGTTGGGTTATGGGACGATCTAACGGCAGACCCAGGGCTATGTCCGCACAACGTTTACCTACAACACATATTGGCAGTACTGTACGCCCTGATATCGCTCAACAAGGTTGAACAAATGACCATGTGGGATTTAGATGTCCGGTGTGATAGAACCCTCCGCTCCCAACACAACACAAATGGGCAAAATGGTTCCAAGGGAGTATCCCCAGACGCCGAAAGGCTATTCAGGGAGAGATCTGGAGAAACATACGGTCAGCCGGACATAGGGCGGAAAGTAGATGGAGAGGAGGACCAGGGAAGCAAAAAAGACCAGGCTCACCGTCCACAGGTTCCAGTCTTGGCGCGGCGTATAAGAGGCGAGGCGACAGGAAGGGAGGTTGCTAGAAGACTCCGGTCGTAGTAGTCTAAAGGACAGGAAGAATGCACAACATTGATATGTTCAGGAATATGTATGGTGAGTTTTCCAGTGTCTTTGTTCATGCGGGGATCTTCTGCGCACACGCCACCACCGCACACGTGTCCTGGGGGCAAACCAAGAAGAGGCCGAGGCTTCCCAGGAGAATAGCCCAAGTAGGATTCCATGAAGACACACTGGTGGAAAGGCTAAGGTGGCAGCATGGTCCGTTTCAATTCTGAACTCAAAAGCCGTCAGTTGAAACAATGCGATGTCCAGGAAGCTTTTCTTCCACTGCTAGATTTGACAAGTCTGCGTTCGACATCAATCCCTCCGCACCCGCGCACGCAGCAACATGTTGCTTGTGGGTGTGGAGGGAGCTGCCGAGGGTGAATGAAAGGACGACCGAGAACGGAAACTTGCAACAGAGCCACCTCACCTCCGGCATGCCTCGTTGCGATGTGCCTTCGGCTCCATTCGATGGTGGCGATGAGACGATTGCGGCACCCCCAAGTCGAATCTTCCCCTGTGCAGCTGCGAACACGATCGGAGCATTTCACAGCAAAATGGAAAGTGATCTTCGTCGGGGTGGACAATCGGTGACCCTTTATCGCAACTAGAGGGATCAAATCTTGTGATGCTTGTGCCAACTGAGGCTGGAGTGTCAAGGAATCGCACGAGTAGATATATACAGTATGTTTCTGTTGGACGTGGTGAGCGCACCCAGTAGGAGGCTGAAAATGGCAACAGAACGGACATGTCGCCTGCCGACGTAAGATTTGCCTCCAGAAAGGGACCACATCCAGCCGGAAGGAGTAACTTTGGCCCGCTGGGGAGGAGAGGGGACTGGCCTGGAGGTGAAGACGGCCTGGGCTGGGCAAAGTGGCGGGCGGACAACAAAATTCACGGTTTGTATGACAGAAACATTGACGAGGGCCTAGGCAGAAAGATGACCACGGAGGGGGAACACATCACTATCAAAGATCTGGGTGAGATCAGATGTCACCACCACATGAGAACAAACATATGGACGGAGTCTAGCTGGGAAGACAAACAAAAGAAGGCAAAGTGGGATGTACACTATCGGTAGCAGCCTGGAACATGGTCGGCGGCAGGAATATAAAACGCGGGTCGTCCTGAACTGACACCGAGCCCTGCCAGTGGCATTGTCGCCAGTGTACCGCCGGCATGTATCGGAGGAAGATGAACAACTTTGGATGTAAGTTGGAGGATGGAATCACGAACAACGATGGGCCTGAATCCATCCTTGGGCTTTCTGTCAGTGTCATGGCCATATGTCGCAGTGACAGCCATGGTCCATTTTGGGAATGGAAATGACTTTATTCGCGACTTTGATTCACGGGTTGCCCTGGGAATGATGTTTTCTGTTTGTTTTTCGAATTTCCGCTTGGTCCGCTATTCAAATGTTTCTCCTTCTTCTCAATACTTATAAAACCCTCCTTCCACCCTCCGTACCACTCTTTTGATTACTCCCCCCCTACACCACCTCCCTCGACTGCGAGGGCGCGTGCGCTGTCCCACCGCTTGGCAGGTATCCATGGAGCTAGGGTGAGACCCCCCGTTATTGAGATTGATCCAGGCCCAATGGTGCTTTTCTTTAACAGATCCCAGTCGCAGACAGCGGGTGCAGGTACAGCCTCACCTCCTCGCACTGTACTGTCCATGTGAGCCAACTCTTTTTCCCCTTCGCTTCCACGTATACAGAACGCGCGTGTGCTCCAATCAGGGTGCCGCAAAAGCGCAAGGATCCCCCAGCAGAACGCGATTTCCCACCTGGCACCTTCAGACCCGCAGAGGCGCCCGTACCTCCTCCCGCTTCGCAAAGCCCCGTCACTTCTCAAACAGACAAGGATGAGTATGAGACGGGACGCGTCCACTGCGAAGCCTGCGGCGAAGGTATCTCCTTCAGAGACGACAGTGCTGGCAAGTTCACCATGAAGCATTGGGAAGCACATCGTAAGCTCTGGTAAAGTTTCTCCTCGCTTGCTCCACTGTTTTTACGTTCTCATTTACGTTCCCTCAAGTTCAAATGCCTCGCAGCATGTCACGACGTCGCGCTCCCCCGAGCCTCTTCCCGAGATGCCTGCTTCGCAATCTCAACCCTCCGCCAAGCGTCGTCGCGCAAAGCGGACGGAAGAGGAGCGCATCGCGTACCTCCGGGATGACCCTTATGTTGCCCAGTATGAAGCGTATCGTGTCTTGTGCGCGTCTTGTGACAAGTGGATTCGTCTGCGTCCAAATTCCACTTACTGCTCAATCCCCTGGGATGCTCACCGCAAATCGTGCCTCGCGAAACGAGTGTGAGTTGGAGATTGCGATTCTGCTGGACATTTTGACAATCCTCTAATTTCGTGTCTGCCCAGCGCCAAGAGTTCCCATTCTGGAGATGATCGCAGCGTTTTGTTCTCGACTGACCCGACTGTCCGGAAATACGATTCCGACAGAGTCCAGTGCAGGACTTGCGAGGACTGGGTCCATATTGGCTCATCTGACAGCGTTACGGCTATGCAGAGGTGGATTCAGCATAAGTCAAACTGCAGACACTCTGCGGCTCCAGGCCCAGCAGACCCCTCAACACTGTCCCCGAACTTGTCTTCCAGGTGAGTGCCCCCGAAGGGACCAACGTGAGAGTTGCTCACACCATTCCACAGCAGGCCGACGATAGACAGTGTCCCTCCTCCGTCTAAACATCTGATGGCGCTCATTTCACAACCCAACGCCCTTCCAAAACCGTTGTCATCAAATCTTCCACACGCGGTTCCTGTGCCTGCTCCACAGTCTCTCTCGACAGCTTCCTTCAAAGATCTCACACCGGGGAATTTCATTCCAGCGCAGGAATCTCGACGACGAAATGCCGAGCAGCGAGAGGCAGCTTTGCGCGCAGATCCGCTTATCGCTGAAGTGGAGCCGAACCGTGTCTTTTGCTCCATTTGTCGTAAATGGGTGCAACTCAGGCAAGATAGCACGTACTGCGCGTATCCTTGGGTGCAACACCGTGCCAAATGCCTGAATCGGCAGTGAGTGCCGCATATTTGATTTTCCACGTTCGTATTCTAAGAATATTACAGCCAGAGGAGGTTGGGCAAAGCACCGGATATCGGCGGAACGGTATTGGACGTACAGAGGACCGTGGGAGCCTACGCGGTGTCTGAAGAGGGCGAGGAGAGCGAGGACGATGTCTCCGAGGAGTCGGGGTCTGCTGACGAAGAAACACGGGCGAGAAGGAGGGCACAGAGACGAGAAGAGAAGAGGAAGTTTAACGAACAGGCGTGGATCACAAGGCTGAAGAAAGAAGACGAACAAAGTAGGTTGCTCCATTACCACCGGTCGCTACCACCTGCACTTGTGGAAGAAGATATAAGTATGGACGCGGATGTATACACGACTCATCCTGCGCGTCTTGCTGATCTCGAGACTCCAGCAGGCCGGTGAGTGTTTGTTTTGTGTCGCAGGATGCGTCGAAAGGACGTTGACCATGGTCTGCGTTTCAGCCTCGACTTCGTTTCGAAATCTGTCCGCTATCTATTCAGGACCACTTACGAACGATCTGACGAACTCACCATTGCGACACTTGTAACATATCTCAACGCGGCGATCCCTCCCGATAAACACGAAGATTTCGACACGACGGAAGTAACGAAGGCCGCGGCGGCGATGTCGGACGGAAGCGATTTCGTCCTCGAAGGCGACGTCCTTAGGATCCGCGACTGAAGAAGGGACCAGAACTATACTAATCATCATCGGCACCCACCCCTCTCATTCATTTTATATTGCATACACAGCGACGAACACTGGACCTTCATTTGCTCATGAACATTTTTCGCATTGCGCATTGTAGGACCTTTCATACCACCGTTCGCCCAACCTGATAACTGTATTTGTATTCCTTGCATCATATCCCCTCATCTGTCACCGGCCATTTTGTTGTAGGAGCTTGGACCACACATGAAGAACTCTTGCTCACTTGTTTTGCTTTTTCGCCTTTTTGACATATTGTTTATTGAGCCATCCGCTCCTTCATTCACACATACACGCATTTTTTAGACCCTTGAATCTCGGTTTTATTTTTTTCTCGTTATACTTGCTTTCGGTATGTTCCCTGGTAGTACATACTTTCTTGCTCGTTGGTATACTTGGTCGTCACCGCTACTGTGGGATCCAATTCAGGGCTGGTCATTAGTACAATGGTAGATACATTGTAATTGATAACGCGATGGGATGGCGGCAGGCCTGGGGATCTTGGAAATTGTTTGTCATACTGTTCAGAATACGAGAACAGCCTGTCGTATGTTTTGCCACGTGAGCGCGTGAGCGGCCAATTCGGGTCAATTGACCGCTTTCTTACCTTGATATGCTCCTACTCGTCGTTTTCCCAGTCAACCTGAGCATAATCCCTGCACATCTACCTGACTACGAAGCTGAGTTCAGTCGCGATGCTATCACAATGCAGTCGCAATCAATACTTGTGGCGGCGTCTTCGCTATTGAAGGGATGTCAGTCCAAACGAAGAGGGAAGTGATCCTTCAAAAGGAATGTGAAACGAGGTGTGTAGTTGATTTTGGCTTCTTGTCTCGGTGCTTCATGCTCATTGGACGTCGTATGTTGAACACCCCTGCCGAAAAGAGCTTGCACTTGGTGTTCTGCTGTAGACACCATGTCGCCTGGTACGGCAATTCGCACGCTGAGATAGGGGATCAGGCTGGTCTGACATGGCATGCAAGTCAACATTCACTTTTTGTGTTCCAAGGATCCTTCCCCCCGTACTTCGAGACGAGCTTTGCCTGGATGGCCGCGTCACGTGACTGTGTAGTGGCTGACGTCACCTGGAATGAAGGTGGTCATTGGCGTTGCGGAGAGATCGAATGCGGTCAGGCTCTGCGTAGGACTCCATGGGCTATATAACCCCCCGGTCCTTATCGTAACCCACCGCACGACCTCCCTCCCACAACCACAATGTTTTCTCTTTCTCGCACCCTCGTCCTTCTTTCATTCGTCGTATCTGCGTTTGCACAGTACGGTTATCCGTACAGGCGCCGCCGATCACTCGCTGGATCTATCATCGCCGGCATCGTCGTTGGTACGTGTTGTGTCGAATCAACGTTTATAACCCATCCTCTAACCAGGACATTTCAGCTTGCGCTGTTGGCGTCTTCCTGCTCCTCTGCATGATCATGTCCATCCGTCGCCGCCGCCGTGGAATGCCCATGTTACCAGGCCCAGCTGGCAGAATGGGTGGATTCAACCGCACCAGCCAACCCGCAATTATCCCCAACAACAACGCAGGGCCGTACAATCACCAACATGGTGCTGGTAACATGCAACAACTGGGAACCGGAGCTGGCCAACAATACCCGAACGGCGGCGCACCACCCCCGCCCCCGTACATGGGCAAAGAGAACGGTGCTCCCCAGCCAGGCGGGTTCGCTCCACCACCGGGCCCTCCTCCACCTGCTCACGTGAATGGAGGCGTACGTGTTCATTTAGTTGGCCCATACGAAACCAAACACTAACTCACTGTATTCAGGGCCAATACCCATGGTTCAAGGGTAACCAGTGAAGTGTCGCTGTCCTCGCTACAGAGGGGCAAGTAAAAAACACTGGTCTGTTTTTGTCTGCAACGATACACGCTTAACGATACCCTTTGGACTTTTTGTATTGTTACTATTACGAAGCTTTCAGTATAGCTGCTCTTCTTCCGATACCATAGTGCTAATTTAATCGATGTATTCACGACTATCTAACGATGAATGAACCTAGTCTCCGGCGCTCCGAAGCGCGTGTTCCACGTGGGTTGCGTTGAAGTTGATGTTGACGGAAATGGTTCATGTCGAGTTGTCCTCCAACCACCTCCTTCTCCTCCGGATACCCACATTCTCTTTCTTGGTTCATACACTCTTTCTTGTCGCTCCTTCTGTGCTATCATGGAGAGCTTATCCATATCCGGGACGTGTCGAAACCCTCTGGAATTCGTCAAGCTTTTCGCCGTCATTCAGTTATCTCTCCTCGCCCTATGCGTACTGGAGGAGTCCTTAGAGGTATGTGTCACGCCATAGAGGTTGGAGTGGGGACTGGGCTTATCTCGTTTCTTAAGACCTACTCCGTTCTCAAATCCAACATCCTGAGCGGTCTGTTGATTCTTGTTGTGGATGTGTTGACCTCCATCCTTCGCGTCCCCATCAGATGTCTGTCGTGCCTTGGGCTGTGTCAATTGTCTGCGGCGGGGAGGTTCAGGAAATATGCACTCCGAAACATCAGAGTGCGTGGTCATTTGTCTTCGCTGATATAGAAGTTGTTTAACGGGGATCATATGAAGGCCCTCGGTGTTCGTTCAAATACCGACGACAAGATCTCCCACCTCAACTCTCGAGTGTCTTCTCTCGCGGATGAACTCACGCAATGCCAATCTGACTCTCGTGGATTTGAAATGCTGGCCTCGCGGCTTCAAACTAGACTCTACCAGACCCGGACTGAACTCCAGAAGCTCAAACAGGGAACTGCTATCAACAGCGACACCGAATTATCCCGTGTTCGAGAAGCACTTCATACTGCCACGTTAGAACGCGATGCGTTACGCCAAGACATCAACACTCTCACAGAACGGCATGCTACTCAGACCGCAGCAGCCGCGCTCGAGCAGGACTACCTCCGAAAGGAATGGGTCAACGAAACTTCCTCCTTACAGTCACGGATCAGGGATATGGAGTCCCAATGGCAGAGCGAAGTTGCGGAAGTTGCCTCACAGCGTGACGACCTCCGTCGACTCTGCTTGGAGCATCAAACTCAGACTCTGGCGATACGTGCACACTATTCGGATATCGAGGCTGATGTCCAGGCAACTCGCCAGGAAGTCATTTCCGTGCGCAACAACGCCCTTACGCTGGAGGCCAAGCATCTTCACACTATCCGCTCGCTTCTCCTGGGTCTTACGCTTCTCTGGCGGTTCTCTCATGCTCTTGGTGTCCGTCTCAACGATGCGGTCCGCGTCAAGTCCATCCTCCTCGTCCGGTTCAAGGCGCTCTCCACTAAGAAGGTCGAGGCTCGTAGGGAATGTGTCCGTGTTCAGAACCTCAACCAGGAGCTCGAAGCGCAGCTTGCGGAAAAGACTATCAAATGCGACGAAGAGATAGCCTCGAGTCAGAAGTGGCACGCCAGTTACTACAAATCCGTCAAGGCTCGCGACCGTGCTGCGTTCAAATTCAAGGCTTTCCGGCAGTTCGCGCTCCAACGTTTCAACGGTACTGCGACGAAACTCTTGACTGCTCTTCTCATTCTCTGGCAACAGAACGCTATCGTGTCTGCCCGTCTGGCGGAAACTGAGGCTGTGATTCGTGCTCTTCAGGTCTCTGCCGCTGAAGCTGAGGAGACCCGAGTCGCTGAAGCTGCCGACGATGAAACCTTCCGCTCTGTGAACCTGCATCCTCAGTCTTTCTCTCTGCTCCCGCGTACAGAGGCCAATGCACTGTATGCTATCCAGTACCGGAAGTATAGCCAGGCTCTCAAGGACTACCAGCAATTTGTGGAAAGTTGCTCGACCACGGTTTCTGACGAGTCCGCGAAACATGTCTTGCAGGAATCATACGATGCGCTTCAGGTCCTGTATCAAGAGGTTATCGTGGAACGTGATTTGGCAAAGTCTACCGTTGAAGAACTTCGTCGCGAACAGGATGATCTTCAACTCAGGCTTGGGCGATCTTCCAAGGATACTCTCGCCGTTACTCAGGAGCTCGAACAGACACTTGCCCTCGTACGCACTAAGGAAGAAGAACTCTGTACTCGCTCTGCTGCCGCCGTCAACGACCTGAAGAAATCCCAGGACCGTGTCAACGCTCTGCAACAGCAGTGTACCTCTAAAGAACGGTCACTTCAGGATCTAGAGGCTCGACTTGTTCAAGTGGAAGAAATTCGTCAACAGTCCCAGATTTCGGCCGATTCTCTGACGACTAGACTGAAGGATGCTCAGGTTGAGCTTGGTGCTGAGAGGCGTCGCCATGAGGAGTCGAAGACGCAGCTTGCTGGTGTCAACAAGAAGCTGGAGGAAACTGAGGACTTCGTGGAGACGCGCCAGAAGCAATGGGATTCTCACCGTGAAGAGCTCCTGCAGTTCGCTCGCAAGACTGAAACCGAACTTCTGGAGACCAGGAAGAAACTTCAGGCGTCTCTCGCGGAGTCTGCTGCCTTGCAGGATCGCGTTTCTGGGTTGGTGGATGACCGTCGTTCTTTGGATGCGCGCACGATGGAACTTGAGAAAGAGGTTCTTGATGCACAGACTGGAGTGCGCAACGCGCAGAAACAATCCGACCAGGCACAGGCCAGCCAACGGCAGCTACAGCGGCAGGCGGACAAAACGGCTCTGGAGGCAACTTCGCAACTGTTGAGTGCCCGAAAGCAGATTCAAGACTTGACAAGAGTAGTAGCCGACAAGGAGGCGCAGTGCAAGCAACTTCGCGAGGAATCCGAGCGCAGGCAGGAGATGCTCCTAGGTGACTTTACTCGCAGGACCGAAGAGTTGGATCAAGCTTGGACGAGCAGATGTCGAGGTTTGGAGACAGACCTCCAGCGGGAGCGTCAAGCCTTTGAAGGTGACTTGGAGAGAGCCAACAAGTCCCTCGAGCGAGAAGGACTCGAACGCCAAGAGTTGGTAGCAAGCGTCGAGAACCTGAAGAAGGCGCTCTCTGTCTCCGACAACCTCACCAAGAACCTGCAGTCACGCCTTCAGGATTCTTCCGAAACCCAAAGCTCCATTACCATCGCTATGGCCGTCCTCGCTTCAGCTCGCCGGGAGGAGCGTGCAGAATGGAAGGAGGTCCTTGGCAAGCAAGCAGCCATAGAAGAGCAGTTGCGTCGTGTCACCAACCTCACTCAGTCTTTGAGTCACCTGGATAGCGAGTATCGACAATTACTTGCAAAGAACGTCCGTCTTCCTAGGGTGAATCTCGTGAGGGCTTTCAGTGAAGGTCCCCCTCCTCAGGATGCCCCGTCTGCCAAGGTGGATTCTAAGCTAGAGACTGCGCGTCCGGCTTCTGTTCCTGCTGGTTCTAGTACTTGTGTTTCCGCTCCCATCTCCGCACCTCTCAACGCCCCGACGCCGGTAGAAACCCCGGTTGTCGCCTCTGTCCCTCCCCCCAGTCCCTCACGAGCGTTCCCACCCTCCGCAGCAAATGCTCTTCCGCCAGCTCCCACTCCAGTCGCTAGACCGACTGCACACAGAAGTTTGTCGACCACATCCTCAGCCACTGCGTCCAAACGCGGGAGTCAACCAAGGAAACGACCAATGACGGGAGGAGTGAAACTCGGGATTGTCAAGTCTCCGAAGTTGAAGTCTGCCAAGGCGGATGCTTCCCTTTCACCCGCTCTTGATGGTCCTCTACACATGCCGATGTCGAGAAGAGCTCGTTGGAGATCGAGGACGGCTAGTGCGACCAATCTTGACGATCCTCAGGCAACATCAACACCGGTGGTTTCTTCTGAGGACATGACAACTATCTTGGAGAGCCCGCTGGTCGTCACTCTTCCTCAGGCCAGTTCTCCAGCGCAAGAGTTACCTTTCCAGAAGTACGCTAAGCAAACATCGGCTTCAAGAGGTCCCAATGCTCTCGGTCTTTCTGTGCCCGTCAGACAGGAACCTATGCGATCCCCATCGTCCTCTACGTCAATCGCTCGCAGTGTGAGTGAGCGGGCAATCCAGACCTCACCACTCATCCCAGCATCGAAGGCTACGTCTATGTCTACGCCGACGATTGACCAGTCTTCACGGGGACTCGGTGGGACTGGAGAGGCCGTTCGGCCACTGAAGCGCGAGACCACTCTCCCTTCGTTACCTGATGAGTACGTTTCTCATCATCGTCCATTTTTTATCCTGTAACCGCACTTACATTCTTCTATGGCAGCGACGTCGACGTCTTCCGCCCCGCCATCCGTGAAGCTCTCGCGGAATTCCATGCCAGCGCACACGCATTCAAGGACATGCCCCGTCGTCGCGTCACCCGCGCACCATCTCAGACTCAGAACTGGTCGTTCACTCCTCCAAGACACGACTTCAACGTCGCCGGTGGTGGGCCATCGCCCGTCCAGCGAAAGATACGTCCCGGAGTGCCACCGGCACCAGGGTTGGTGTTTTCATTCACGCCGATAAGTGCCCCTCCTCCAGCGGTCGGTGAAGAGGTTCCGTTGTTGAGGAAGAAGACAAGCGCGTGGTTACAGATGTCGCTGCCGCAGAGTCCGTCACCGTTGGCTCCCAGAAAATCTCGGTTTGCATCCTAGGTTACCTTTTGACATGTATTTTTTTTCTTCTTCATATGGTTCTGTGGACAGTCCGCCCGGGTTCTCACTATTGTTTTATTGGCCTTACTTGTACCGTACAGATGTATCATTTTAGCTCGTTTTGTAACCTTTTGAACATCGATATGCCCCCTCGTTGTGAGCTACATTATGGACACTTCAAGCTTCACCATCTCGGGAGCTAGGACTACCGAGTGAATGGTGGCATGCGCATGTGATGCGAACACACACGGCCCCACAAACCATATCCTGAGATCCGATTACCACTGGAGCACACCTAAAAAGTCCCGTTTGGCGAGGGGGGCCTGAAGGTTCCTCGTAAACGAGATTCAAATAGCTAGATTTACCTCATGTCAAGACCGGCCGCGGCTGATACATGGCCGAGTCCCTTGCAAGGTCCCCTGGGGAATCCATTCAATCCGCGTCGTGAGTCCGGTGGTGGTGAGACTAGTCTACAAGAGGAGCTAGTGTTCCTGGCGATGCCTGTGCCACGTTTGGTGGGTTGGTATTGCCCGGCTGGAAGTTATCTGTAGAAGGATTAAAATTGCTGAACAGTGGTAAAGACACAGAGCAAAGAAGAGAAGGGAAAAGATATAAGTGACATGTACGAAGAGATAGCTTGAAGTGCATCGTGGAGAAGGGTAGCGTCCGAGACTTCCATAAAGTGGGAGACGGGATGAGAGGATGGTAAAAAATCGACGGCGAGGTTTCCACGAACAGTACTGGTGTAGTAAGCGATCACAGGAAAACAAGAGCTATGACGGGAAAACATCTCCTGACTCTTGAAGTATTAAACTCAAGCCTCTTCGCCCCCTGCCAGATCATGATGACGGCCAGCGCGATGAAAGGGCTTGGTGGTCAAGAAGAACAGGAAAGTGGTAACACCGCGACGACGTCCGAGGGAAATTTGCGAGATGACCTAGCTAACTCAGCTCATCTGCACTTCCCTGCTCGCTCCCGTGTCTGCCACCTCCCGTCCCACCGACGCCCTGACTCCCTGCACTCCCGTCCGCGTCCTCAAATTCGCTCACCCCGTCGTCTTCTCTTGCTCTAGACCGTTTTCTCCTCATCACATTCGGTGATGATCCTCCGCCTTCGCTGGGTGATATTGGCGGTGGGACCGCATACGACCGCGTGGAGCTGACGCTGTTCGACGCTGGACGTGTATGATGCTGTTGTTGTTGGGGTGGAAGACCGGGAGGCGGTGACGACGAATTTGCGTGTTGCTGTTGGGATTGGTGGGAGGCTGCCTGGGAAGAACCGGAGAGGAAATCCAGCCAATTGTTGACCGAGATGGCTTCGTTCGACGATTGAGACGTGGGTGCTAGAAAGGGGGTGTAGTGGTTTACGTGTAAGCAAATCTTCCTCTTCCGTGAGATGCAATACAAAAGGGGCGTGAGGACGAATTGACCATGGATGGTCGACTTCACGCCACATGGAAACGCATGGTCAGGAAACGGTAAAAACGACGCACCTGGTTCGTGCCGTGACTGCTGCTGCCCGCCTCCTTGCCCGTGCACCGGCCAATCAAACGCTGTGAAATTCTGAGACTGCGAGTGCTGGCCCGAGTGGTCCGGCGGAGCTGAACCCAGGAGTTCCACAAACATGTTGTTCGCAGACACAGGAGTGCCGCCACCACCGGGTGCAGTGCCCCGTGTATGACTCGGCGAAAACATGCCTGGTTGCTGTTGCGAGTTGTGAGTGTATTGAGTCGGCGAATGATGTGGGAATGTGACACTGCGGAGTGTAGGAGGAACTGGAGGACGGGAGAAATCGAAAGGCGTCTGCTGACTGGGAGGCATGAACGAGGAGTTGTTTTGCTGTGGATGATGGTGAGAATTCATCACGTTGTTGGCGTGCTGTGGGTAGAGACCTGCAATGGAAGGGTGGGGATTCGCGTGGGGATGAGGCAGTGAAGAAGAGATAGAACTCCCTCCTACGTGCCCGGAGGGCGGGTACCCGAGGTCTACGTCAAGTCGGTAAGGATACGAGCCTCCCGCAGAGCTTTGACCCATACCGGCTGGTGTAGAGTGGGTCCCATGTAAGTGTTCCGGTGAGTGCTCAATAGGCGCAAGCCGTGGCCGTTTGTTGTTGACAGCGATCCCTCGTCCGGCATTAGAAGCAACGGCGGAATGTCTCTCACCAGATACGGGGAGACCGGTCGACGAACCATGGCTGGCGGCGCTGTGCGGTGATCCTCTGGCATTGTGATAATCCATCTATCAATGAATGATATTAGGAATCAGTATTCGTCGTGGGAGACGTTTTGAGCAGGCAGTGGGAAGAGCGTAGAGGGCAGGCGTAGAGATTGGTGCTCACATCCAGGTTTATCGATGACATATCAGGCTGGACAGGTGCACGGGAGATGGAGGTGGTGATACTCTCAGTCTTTGGCTTCGCTCTGCCGTTTGGCTTTGGACGAGCGCCGTCGTCTGCGTCGTCATCGTCGTCATCATCGACGGCCTCTTCAACTTTGTTGCTGGAGAAATCGACGGGGGTCCGCGTATCTTTCTCCCCATCGAACTGGCAGAAAGAAAGAAAAATTCATCATGGATGAGTCATCAAAAAATTGCGGGGGACGAGGAGACGACGCACGCGAATGTGTCGTTGGACGATGTTGTGAACGTCTGAGGAGCAGTACTGGTAGAGCTTTACATGGTGGCCAGGACGCTCCTCTGGTGTAGGCGGGTGGATCCAAAAATAGACGAGTTATTATGAGCATCTATTCTCGGCGCGGGCGCCTATGCGAACAACGACGCACCAAAGATGATGACGGCGACGTCGACGGAGCAGAGAACGCCGAGCTCGTATGCCTTCTTGAAGAGACCATTTTTCCTCTAAAGAATGAGTGGCGGCAAGGGGAAGGGGGGAGTGGCAAGCCAAGTGAGCGTGGTGCCAAGACATTGGGTGTAAAAATAGAGACTGACCTTCAAAAAAGTGACAGAACGGTTGCGCTCGTGCTATGTATGGAAGATAAAGAGGAGGTTAAGCGATGGCTATATTGGATGGAGAACTTAGAAGAGGGAATGGAGTGGAGGAGGTAAACTTGGAAGCGGGAATGGCGTGGCGAACGGTCTATTATAGGAGGGAGCAGCATGGAGATACGTACGGTGATTGGCTGAATTTCGATTTTTCTTCTGCCCATTGTGTCTGAGGATGAGGGGGGAGAGGAGAGGACGAGAGCGGGGAGATGGTGATGGTTAAGAGGGAAGTGCAGAGGATGGAATGAGCTCAGGTAAGGATCGGCATTGGTATCTGTTGGCTCAGCGTATTTCGCGCCGGCCGGAAAGGGCAAGAGGGCGAGACTAGAGACAACAACCGCAAACCCCGCGCGAACACGGTCCAAATAATTATTGCTTCCGTCTCTCCCAGCGAAATACTGTCTCTTGTCCACGTCCATCGTGCCTTGAGACTCGTCTGCTGACTCCGCCCGTTCTCACCCGCAACTCTCCACCGTGGTCCAAACAGTCCCTTTCCCGGCAACCCATGCTGCGCGCTCGGCGCTTACACACCCGCGGCATCCTCCCGGCTCGACACGGCACTCCTCCTCCTCATTCCTCTAAATCACGGTAACACAAAATACTCTCCTCAGCTCTGGTCAGTGTGCTCATTCTGTCATTCCTGACGCAGAACTGTTCTTTCATCCCGTCGCTGACCGATCCACCCCACGATTACGGGCCCTCCATGTGGCATACCCACCTTTCACCGTGTCCGGCGTGCTGCTGCACGTCCCCAGATGCGCCCCACCCAGCGGCGACACGTAACGTCGTGATTGCAGGCACTGCTCCCGCAGACCACCGCCCTCGCATCGTGGCGAGCGCAATACTCAATCCAGCCTCCTCAGGCAACGGAGCAGGCCCGTCGTATCAACGGGAATGTCTTTCTCATGCCTCCACTACACCCGTCACCCTTCCTCTGCCGCCGGAGACGCATGTCAACATTCATGCATCACTCCTGACAGTCTCCTGTGACTCCTCGACGCGTCCACGATACTCTTATGGTCGTCCAGCATCCATGCCATCTCACAGAACACACATCTCTGACGTCGACATTCGACTTTGTCCAGGTCTTTGTCCTCACACTCATCCTTCCAACACTTCTGGAATCTCTTTGCGTGGCTGTTGCGGTCAGTATCACGCTCGATCCATGGCGTTCATACCGCTATCTGTCTCGGACTCTATCCATTCCTGCCTCGTTGCACCCATCCGTCTGATCCTCTGCCGACTTCATGGGTCTTCACCAGATTTTCTACGCCGCCGATGGTGCGATCTATCTATCCAATGCTGATTAACTTTCGCCGATTCATAGTTCCAAATCTCACCAAAACACCACCACGCTCGCTCGCACTCCCATCACCCATCTCTCGTGACAACAATGCTCTATACCATACAGGATGATCAGGCACTATGTCCTTCGCAGTGGTCAACTGCCCATCTCCTCGCGCAGAAGACGTTCATTAATGTATGATGAACCACTGAAGACCACGGATGGAACCTCCTCTCGGGACGCCGACTACCCGCAGACCGCTGCCTTTCATGCTCTCACACATATTCCATCCCCACACTCTGTACATCTTACCTCCCCATCCTCTTCTCTTCGTCTGCCTCGTTTCCTTCTTGGCGTACCACTGGCATGGACGACTGCACCCGGTCTAGGTCTTGTGCGTCATGCTCCCTCCCTAGGTTCAAATTCTCCTATGTGCAAGTCACCGTATCCCCGGGCGTGGGGTTATGTTATACACTCGTTATGGTCCGAAACCACTCTCAGGCTCGTGCGCTCAGAACAGGGTCCTGGCGGGCCGCTTCGTGTCATCGTGGTCCGTGACCAGGTCCTTCCCTCTCCTCTGCTTCTTCTCTTGTTCTTCTCTCGCATCGACGAGATTCAGGGACCACTCCGGGGATGGACCCCAGTAACTCATCCTTTACCCCCACTTTTTCGTCTTCTCTTCTCCCGCTTTCCCCTTGTCGTATCTGATCGTACGGATGCGACGGGGAACTGAAGGATCGACGAGACTTGGTTGGATTCCAGGGCCCGGGGCCGATAGGTGCAAGATGTAGCATTGTACATTTTGACTGAAACGATCAGTCGTTCCTTCAAACATCATCCTGCTCCTGTTGCGCTTCCGTCCGCCGATGATATGTTGGTTCGTCTCCGTGGAATCTGTTCACAGGTGGGGAGCCACGAGTCATTGAGACTGGACCGATACGTTCTCTCAGCCAGGTGTATCCTACTGTCAATGGAGGTAATCACATTCATGTCTGCCAACGCTCTCAGCGGTCTCATCTTTTCTTTGCTAGTATTTCTTCTTGTAAATTTGGCAACGACTTACCCTACGTTAACCGCCAATCCTGTAGTTTAAATAGGTAGAAAGATATCCTCAACGCCCCCATCGGTTTAGAACCATGTCTGTCTTCTAGCGTTCGACCTTAAACTTGAACTGCCGGTGATACCGTTCATTGATCCCACCAGACCCGTCTGGTGACGATGTCAAATTGATGGTTAACGGTCAGCAAGGCAACACTGGTAGTCATTAGCCAAAGTGGAAGAGAATTCTGCTGCGAACCGCAGGGCTCTCGAAGATAACACGCCACACCACAACCTCGGGAAAATCCGTGGCTCGGAACCGTCGGAAATGGGTTTTGCAAGAACTCTGTTCATCTGCCACAACACCTCAAACGCAGCGTAGCGAATCGGCCGCAGTGTGATGTAAGTGTGATGCACCCGAACCTGCAGACTCCTCATGAACTACGTAGCCGTCGCCAGGTTCGTGGCGGGGGCCAAATCGCCGCCGCGGCTGTCCAAATGAATGAAGTTGGAAATGAAAGAATAGCCCCCCCCCCCCCCCCCGCCGCAGCCCGAGGACATGACGCGTCAGTGGAAGGCGGAGCTTTTGGAGCTTTGAAATTTGGAGGAGAAGAAGTGATCGTCCAGCTTGCATTGGTTTTGGTCGAATGAAATTTGTCATTGCAGAATTCCGAGGCTTGCCGTTCGGTGGGGAACTCAACCCAACATTGTGAGCATAGGGTTGACTCCCGCAGGGGTCATAAACCTGGAGATGGGAACTATAGCGTTACCCAGACTGTACGAGAGGATCGCTCTTCCTGTTAGGTATGCCAAATTCGTAGTTGGGAGGCTTACCGGTTTACATTGAGGCGGGTTACACGACTGGTGAAGGAAAAGAGGAAACGGCATGCCGTCGTGTCTACAAAGGAGTGAGATAAGCAGTACGAACCAGTGGTAATGCAAAGAATGTGGGACATTAATGGGAATGAGATGCTAAGCACGTACGCACACGCGTTCACCTGTCAAGGAAGGTAGTGTTATTTTTAGAATCCAGGAGGCGGGCTATCTTTAGCGAGCCTTTAGAAATACCTCTGGGAGCTATTCATGGAGTGGGGAGAGACAGGAATCGCAGGTTGGCTGGCTAATCTTCGGGGCTCGGGGCTACGCCGGTTCAACCTGACAGTGAGATGTTAGCCTATTCACGACAACCCACGGTTATAATCACTCAGTATCGTATCAATGGTTCGCATCAATTGAGTCGAGGATTCAATCTCCAGAAGACGCGTCAATGGGTTCGGGATGTCGATCGAGACCGGAACAGGTAATTCTTGTTGTTATATGATGCGCGAATCTGTAGAACACATAGATAGTAAGAATTGGAGTCTTACACATCGTCACTTGGGCCTGAGGACTTACACAGCAAAAGGTCAATCCTCAAGATCTCCAACAGTCACCGTCTCGCGAGACTCAACCCGGAGCGAAGTTCCATTCTTTAATTTCTCGAAATCTTTCTCTGTCACTCCCAGGCAGCCCTCCAACGATAGTTCCTCAACTCTGCATCCCGCGCTTTCGCGCGTGGCGAAACTTCTCCTAATATGCCAGCAACACTTCGGGGGTTCTTCATCGCATAGCCCGTGGATCTGAAGTCTACGCCTTGGATGACGATACGCCTTGGATGACGATACGCCTAAGTTGAGGGAGTAGAGGGCCAAGCCGCTCTGGATGCACGGATGAGAGTGGCTCAGGCAAAGCCAGAAGGGCAAGAACCCATAATGACACTGACTCCTCCGGAGGGAAGAGGTCGGTGCAAGCTTGGGTGATAAAGAGAGTTTCGACGCGCGTGAACGCTCGTAGCATTTGCGCGAATAAGATCTCGGTTCCCCCGTTATACGGATGACCAGCCTTGACGTGCAGTTTGAAGATGGCCCCCAAAGGGAGATGTGCATACAGGTTGCCAATGATACTACGTTGATCAACGAGGGATCCCGCCATGTGCCGGACCGATATAGAAGTGAGCTTCCGAGCTTTAAACGGCAGCGCATCGGCGCCATTGGTAGGCCTTACCGCTCCATAAAAGTGTATGCTTGCTGGTAGTAAGGCGACTATATTTGGAGTCCGTCCATCCATCTTCAATATCGAACTTGTACGCGTAATTAACGACTCCGCGGGTCCCAGTTTTTGAAATAGCAAAAGGAGCTTTGTCGAAGGCTGATAAGTAAAGTGAAGGAGAAAATGAAGGCATGAGAACGCGGGGGCAGAGATACAGATGTCCTGTAAACAAGGAAGAGCGGTTGTTGCGGGGTATGAGGAACCGATGGTCTCCGGATCAACAGGAGTGAATGCATTTTCCAGGTTGAGGGATCTCAGCAAGGGCAGGTCCTTGATTATGCGAACCACGTCTCCGATGGAGCCAAGGGGTATGAATTTGTGTGGGGGTAATATATGACAGAGAGCTCCGTCAAGGTTTCCGGGAATACGATATTAGACCAATCCAGAGGGTAGAATTGCAGTGAGAGCCGTTTCAAGCGAAGAAGGGCTGTTGGGCCATTGAACAACGGTGATTCCGGTTTCTCGCTGGCGCGCCATTCAGGTTCCCCGCCACTACTCTTCAAGGTAAGCGACTCCAGAAGCTTGGGCGATGGGGATGGTGATAAATGAGCTAGGATAGCTTCATGGGTGTGAAATGGAAGTTCAAGATACAATGTGTGAACTCTGTGGATCTCGGTGAGGATAAAGTAGAGTGGGGTGGGTGACAGATTCGCGAGGAATTCGGGATACATGACTGCGATGATTTTCAAGGGAACCTGCTTTGATCTGGTCATATATGCCTGGATGGCTTTCATAGGCGGATGATCCGTAGTCAGAAGAAAGGTGGACCACAGTATGGGTCCGTCAGTGCCACTTCTCGCCAGTGATGGCATACGTGAGTCACTGTAAGCCATTCGTATCTTCCAGCCCTGGGATTATCGGTGTAGAACGTGTTATTGACCATCACCTCGTCACGGTAGCAAACGAAGATGTTACGGAGGATTTCTCCGGGAATTTTGGAGTGACACATGATTGCATTCATGTCACGAGCTAACTCGATGGCAGCATTCAAGTGGAATGCTCGCCGCTGCGCCAGTGCATGCCAGTCAGAAATCCTGCTTGTGTTCTGGTGACTAGACATGCACAAGATCATCAATCAGTCTTCGGAGGAGAACTTGAACCACTCACGCCGAGGAGCTCATAACGTCTATGAGATGCAGTGGAGAAGCTCAATAAAAATGGGTCTGCATGCACATCAGCTGGAGTGAGCATGCGATTGTCTTGAGAGATGCATTGGGGTCGTCGTTGACTAGAACATGCATCGTTTTGAGTCTCAATAAATTTCCCACGCTAGGGGCAATTTGCCCGAAAAGTCCTGAACACAGATCAGTCGCCGCGTCCAATTGGGTGCTGGAAATCGCTGTACTGTAAGACGTACGACAGTCTAGTGACTTTTCAGTTGGTTAAATGGTTGGGTATTACACCCGCCAGTTGACCTGGACCCCCTTCAATGCTTCAATGTCCGCTTCACTCACATTGGGGCACGGTTGTATCACGACTTCCTCCACTTTGCAGCCCGCCACCTCCCGTGCTTTGATCACTCTCCCCAGATATGCGGAGACTTTTACGGGCCAATCCCGTCGCACGATATCCTTCATCGTCAGTTTGAAGTCAATCACTTGGAGGACAATACGTATCAGGCTTGGCCATGAGGTGATTTGTAGGCTCGGACTCGTTCGTGTTCGAAGGATATGGGCCAAGAAGAGCAAGGAATCATGGCCAAATTCCCGCCTCCCACCCTTCGGTCGGGAGCCTGAAACAGACTGTGGTGAGTCCCGTCAATGTCTCAAGGAAATGCGCCCAGGCTTGAAGCGCGGATCCTTCGACACGTGCTATCCCTTTGACGTGAAGTTCTGAAGCATCATCAACTGCGAGAGGAGCGCAGAGGCCGACAAGGACACGAGCCGCGAACTGCGGGTACATGTGGTCGGGAGGGGGGAGTTTTTGAGAAACAGAAGGAATCGCGGAAGAAGGAGATGCTGGTTTTATCAACAGTTATCGCATTGATCCTTCGATTGCCCATCCGCAGGAGTGCATGTATGCATGGGGATGTCTGATCTTGGACATCCAGTATGCGAGGTTTTAGGGAGAAATGCGTGGATGGCTGGTACGTGAAGTAGTGGAGGAAAGGGAAGCAGGACAAATGGTTTGTCTTGATGGTGACGGATTGCAGTCGAGTTAGTGCGGCCTCAGACCTGGGCATCTGCGGAGAGCGGGAGGTATCAGAACGTTGACAAGGGTGAGGTGGTTCAACAGGAGTTAATCCTGGATTACTTTAACCATATTCGTGATGAGGCATCTAGCTAATCCCAAGTATCCATCGTTCTCGATGCGGAGTTCCGCCAACGAGTGAGGGAGAATGATTGTTGTCCAATCAGGGTGATAGTCTTTTTATGATAGGGCGGTTCTCAATAAAGAGCGATGTCGGTCTTCTGTGGGAGACATAATAGTCCACAATGTGGATGCCAAACGAAATCAAAAGGGGAATGGTTGGTGGGAGCCGGTCCACGAGGAAGTTGTGCCACTCGAGCGGCAAAGCCATTTCTTGAGACTGAGCTCTCAGCTCTAGCGACCGCGGGGGCACCATTCCGAGGGAGGGTAGAAGAAAAGCGGCCTTGGCGTCGTTGTGCATATTTGTATTTGAGCCGTCCGAATCAAATATATCATCCTTACTGTGATAGGTGACGGTAATGTGCAGCAGATAATTTCTTAACCGTTCCGAACATACCTTGACAAATTTCGGATCGACTTTCTCCGCGGTGTCAATCGTAGACTATAGTGCTGAGGTGCTCACAATCACTTCTCGCCAATGATGCCATACACGACTTGCTGCGAGCCTTTTGTAGCGACCAGCACGGATAGGAGTCCCCGAACTATTGGCGCAATACATGAACGCTTCACTCAGCAGTTCGATAGGAAGCCATGATGGGTACGTCAGCTCGTTGATCTCCCGCCCGAGTTTGGTGGCAGGTACGGGGTGGTACTCTCGTTGCTTTTCCAACGCTTGACGTTTCTGCTGCAGAAATATGGTTTTGACCACAATCCCTGTAGCGAATACAACGTCCAATTAGATGCAGTACATACTTCATACAAACGACTTACGTTCTTGTTTCGAATCTGAGCCTGTAGTGGTAAGGGACCCAGGCGACACTGTCAGTACTCCGAGTTATGGAGTCCCACTCGACTCGATGGGAGACAGAGGAACTTCAAGGCTTGAAGTTTGAGAACACGTGGCAGTTGGAAGGAAGGTTATTTACGCGTTATTTGGTCGGGCGCCTCGTTGTCAGCTGCATTCCAAACTCGTCACGCGTATTGGGATTAGTACTTGTAACCTGAATCATTCATTATGCACGCACCAAAACCAAGGTCAGTCCAATCGCTCATGATATAATGGGTTAACTGACATGGTGCTTACAGCGCAGTATCAATTTGGGTGGTCTCACCAGATACTCGCTCAGAAAGAAAGTTCGATCTTCATCTAACGGTTGGAAGTTTGAAAGTCAGTCTGATCATGTCGTTCACAAGGATGCTGAAATTGACATCGATATCGTAGGATAAGCTTGAACTGATCACTGGTGTTCCACCACAAAACCAGAGGATAACAGTTCACAATAGCGACAGTGACAACGATCCTCTCGCGGTCCTTGACGACGATGCGAAGCCCCTTGGATTCTATGGAGTGAGGGATTGGCAAACCCTCAAAGTGCGTCTCTTATACCAGTGATTCGAATTATTCCGTTTGATATTCGCTCTAGGTGACTGATTTGAACCCATCAGTGTCCTTCACCGGACAACTAACGGATGTTTCCCAAGTAGACAAGTTTGAGCTAAGTTCAGATGCATATGCTCAACGCCAAGGTATGTAGGCTATCATGCTCTCCCGTCAGTTGCTCACCACTCCCAGATACCGTGCTGGCATATAAGCAGAGAAACAAGATCGGAAGATTCTCAGAGAAAGAAGGGACAGCTCCGAAGCCAGTTGTTGAAGTGAATATCCCCATCGGCTCTCGCTGCGAGGTGGAGACTGCTGAGGAGAACTTCCACAAACGCGGCACGGTACGATTCGTTGGACCTACGAAGTTCGGTAACGGCGAAGGCATCTGGGTGGGCATTGAATATGATGAGCCAATCGGCAAGAACGATGGATCGTAAGTGCATGATTCTCGGGATTATTCAGGCATTCACATGAATTGTCGATAGCGTGCAAGGGGAACGCTACTTTGAGTGCCAACCAAACTTTGGCGTGTTTGTTCGCCCGGATCGCGTGAAGATTGGAGATTACCCTGTCGAAGAGATTGAGTTTTCTGACGAGGAGATGTGATGGTCATTTTCAGCCAGGAACTTTACGCTTGCACATACAACGTACATGATGATATACAGAGAGCTCTTCGGTCCATTGACAATAAATCTGTATTTTATTCCCTGTCTTGCCTCTTCGTCGTCGTTGATGGCAGCGAGGAGGCGACGCGTCGAACCGAATGTGCTAGAATTGGCTCGAATTTCTCACGGACCACGCGTCATTTCCCCCGAAGCTTGAGCGCGGAGGACGCGCGTCGCCCTTGTCCTCTCTCATATAGGTCGTCCCTCTCTTGCTCTTGACCACCACTTTCTTCACGACAAACACACACTTTTCACGACAATATCCTAGACAATCATGGATCCCAGTGGTGCTGCTCCTCCGCCCGGTCCCAACGACATCTCGACGGCCATTTTGAGGCCAAAGAAGTCGTAAGTGCACATTGCACTTTGGTGCGCGATGGAGGTGTCTCTAATCGCTGTTGTAGACCAAATCGTCTCATTGTCGATGAAGCGACCTCCGATGACAACTCGGGTGAGCAAAACCAGGACTCCTACTTTGACGATCACTCATTTCACGCCTGAAGTCGCGACACTCAACCCCGCCACAATGGATGCTCTTCAGCTCTTCCGTGGCGACACCATCATCGTCAGGTAAGCAAAAAGAGGAAGTATCTTAGGGTATGTATGCTGAGAGTTGTGGCCACAGGGGCAAGAAGCGGAGAGACACCGTCTTGATCTGCTTGAGCTCTGATGATGTTGAGGAGGGCAAGATCCAGATGAACAAGGTTGCTCGCAATAACTTGCGAGTGAAGCTCGGCGACTTGGTCAACGTCCACCAATGCTTGGATATCAAGTACGGCAAGCGGGTGCACATCCTTCCTTTTGATGACTCCGTTGAGGGTCTTAGTGGCAATATTTTCGATGTCTATCTCAAGCCCTACTTCCTTGAGGGTAAGCACCCGCCTGACCCGTATATAAGCGCGTATATGCTCACATGGTGCTTCCTTAGCCTACCGTCCAGTCCGCAAGGGTGATACCTTCTTGGTTCGCGGTGGGATGCGAACAGTGGAGTTCAAAGTAATCGAAACCGACCCTTCCGAGTTCTGTATCGTTGCACAGGATACTGTCATCCACACTGGTGTGTCTCATATTTCCATGTACAAACAATTCGTATTCATCTATCACGTCTACAGAGGGTGACCCCGTCAAGCGCGAAGATGAGGAGGCTAACCTCAACGACGTCGGATATGACGATATTGGCGGTTGCCGCAAGCAGATGGCTCAAATTCGTGAATTGGTTGAGCTCCCTCTTCGCCATCCTCAGCTTTTCAAGTCGATCGGTATCAAACCTCCTCGTGGTATCCTGATGTACGGTCCTCCCGGAACTGGTAAAACCCTCATGGCGCGTGCGGTAGCCAACGAGACCGGTGCATTCTTCTTCTTGATCAACGGTCCCGAAATTATGAGCAAGATGGCTGGAGAATCCGAAAGCAACCTCAGGAAGGCATTTGAGGAGGCGGAGAAGAACTCACCTGCTATCATCTTTATTGATGAAATCGACTCTATCGCCCCGAAGCGTGAGAAGGTATGCGCGTTTGCTCGCAGTTTGCTGCTTCAGTGTCTAATGCATTGTCTAGACTAATGGCGAAGTCGAACGCCGAGTCGTCTCTCAACTGTTGACCCTCATGGACGGTCTTAAAGCCCGTTCCAACGTTGTCGTCATGGCTGCCACCAATCGTCCCAACTCTATCGACCCCGCGCTGAGACGTTTCGGTCGTTTCGATCGTGAAGTCGACATTGGTATTCCTGATCCTACTGGCCGTTTGGAAATTCTTCGTATTCACACGAAGAACATGAAGCTTGCGGATGACGTTGACCTCGAGCAGGTGATTTGAATATTCTTCCTTCCTTCCTTTGCATCGCCACTAACACCGTAACTGTGTAGATTGCCGCCGACACTCACGGTTATGTTGGTTCCGATATTGCAGCTCTCTGTTCGGAGGCTGCTATGCAACAGATCCGTGAGAAGATGGATCTCATCGACCTGGATGAGGACACCATTGATGCTGAAGTCCTCGATTCACTCGGTGTCACCATGGAGAACTTCCGCTTTGCTCTCGGAACTTCCAACCCCTCTGCTCTCCGCGAGACTGTTGTGGAGGTACCCACAGTCAAGTGGGAGGACGTTGGTGGTCTGGACAAGGTCAAGCAAGAACTCCAGGAGACAGTTCAGTACCCTGTCGAGCACCCCGAGAAGTTCATCAAGTATGGTATGTCGCCATCCAAGGGTGTCCTCTTCTACGGACCTCCTGGTACTGGTAAAACCCTCTTGGCAAAGGCTATTGCGAACGAGACCCAGGCCAACTTCATCTCTATCAAGGTCAGTGTTATATCCCGGGACCCCACTGTGTAGATCGATTAAGATTACTAACCGCGTTCATTTCGGAATAGGGTCCTGAGCTTCTTACCATGTGGTTCGGTGAATCGGAGGCCAATGTTCGCGACGTTTTCGACAAGGCCCGCGCAGCAGCTCCTTGCGTTATGTTCTTCGATGAATTGGACTCAATTGCGAAGGCTCGTGGTGGATCGTCTGGGGATGGAGGAGGTGCCGGTGACCGAGTGCTCAACCAGATCCTCACTGAGATGGACGGCATGAACGCAAAGAAGAACGTCTTCATTATTGGTGCCACGAACCGACCGGATCAGATTGATTCTGCACTTCTTCGACCTGGTCGTCTTGACCAGCTAATTTACATCCCCCTGCCTGACGAGCCCTCACGGTTGTCCATCTTGACTGCCGCGCTGAGGAAGAGTCCAGTCGCTCCGGATGTCGACCTCAACTTCCTGGCCAAGAACACACACGGATTCTCTGGTGCTGACTTGACGGAAATCTGCCAGCGTGCTGCGAAGCTTGCCATCCGAGAGTCCATCGAGGCTGATATTCGCCGGAGTCGGGAAAGGAAGGCAAAGGAGGAGGCCGCTGGGGATGATGCGAAGATGGAAGAAGACGAGGAGGAGGAAGATCCCGTGCCTGTGATTACTCGGTAAGTGCAGATCATTTTGCAGCACCGCTGTCTTCTTGCATCCGCGACGTTCCGGACACAAATGCTTATGCGATTTTGACAGGGAACACTTCGAGGAGGCCATGAAGTACGCGCGTCGCTCGGTATCAGATGCAGATATCCGGCGGTACGAGATGTTCGCACAGGTACGCGTCAAGTTGAGAGCTGGTTTGGCATAGGAAAAGAAGCTGATCATGGTGTTGTCACCTTGTACAGAACCTGCAACAGTCGCGTTCGTTCGGGAACAACTTCAAGTTCCCAGAGAGCACGGCAGGTGCCCCCGCTGGCGGCTCATCTGCCCCTGCTGGCAATGCTGGGTTTGGCGAGGACGCCCAGGACGACGACCTGTACGCGTGAGCTGCGAGCAACACTGAGAGACTGGTTTGTTCTGGAAGTTGGTGTCATCCGTGTATCCTTTGTGTTTCCCAATGCGATGTTTCTAGCGACGTTAGAGAGCGGCGCCGTTGTGTAGTTGTAATTGATTCCCCACTGCAATGAGATCGAGTTCCGAGTGCCCACCGTCTCTGTGATTTTGCGAGTGATTTGCGAGACAGAGGCAGCGTCCCAATAAGGCAATCACGGCGGGGGCTCGGATAGGTGGACGCCGGAGAAAGTCTGCTTTAAACCCAGGCCGTCTCTATTCCTTCCTCCCTCCCTTTCATCCATCCCAGGGGTCAGCCCTTCCAAGATCTGCGCCTTCATTTACCACACAGAACACCCGCGCCCTTGCCGAGTCTCGACAATGTCGCTTGAAGCACGAAGGGCACTCTCTTCCGCGACCAGGTCGCTCTCTGCGTCTTCCTTGAAGGAACGCCTCTCGAATCTCAAGAACGCGCCGTTGAAGCCAGTCGCCCAGCTTCATGCAAATATTGGGTCTGTGCTTGTTGCTTTGGTATCAGGCGGGGGGACATAATAATTGAGTGTATGCATGTCATTGCAGATTCGTCCCAGCGAAGATCCCGAGGAAGAGGAGGATGCAGACGATGGCAGTTGCGTTGTGGTCAACTACTATTATCAATGGAATGGTCGTGTTCTTGTTTCTGTGGTCAGTACGCCCCCCATCACGTCCCTCTCCGCCGCCCGTGCTCACTGCCGTGTCTGGATGACGCAGCTCCTTCCCGTCCCTTTGGCCGATCCTGTTCTCGTATTACATCTGGATGACACTCGACAAGAGTCCAGAGCGTGGAGGACGCTTCAGCCCATGGGTACGGCACCTCACGTTCTGGAAGTACTTTGCAGACTACTATCCCTCCTCGTGAGTTTGTCTCAGTTCAGACATTGATATTGTCTTGACCGTACATATTGCATTTAGGTTCCTTAAGGTCTGTAAGCCAGTGGAAACATCCCCGCGCACACATCTGAGTCCTCTACGCTAGACCTGTGATCTTCCAGCAGACCGACCATACGTCTTTGGCTATCATCCTCACGGTGAGCGATATTGTTGATCATGATATTCTATCGCAAAATTTTGAACTTGCCCCGCAGGTATCATTGGCATGTACGGACATCCAGTTATGTTGATACAAGCGCAACCTTTCTAACAATCGCGATTTCTCGGTATTCAGGGGTGCAATATGCACGTTTGCTACTGAAAGTGAGCCACCACCCTCTTCCTCTCCACATCCCACTGGCAATCTAACCGACATTATCTGTCGTCTCCAGGCACAGGCTTTTCGAAGGCATTCCCAGGAATTGTCCCTCACCTTCTCACACTCTCTTCCAATTTCACCATCCCGTTCTACCGCGACGTGCTGCTCGCCTTGGGAATCTGCTCAGTGAGCAAGAAATCATGCAGCCATATCTTGAAAGGGGGAAACGGTCAAGCGATCACTATTGTAGTAGGAGGTGCTGCTGAGAGCTTAGCAGCTCATCCGGGAACAGCGGACTTGACTTTGAGGAAAAGGTTTGTCGAGACCCATCGGTGTTAAGTTATCGTTGGAGCTGAAAGTTTCTGTTCTTTTGACACACAGGCTGGGCTTCATCAAAGTTGCAATTCAGCATGGGTAAGTGGCTCTGCCATGAGCTGTCATTTACACCATATTTATTCACTGCTTATCGCAGCGCCGACCTCGTACCGGTTTTCTCATTTGGTGAAAACGATGTAAGCAGATTACGACACACAATGTCCCACTTGGTTCTGACCCTTCTTTTCTTTTCTTTTCGCATTTGCATTTGCCACCCCCCCTCCCCCCTCTTCTCTTTCTATATAGATTTATGATCAAATGCCCAACGAAAAAGGGACAACAGTGCATACCCTGCAAAAGAAATTCCAGAACGCGTTTGGGTTCACGCTGCCTCTCTTCCATGGCCGAGGGCTGCTGAACTGTAAGCCAGCATCACTCATGGCACGCGCACCTGGCCTGCCATCCAATGGCAGAATATGCTGACGCCTCCTGTCTGTGTTCACAGATAGCTTGGGCATGATGCCGTATCGCCGGCGGATTGTCACTGTCAGTGAGTGGTTGCTCCACTTTTTGATGGGATGACGTCGTTGCTGAGCTCATGGCAAACAGTTGGGCGTCCGATATCCGTTGAGAAATGCGACAAGCCGACTCTGGACGAGGTGGTTCGCATTCAGGGTCAATACATCGAAGAGCTCATGAGGTATGGCTTACTTCGTTTTCTCACCAGCGATGGGGCCGCTGAATTCAAGGGGTTTAGGATCTGGAACACTTACAAAGACGACTTTGCGCGGACACGCCGGAGGGAACTGAGCATCATTGAGTGAAGAGACCCTCAATAATGTGACGGTGTTCTTTCTCGAAGTCGTTCATCTCCTTCGTACTTGGGTGTTCTCCCACTGGACAACGAACATAATTGTATCACTTACAGCACACACATACATATGGGGGACGGGAAGGAGGACGGACAGGGATGTAGTCTTTTACTACTGGATAACTTATCATTAGAAACGATTCATTCATTCCAGCCGAAGGTGTAAGAAAACATCGTCAAAGTACAGTTGTATTTCCGTCTATAGCATGTGTGAGACTCAGATGCAAGTGTCGCGATGTTATGTAACTGAAGCAAGTGTAGCATCTAACCTCGCCCCAACCCCATCCTATTCTCGACAACTCTCCAAACCTCTTCCCCAGGGTCGCATTTCGCCAACTTGTCGTAATCGTACCAAACACACACGGAATCCGACTCCGTCACGATCCTCCGTTGTTTATACGAGTACCCCACGGCTTTCACGCTCATGTGTGTCCGTGCCTTCAGGCTCCCCGTCCGAGCGAGTTCATCTACGATGGGTTTGTGAGCGATGAGAAGGGTATCGGGGTATGTGACGGGAGCTTTGTAGTTCATGGAGATGGACTTGAGGATGAGGGAGACACCACGGCCTTGCAGCATGGCTTGGGCTTTGGACGCCCCACCAAGTTCGTGCCCTAGCGAGGTCATCCATTTGATCCGTCCTGATTCAAAGAAGCGGACTATGTTTTTCGGGAGTGAGGGATGGTTAGTCGGGATGGTTGGGGTGAGGATGGAATGTGTTTACCGTAGCGGACGTTATTCACGTGTCTGCGGGACGGGAGGTAAGTTTCATGTTGGCATTCGGTGAGGATTCGCAACATTCAAGGAAAGAGAAATGAACAACTCTGAGAACAGACTAACAACATATTTTGGACCCGGAATTGAATCAGACCAACAATCCCACAAGGCACAATGAACTTGGAATGGGGTAGTGCAGGGCGCAGGAAAAGTCAAGACTCGTGTTTAGAGCAGTGTACTCACTGGAACGAATCATGGTCACCCCATACAATCTCCTGCTCCCAAAAACTCTCAGGGTCGTACCCAAGGTCGAACAACTTTTGTGCTGCTGCTTCTGCGATCTTTGGGTCGCGGTGTGGGGAGAGGAGCGGGTCTGGCCGGAGGAAGTCCGCTGGAGACTTGATACCGGATCGACAGTCATTATGCGAATTTCGAGAGGCTGTGCCTAGGTTATCTGTGAGGCCATATGTATATTAGGTGAGTGTGTTCGTGGCGAGGGAGTATGAAGCGTGGGATGGAAGGAAACGTACTAACTTGAGAGTGTTGTGGTAAACGGGTGCTGTACGGCCTAGCATGTACAGAATGAAGTATATCTTCCCATTCACTTGGCCTGAACGTAAATCTGCGGCAGGTCTGTCGAATTACTGGAGAGGCCATGGTCGGATTCGAGGCTGAGTTGGAAGTCTTGTGTGCAACGCATGATAATACTGTTACCGCGGCATATCCCGGCATCGACCAAATAACGCGTAAACAAACGCGCTACGCTCAAAGTCTCCAAAGGTTATCCTGCAGAAACACAACTGCAAAAACTGGTGTCTCTCCGTCGTAAATGTCAGAACATGATAAACCAGTAGGATTACTTGCGTAGATAGTACCCGGGTATCACCGAGAGTCGATGATCCCGACGGCGCTCATGTACATGCAACATGAGCAGTGACGAGCACGTCGCCCTGGGGTGCGAGTGCAGAATTCATTGTTCCAACAGTAAATGTGGGCTGTACGATGTCGTACTATCTATTAGGTTGGGAACTCAATGTTTATCTACCGCCCTCAGCCTCGAGATGTTGGTGCGCCCTTCAATAAACCATCCGCCTTTGTTTGATCTTCCAACTTGAATAATGTCTACTTTCGTATCGCGATCCTTATGAAGGCTTCAGAGGTCTTGGAGAAGGTTTCATTCGCAGGTTCCCACCTGGTGGTCCCTCAGGAAGACGAAGACGAACTGGACTCGATGAAGTTGCGATGAACTCAGAACTGTCGGATGATGTTGGCAACAGCTGAGGCTGAAATGGCGTACCTGTGATCTCATCTCCCTGGAGGAATCAAATCGAAACATTCATTTTTTGCTCAAGTTCTGCTGCTATCCAGGTCTCAATCCAGAGTTGGCAGACCCAACAGAGGTTTGCAAAACACTGGAGGCAGCGAAGAAGTACCGTCACGGTATGAGCGGAGTGGTAGATGCATTGTCCAATAACCTGCGCGACATGAAGAAAAGGAAGCATTGCTCATGTTCGCAATGGTTACCCGGCGCATCGGTTTGGAGAGGGAGATGAAGATCGCGGAAAAGGAAAACTTGCGCGTGGTGCGGCTGTTTAAATGGAAACATCGTGTCAGAGGTAAGACTCATGGTGCCGCGTCGTACATCCGACTCCAATCTTATAGCAAGAGCTGTGCGGCTACCGCAGCGAACGCTGTCCTCATGGAAAAATTCGAGACACACGCACTCTATCATGCGAACCTCGCCGAGATCAAAGCATTCAGCCATTCCCTCACGTGCACGAGGGGCCCAGCAACATGTATAAGTATCTCGGATTTGAGACGCCATCTCGTCAGAACAGGTCAGAACGCGGTGTTGTGCGTGAGGGTGATGACGATATATCGATGAAACCTGGATAGTAGGAGTAAGTATCCCATAGACGCAAGACTACTCCGAGACAACCCTCCCATTGGGCCAGTAAAAGGGACCCGTAAGGCAGGGTCTACACCGGGCACCTTGGTATCTCCCTAGAAAACTCTACCATGATTCATGCATCCCCTAGACCATCATAACCTGCTAGCCACAGAATCAGGACACACGTCAGGTCGCGAATACAAATCTAAAACACGTACCATTCGAAGCTTTGAGACCCTCGATCCTTCCATAATCAAGCAACGTGATCTTCCCATCCATCCTGCCAACCGCAATTCTGCCTTCCTCCTCATCCATCGCCAACCTGCTCCACACGTTCTCTGACTCACACACCCTCAGAACCCTTGTCTTACTCTCATCAACGGATTTCCCATCCCCTCCCACCAACATCCTAGCAGCGATCCTCTGCCCATGATCGCCCGCCTGTGTGGGATCCGGGTCCGTCTGAGCGTCGATCCAAATCCCAGTACCGTACGGACCAAGGATGACGTCGGACGGCGTGAACATCCGCATGGGCGAGGCGATGGTCGAGATGTTCTCAGGAAGAAGGATATATGGGAGGTTGCAATCAGAGGCGGTGGTTATATTGTATGTCTTTACGACAGGTGGAAGGGATGAGCCTGAGGGTGTGGGAAGTGCGGGGTTGAAATGATGGTTGGGTCGGAGGACGAAATGATGTAGCAGGTTGACGGGCCAGGGGTAGTAGCTGTCGAATCGGACGAGGAGGGTAATTGGAGGCGGTGAACCGCCTGCCATGTTCGAAACCGCCAAGGGCGAGGTCTTTGGGAGGGAACACTCAACACTGTCGATTCGCCACTGCCACTGGTAAATGTCCACGGGATCAATGTTTACCTCTGGACCTGCAGAAGACCGATTCGGAGTGAGTACATAGATGGACAGATGTGAAGATGTGAACCTTGAATATTGTACTTACCTGTGTTTGTCCCTGGAGGGGCATAATACATCAAGATGCGCCGAGTACGGAACATGACGATGTAATGTTTGTAAACTACAATCCGGAGAAAGGGCTTCACCTTATCGTCCATTGATATTGGATCTGCCGGGTTGATTGGGACGCGAAGCATGAACATCGCGCGTCCCGAGATTACGTCGCACACTTGAACGGCCAGTGTGTCGTTCACGTTGCTACTCTTTTCGAAGAACAACATGGACCCATGCAGCACACGAGGGTGTGAAGTACAAGGGAATTGAGACAACATTTTGAAGGGTTCGGCAATCGGCCCCACTATGGCATTTGCTTCATTCATGCCATATGCGATGAACTGGTGGGTTTCGCTTTCAGGCGACCTGTCAGCAACGATGCGATGCGGGACGAGTTCGTTCGGTACCATGACAGGACATGCATTCATCCTTATGAGATGCACGAGGACGGACTGTGATGCATACACTACTCACCTGACAAAGGCGCCCATGCTCACCGCAAAGGCAGCGGGATGTGTTGGGTCCGAGTTGACGAGGAGCAGCGACCATGCCATGCGTACTGGCTCATATTTGATACTTGCGCAACGTGCGGGTGGATTGGCATGCAAGTCCCAGCAATTGAGCGTTGAGGCGATCAAGGCTTGCGTAGGGTCCATGTGGAATCCGATGTGAAGAAGCCAACGATTTCCCCGACCCGGAAGGAACTGTAAGCCTGTGACTTTACCATGCTGAGGGTGATGAGACGACGGCTCAAGCTCCAGGATACGCGTGGGCACGGGTGACGGCGAGGTCCATGTCCGCCGCAGTTGCATGGTGTTGTACACCAAATTCTCAATCTCCGGTGCATCCAACGTGGAGAGTTCTCTGCCACGCAAACCAGCGACCGGGACGTCCGGAGTACTCGCAATCCTGGCCAGTACATCTAGCCATACGCTACGATTATGCGTGATTGCGTTGAGCCTTTGAGAGGTCTGGAGGATACGATGACCGGTTAGTGTGAACAGCGCGCATGTTGGAGTGAGCGTACCAGACGTATGGCCAAGAGTGCATGGACCGAGAGATAGCGGAAAATATGGAAGATTGTTTCAACAGGAAGGTCTGTCAAGGCAGCCATTGCTGGTGGTTGTGGTTGAAGAGGTGATATCGGACATTGCTGGAGGAAGAGAGGCTCTTTATATTTCCGCGTCCGTTCAAACAGCTCACAGGAAGAAGGGCAGGAGACGCCCATTGCTGATCATGGTGGTATCTACGCGCCAAAGATCATCTGAGCTCGTCAGCTTCAGCTTCATCCTCCTCATCCACTGTACTTCATCAAACACAAAATGTCAGACATGGATGTTCTGCTATCAATGGGCTTTGATCCAGCTCGCGTCCAGTGTCGGTACTTTCACCATTGCCATTCAGTGACACGCCCCATGGCTCCAACCTGACACCCCTTTCCATTCATGTAGGGGCACTGAAGGCCACAGGCAACCGGGGCTTGCAACCCGCCATGGATCACATTCTAGAGAATGAAGGGAAACCCGTCCCAGATATCTCCGGAGTGTCAGAGACCAGCGGTGCCTCGCGACCGAGCGCCGGTGGAGGGGAGCCGATGGACGAAGACGAAGACGAAGATGCTGCTGCGTTGAGGGCGGTCTATGGCACTGGAAGCGCAGGAGCGGCTGCGGCTGCTGCGGATGTTGAAGCCAAGGTATGTCACACAATGCTTGGTTTCGACTGCTTCAGCCCACAGTTTATCCTGGCTTCAGAGTATCAAGTGCTCTCTGTGCGGCAAGATCTTCAGGAACACAGCCCTGGCCAACTATCATGCAGAGAAAAGCGGACATGATCAGTTTGAAGAATCCACGGAAGAGGTGTGTCCCAATGTGCTCCTCGCCTTTAGAGCCACACATATTGAATTCAACGCTAGATCAAACCCTTGACGGAGGAAGAGAAGAAACAAAAGCTAGCAGAGTTACGCGAGAAAATGGCTGCGAAACGGGCTATAAAGGAAAAGGAGTCAGCCAAGGAGGACAAGGCCAATGAGGCGATTCGTCGCAAAGCCGGAAGGGTAGGCGGTCTATCATATAGTTAACCCGCGATGTTTGCGCGTACTAATATTGCCCAGGACATGAACGAGATCCGCGAAGAACTGAAACATAAGGAACTCATAAAGGAGGCAGAAGCAAAGCGTAGGGGTATGTTCTTTCATAATGCATATCCTACCAAGAATGTACTAACGGCGATTCATTCCCGCAGAGAAAGTCGAGGATGCCAAAGCTCGTGCGGCCATTAAAGCACAGATTGAAGCTGACAAGAAGGCACGTGCGGAGAAAGCAGCGAAAGAGAAGGCGCTCCGAGAGGGGAGAGCATACACCGAGAGCGCGCCGACAGCGGCATCCGCTGCTCCGTCGGCGGCGGCGTCATCCTCAATATCATCAGGTGTTGCGGGAAGAGACTATCCTCAAACACGGTTGCAGATTCGCATGGCTAGTGGCGGGCCACCATACACCACCACACTATCCAGCGATGCCAGTGCGTAATCCGGCTCCCTCGAGTGGACGATTGCCTGACTTTGCCTAAACGTGTAGCTCTGCGTGAGGTAGCTGAGTTCCTGGCAGGACAGACGCTATCGGTGGATGTTGAGACCGTGAGCCTTGCGCAGCATTTCCCTAGGTCAGTATTTATTCGGTTCCCTGAGTAGGTTTGTCCGTTGACCTGCCTGACTTTGGACTCCCTCAGGAAAGCGTTCACTCACGCTGACTTCTCACGAACCCTGAGGGAACTCGGGCTAACACCTTCTGCGGTATGTGGGCCCACGACACCTACATCTGACTATTCTTACGCTGATATCAATCGGGAACATAGGTTCTCATTGCGTCGTAACTGCTTCCGCGATGACCGGGAACATGATGAAGAGCTCGGAGTGGCAGAATGAGCCGAACGAATGGTTTATGAACGTACTAACACGGCGTGGCGAATGTCGGAATCCAAGTTGCATGTACAATACCCTCTCTGCAAAACATTTTGGAAGTGTATCGATCGGTGCATACACACGATGGACCCTCTTTGGAAACGTCGCCTTTCAGATGTGGTTGGTCAGTGCGCTCCGAGTCGTTCTCTTCGTCCGTCCATGTGGGATCGCTGAACATTCCGATACCCGCCGCGTACCACATGGCTGTCCAATTGGTGCTCTGCAACGTCACGGTTTCAGTGGTCATCAAGCAAGCGATTGTTACATATCTCCCGACACCACACTCACCGACGGCAAGTCGTTGGGATAGCTACGCACTGGATTGGCGCGTCAAATGCTTGTTCCGGCGGTAGGTGCGCTGCTTCATTGTGTAAGATTGTTGTTCGTCGCTCTCAGGTCGTTGTTTCGCAGGGGACAAGGGGTGCTGAACGTTGTACCTCGGTGGTGATGGATCATACGTATCGTTAGTTCTCAATCTTTCATGCTTTCGTGACAGATGATGCCACTGAGTATGGGCGGCGTGTCTTCATTGACATGCTTTTTTGCAAGTAGACTTTGTAGAGGCCGCAGAGGATAGGCCAGATATTATGTCGCGTGTCTGTATTGCAAGCTGGCCACTACAACTTCAGTCAACCAATAACCACACATGTGCCAAACGACCGTGGCATTGAGCTGCTGTTGCCGACACATTGGAGGTGTGTTTTACCATCATCAACCTTCTCTTGATTGAGGAATTGTTACTAAGTTGATTTTCCTTCTTGGTTTGTTGTATTCAGCGTGTCACTCCATGATTGAGTACGTCCTGAATCAACAGAAGTTGTATCCACCTCGCGTTGTGTCGCTACGCTGTTTGCTTCACGTCCAGGCAGAGACAAGGACGCTTTGACATGCAAAACCATCTCGAAGATGCAGAACGACACCGGTATTCCCAAGGCAAACAACGTTGACCTCCATCGGGGACCTCGGCAAAGGTGCGCTGACACTGGCCGTCATTGAACAACACCCTTGCAGGTGGCTATTGTTCTTTGGTCCCACGATCTTTGCGATATGAGAAGAAGGACGGCCAAGGTGTATAGTAACGTGATATTCACTGTCAATGATTGACTGGAGCACCATGTGGTTCATCTCACTGAATCACGGTGACTGTATCGTCGTGGTTGTTCCTCTGGGATAATTAATCTAAAAGGTGGTATGTTCAGGGAGATTGTAGTGTGTGCGCCGCGGTGGCTCGACCTCGAGGAACGTATTCCGAATGTCTAACTTTGATCGACATCGTCGACGTCGGCGGCGCGGGTGGGACTGTTTGATGGCTGATGAATCTCCCGACGGGAGAGGTTTATGTTCAATCTGTGTTCGTAGATGGTGCACTAGACTCGATCGAACACGGAGCGATAATGAACTCAATAAAGGTGCAGGGTCCCAAGTCTGGAGCTCGCGAGTAACGTATTTTACCTGCTGCTTTCTTCTGGTCGACTTTTGCAGGGCTTCAGGATGAGTTCTGCAGCGTGATAATGCCAGGAACAGGGGAAAGACAACTGGATCAAGGAATCAAATATTTTGATCTCGAGCCGGAGGAATATTTTGATCTCGAGCCGGAGGAATATTATGATCTCTTCTGGGAAACTGACTCTGAACTTAGCACTCGCCACCTCTCTCACCAGCAGCATCCTATGTCGTCCTCCTCCTTCTAACCATCGTCCACTCTTTCCCTTGCAACCTCCTGGAGAAATGCAAGATCCCGCGCACGAATCACCCGTTCTCTCCTCCCTTGCACCAGCAGCACCCACTTCTCCCCGCCCCATCACACGTCCCAGCGGTCCCCGTACCCGTCGACCAGGATTCAAGGCCCCCCTTCCTCTAAACCTCAGCAATGGAAACTCGCCCTCCGATGAGTCCGTGCCTGCATACTCCGGCAGAAACTCACCCGTGTTTCATGGCGGCTCGCGACCCCATTCGCCAATGGCGAGTTTGTCCCAGCTTTCCGAGACGGCACTCAACAGTACCTGCAAAGTACCATTACGGCGCGAACAGGGAGTGCAAACATGTATAACCGAAAATCATCCTCAGGCCAACACCACCACAAACTATGCCGCAGCTTCGTCGACGAGCGGCGAACCCAGTCGATCATCTACCCCTGCCGTAAAACTCATTGTGAAACCTCCGACACTCGAAACACCACCTGCGCTGAACTTTGAATCGGTCCCCGTCGCGTGGAAGGGACTGACGTTGCAAGCAGCACAATGGACGTTTTCATCGGAGCAATTGCAGGATATTGTGTCGCGAGCGATCCGGATGTCAGCGCAGGAGGAGTTTATCAGGTTGCTGTCGGTAAAGATGCTGGACGAAGAGCTACGGCAGGAGACGGAAAGACTCGAGACGGTGCGTGTCCGTACTTTGTAGCGGATGTAAATGCCCGCTACCGATCGATCCACATACTGACCGCAATGGTCCCCACGCAGCTCAAAGCTACAACTCAGTCACAATACAGATTCAATATGCACCGGCGAACTATGTTGCTACAGTCGTTGCTAGCTGTGGCGGGTAGTGGCGATGCTGACCCCACCGCCATGATTAACCTCACAACACAGCTGGCAGAAATAACTGTATCCTGTGATCGTCTCATGGAAACCATGGTCAGCATCGCCGACCAACGCGCACAGATACAGCATCTACAAGATGTCCACATCTCTTCAGCGCTCGCTATGGCGCTACGGAAGCTTAATGGAAGCTATGCGAAACGGACGGTTGAGTTGAAGGAGTCGAGGGCACACATAGAACAACTAAAGGCAGAGTTGGAGGAGGCGTGGAATGTGGCGGAGGATATGGCCCAGGAGATGGATGATTTGGACAACTTTCATTCTGGATTCAGCAGCGGCGCGGAGGAGGACACCACGATGTTGAAGGGGGATGATGAAACTATGAACGACCTCAGCGTAAGGCTGGCGAAGGTATCGCGCATTACGGGCACTGCAGTCGTGTCGAAAGCAATATTGACGAACCTCGGCGACGCACCTGGGTCTGGCACTGAAAATGCAGAACCTGCTGAGCCAGAGTCTGCACCACTGCCTCCTTCTACTCCAGCGTCACCCGCATTGGACAGGGATACCGACAGGATGAGCAGGGTCTTTGCTGCAAGGAAGCGCAGCACTCGACGGTCAAAGGCCAGCTTACGGATTCCGAAATCGACGACAAGCCCTCCAACTGCCGACAGAGCCTCCGTCATGTCTAGGCGAAGCCGTAGCAAGAGCTTGCGAAGTATCAAGAACGGGGAGTCCTTTCCGCCACCTGTTCCTGTCGTCGTCGACTCTTTCCTTGAAATGTCGGAGACGCGGCCAGGCTCGCCGGTTCAGGAGACAACCCCACCCGTACCACAACTACCAGCAGATATCAGCTCTGCGGCTTCTGGATCAGCCCCTCGTAAGCAGCCACGACCGTTCACACTACGAATCTCCTTGATTGACTGACATGTTACGCTTGCAGCGGCCCCGACATCTCCCCGTCCAACATCACCGCATTTTGACATTCCAGGCATCACTATTGACTATGTCGAGGAACAGCCGTCATCAAATAACGCAGCCCCAACGCGACGCGTCCAGTCAATGATGCCACCGCAAGTGCATCAACGATCTATGGATGATTCCGAAGTAAAGTCGACGTCGGCGCGACGAGTGAGCAAGGCGGAGTATGGCAAATTCGATGGATGGCCGTGGGGTGGCGGGGACGGGAAGAAAAAGAGACATTCGATGCCGTTGACAAGGTTGTCGTTGGATGAGGCGAAGAAGAGCGTGGCGGAGAAGGCATTCGGCGCGGCGCTGAGGAGGGAATCGTCGTTAGGGCCTGCTGCGAGCGCAAAGTCAACGGAGGATGTTAGAAGTGTCGGGACGTCGTAAACGGTGTAAGACCTTCTCTTGCCCCCCCTACTCATTCTCGCCTTGGTCTCTGTTGTATTGAGACACTTCGAATATCTGTTGTGACCTTCATTTATAACTCCCAGTACTCTCATTGTTATCCGCCCCTTGGAACCCCCTCATTCATCGCTTCCTTCTCCTCTCACACGTATACCACTCTGCTCATCCATGTACCACTCCACCCCCCACCCTTTCACCCCCAACACACGCCCCTGACTACACCGTATCTCCCACCATCACCAACATCCCTCACTGCATAACGTTAACCCAGACACTCATTCGACCCCCAACATACCAAATTCTTCGAACTCCCCGTCCTAACTCGTGTACTTATACCGCCCATTTACTGCGTCGATATGATATCCTTAATCCCTCTCCTGCTTTGTACTTTGCGCAGTTTATAGCCCATCTTCCTCCGTCATCTTCCCTGAATTCGATTATTACTAGACTCTGCCGCTTTCTTTTTCATTCTACTCTTTTTTTGCTTTTGATCTGCTGTTTTCTGTCAACCCTTTGACTCTCCGAAGACTCCACGCACTGTGCACCGAGTTTTCCTCGTCCCTAACTTATCCTTTGGTGGCGAAAGAGCTGGATTATTCTGATGCAATACTGAGACCCATGGCGAGTTGTCTGGAAGGGCAGTGCGTGATGTTCAATGGAACCCGGAGAATTACAGAACCAGGGAGAGAAATGGCATGCGGACTGAGTTCATGGGTAGAGAATGAAATCCATTGAAGAGCAAGCCATGATACAAGAACCGGGGGTAAAATGATAAAGATACCTGCAAGGATTGACAAGCAATTAGAATCGTCTCGTCATAAGTTTGAAACGAAAACACGTACAGAACGAATGATCTCCAAAGTAAAGGCTTGGCCGCCGAGAAAGTGCTTTATGGCGGGAGTGGAGCAGAGGTCGGTGCGGACGAAGGCCAGAATATGCCCAACAACCTCCATACCACCCAGACACCCAACATTCCACACACAATGTACCCGATAGTCCTCCACTGCTTCACGCCACCATTGCCTATTCCGAACGCCTGGCCTGCTCGCCGTGAGGATTCAGCAAGAGAGGTGCCGAAGGACGAGAATGTGTCTCGCTGCAACGTCAGGTCAAGGCCTGTGTTAGATAGAAACTCCATTGTGATTGCAGTATAGACAATAGACGCACCGTTGTATCGAGCGTTCGGTTCTGCATCTCCACATCGTCGTATATGTCGGTAGTCACCTAACGAGCACGCTTCGTCAATTTGCCATGAGCACAATGGAACGGGCATTGTTGCACTCACCCCGCGTAGTGTACGCAGTTTAGAATGCAGTTTGTCCAGATGATCGTCATTCTGAGCCTCGTAGGTATCCTCTATGTGATCTCGTCCTTGCCTTGATGAAGACATTATGATAGTCCAAGTCGTTGTTGTTGAAAGTGAAGCTAAAGAGGACTGAGGCAGTAGCACCGTGGGCGTCTCCGCCTCCGGCTAATGCCGGTCTGTTACTTGCTCTGAGGGAATGCACTCGACATGCTAAAACTCCTGCCAGTAATCATTGAATGTTCGCCGAGATTATTGGTATGTATGGATTGCAATAAGTAGATGAATGTCGTCCGGGTTGAAAGACGAAGGTTGAGGATCCAGAGCGCGTCCCATAGGCGCCCATACGTGTTCGCCGACGTGCGCCAGTTGGCTGTTCTCAACAACAACTCCCACCTCTCCTTCATCACCTTCCACGACGACGAGGCCTCGTCACGACCTTGACCGTGGTCCAACATGACCACCAGGACGGCCTACCAAGTTCCTGCCAATCTCTCCCCCGCCACCGTTGCCAATACTTCGTCACTCCTCAGAATTGTAGCTCTTGCATTAATTTCTGGGGCTGCTATTGCTTCACGTCTCTTTGCTGTCATCAACTTCGAGAGTATTATCCATGAATTGTGAGTAAAGCTACCTTTCTGTTCTCTTCCTGTGCTAATCCTTGTACCTTATAGCGATCCTTGGTTCAACTAGTGCGTATAATAGCTCATGAGGTCTCACGCATTCACCAACCGCCTATTGCAGTCGTGCTACGAGAGTTCTAGCTTCAGAGGGGTTCTACGTACGCACTCCTCCTGTCCCATATCACATTTTACCACTGTTGATACCCTCTGCAGGCCTTCTGGAACTGGTTCGACCCTACAGCATGGTATCCTCTAGGACGTGTCGTCGGAGGTACAATCTATCCCGGTTTGATGGCCACCAGCGGTGTCATCTACAACCTACTCAAAGCTGTTAACCTACCTGTTGACATCCGGAATATTTGCGTGCTTCTCGCTCCCGGTTTCAGTGCGCTCACTGCATGGGCAACTTATATGTTCGTCCGGGGTCTTCTTTGGAATCAATCGTGGTGACCTAACGCGTCAATGCACTCACTAGGTTCACTAAAGAAATGAAAGACGAGAGCGCTGGCCTGCTTGCTGCTGCTTTCATTGGTATTGTTCCCGGTTATATCTCTCGTTCAGTTGCCGGCTCCTATGATAATGAAGCTATCGCCATTTTCCTGCTTATGTTCACCTTCTTCGCATGGATCAAGGCTCTCAAAACCGGAAGCGCGTTCTTTGGCACAATTGCCGCGTTGTTCTATTTCTACATGGTCGCAGCGTGGGGTACGTCCATCTGACAGTTTTTCGGGTTATTTGACGAAGCTGACTTAACATAGGTGGTTATGCTTTCATTACGAACATGATACCTTTGCATGCCCTCGCACTCATCTTGATGGGCCGCTACAGCAGCCGTCTCTATGTCGGTTATTCGTCATGGTATGCTGTCGGAACACTTGCCAGTATGCAAGTGCCCTTCGTCGGATTCCAGCCTGTGCGTACAAGTGAACACATGGCAGCCCTCGGTGTCTTCGGTCTCTTGCAGATCGTCGCCTTCGCGGAGTTGGTTCGCTCGCATGTTTCCTCAAAGCAATTCCAAACACTCCTGTTCGCCTCGGTCATCGGGTTAGGCCTGCTAGGTACCGCAGGCATTGTCGGCCTTACTTACAAAGGGTGGATCGCACCATGGACTGGGCGGTTCTATTCCCTCTGGGACACTGGTTATGCCAAGAAGTAAGCATTTTCATGACAGCGCTGATGCCATCCCCTGATAACTAGTTTGAATTGCAAGGTATATCCCGATTATTGCATCCGTATCTGAACATCAGCCTACTGCGTGGCCATCGTTCTTCATGGATCTGCAATCTCTCGTCTTCCTATTCCCTGCAGGTGTAATCCTGTGCTTCCGGCAACTTCGCGATGAACATGTCTTTGTCATCATCTACGCAATTGTAGCAAGCTACTTTGCGGGAGTCATGGTCCGTCTCATGCTGACACTGACACCTGTTGTCTGCGTCGCGGCTGCTATTGCCTTCTCCACTCTTCTGGACACCTACCTCAACCCTGTAGAACCCGAGCCCGAGGCAGACAAACCAACCTCCGAGGCTAGCTCCACTGCAGTCCCCTCGGAGGAGCCTAGCACTCCAGCGAAGAAGTCGAAGAAGGCCAACGCTACGTTCACTCCTGCGCCTTCCTCCCGTTCAGACATCGGTTCCAATGTCGAGAGCAAGAAGTGGAAATCCGGTGTCTTTGGGTTGGATACACGTATATTGGTCACATTGAACGCCCTCGCCATGCTAGTTTTCTTCGTTTGGCACTGCACATGGGTTACGGCCAACGCCTACTCCTCTCCTTCCGTTGTGCTTTCGTCAAATAACCCAGACGGCAGTCAACATCTCATTGACGACTTCCGTGAGGCTTACTACTGGCTCCGACAAAACACGCCCGAGGATGCTGTTGTGATGTCTTGGTGGGACTACGGCTACCAAATCGCCGGTATGGCTGATCGACCAACATTGGTGGATAACAACACCTGGAATAACAGTAAGTGCACCACCCGATTGGTCTGATTTGGCCGAGGAGATCTGAGTTCATCCTGTCAACAGCTCACATCGCCACCGTCGGAAAAGCCATGTCCAGCAGCGAAGAAGTCGCATACCCAATCCTTCGCAAGCACGACGTGGACTACATCCTGATTATTTTTGGTGGTTTGATCGGTTACTCCGGTGATGACATCAACAAATTCCTGTGGATGGTTCGTATCGCGCAGGGTGTCTGGCCGGAGGAGATCCAAGAACCTAACTACTTCACCCGTACTGGCGAGTACAAAATCGACGATTCGGCGTCCCAGACGATGAAGGACAGTCTGATGTACAAGATGTCCTACTATCGGTACGTGTTCACCCGAGTGGAGGCTCATTCGGTCACTATCCTTACTCACGCCTGGAAATAGCTTCGCGGAGCTTTTCGGTGGGAACCAGGCCGTGGACCGCGTTCGTGGTCAACAAGTGCCTAAGACAGGACCTACGCTGGATTACCTCGGTGAGTTGACCTCGACTTACCATACACTCGAGACCTTTTTAACATTTTCGCAGACGAGGCCTTTACCTCAGAAAACTGGATTGTAAGCAATACACCCACATCCACGTACTATATTGGTGCTGACCAGGCTGATCAATCATAGGTTCGTATCTACCAAGTGAAGAAGGAGGATTTGCTTGGACGAGATCTCAAAAGTGCCAACGCCTTCGACCAAGGCAAGAAGCGGAAGAGGTCGAAGCCCTCTCCAAAACGCAGAGCGATTGTGTAGATATTTTCGAACCATTCTTGCAATCTGATCAGTTCTATATTTGCACGATACCGGCTTTGCAAAGACCACCAATCAAACCTACCTGTGGGGCTATGTCAGGTGGACCTTGTGAAGTCACCCGAGCTCAAGTCGTCCCATAATCACCAGCACAAAAGCCGCCCTTGCAACGTCGTGCGGTCCGTTGGTCACCGCTGTTCTGCTACGTGACCCGCCTATTTGTCTCCTGAGGTTACATCTGACGATGTTTGCTCGTCCCGTTCGGACAAGATCTTCAGAAGCGTATCGCACCATGAGCCCCGCGGCACCTTCTGTGATTTCGCGGAGGCATCGCATCCCCTCCCTCCCTCCGCGGTCAGCGTAACATTATTGCAACTAAGAACGACGGGATCGTGGACATAGCTCTTGCGGCCCGTTGCACGTATCTTCCGGGTCTCTGTACGATGTTTCTCCACTGAATTGAGCACATCCTTATATAACGGATGGCTATGGGTGTAATCAACGTGAACCCGAGCACAATGTTTCTTCCTCTTACCGCTGCGTATTTACTGCATGTCTTTGCTTTACAGGCGTTGGCTTTGTATGGGCCGCCCGATGGGGCAATCACCGTGGGCCCAGGTGGAAAGCATGCCAACCTGTCTGCCGCCATGAAAGATACTTCCAGTTCTGTTGGTGCAATCAAAACATGTCATCACTGAAAGGACACTGAAATAATCCTTCTAGGTCTACTTCGTGTTTTCGGGTACTTTTCAGGAGCAAGTGGTTATCACTCGGCCAAATATCAAGATCTTCGGCCAGACGAAGGCACCGCAGTCTTTCAGCGGTAACAGTACGTTCTCCCGTGAGGTGCGCTGTGCCTTTAGGGTCTTGGCTGACGATTTATCCATGTCAGCTGTTTCGATCACAAATAATCTCCCAGCTTCAGTCGCTGGATCAAACGACGCAAGTGGCACGGTGCAAGTACATGCAACCAACGTGTCGTTGTACAATCTCAATATCGCCAACACCTATGGGAAACCCGTTGATCAATCCCAGGCGATTGCGTTAAGTGTGGAAAGTGGGCAGTTTGGTGGCTATGGACTCAAGCTGACTGGATTCCAGTAAGTTGCCGTAAAAGTTCGGCCAAAATTGATGCTCATGTCCGCTGTCTTTTCAGAGACACATTGTTGGCGAACAAAGGACCGTGAGTGTGATTCCTCTCACGGGTATGATCCCTCGTTGCGAGGACTCAATAGTGATGGATCTGCCATAGCCAATTCTACAGCAACTGCTGGATCGAAGGTGCTGTGGACTTCGTAAGTTACGCAACGATGACAAGAATGCCGTGTCTCTAACCAGTCCGATGACCAGATTTTTGGTATGCAAGCTTCGTAAGTTGTCTTGCCCTTGAGAAGAGCTTGGCCCAGTTCTGACCTCGTCAATGGCGTAGGATCTGGATCACCCAATCTACCATCAATGTCCGTGCACTTTCCGTCCAATCCATTCATTCATGAGATAGTCGCTGATAGTCGCTGAACCACGGCGCCAGACAATCTCCTCCGGATGCATCACAGCCTCTGGGAGGTCCAGTGACGACCCCAACTGGTACGTGATCGACAATTCGGTCGTGCAAGGCACAGGGAAGACACCACTTGGACGGCCTTGGAGAGATTTTGCCAGGGTCGTGTTCCAAAACACCTTCCTCGACCACAACGTGTAAGTGGTCAAGTCGATTTGCATATTCACGCAGAACCATCTCATTGAACTCCCTCGGGCGCATGGCCTTTACCCAGTCCCGCTTCAGGATGGTCTCCGTGGAGTTCCACGTATGTGATTGAGTCTACCATGCGTATAACACACAGCTGACCAGTATTGAATTATGGCATGTAGTACACCCCAGTGAGTTATCAGGTTAGCCGTTTGACATGATCCTCGTCTCATCTCCCAATTAGGACTGACCATGTCACCTTCGCCGAGTTCAATAATACAGGACCGGGTGCGACCGGTCCTCGAGCAAGCTTCGCGTCCCAGTTGACGTCACCAGTATCTATCTCGACCGTCCTAGATTCTATATCTTGGATTGATCCAGCGTTCTTGTGATGTGATTCTCTTCGGACGGGACGCGGGAGAAGTTTGGCGATTGTGTTGTAGTAGCCCCAAGGTTTTGTGTTTAACAATGACAACAGCGGCGCGATGGAGGCCGTGGCAACTGCCTTTGACAGTCCAGGAGAAAGGACACATTTACCGTGGAAGATGTGCCCTATCTATTTAGTTCCTTTCGCCGGAGAGCATCCTGTTCTTATCACTTGTTGTCCCAGGCAGAACGATCTTTCCCAGTTCAGTGCCCTGTTCACACCAGGTGTTGTAAATCATAGTCCGAGATTGTGCGCAGTGCAAGCTGTGATACATGAAGAAAATGCTATACTATGAACATGACACCCCACGATTTTTCTACAACGTCAGCGCAGAACCAAGATGGCGAGCCGACCGTTTCTCTCCCCAATTACACTGTGAAGACAAAATGCGTGGCTGTATGAGAACGTCTGTGTGACCTCGACCAAGACAGTGGGCCTATCTCTCACCCGAGACAGAATGTTTCTCCTTTGGCGACAACTCCATCACCGACTTCACCCCTGCAGATCCCCTAGTCATCATTGTTGGCCCATCGCCCGCTCCTCGCTCATCGACGCGAACTCGGCGTCGGTGAGTCGCCGAAAATAGATGGTGTGCTCTTGCCATCCCTTCAGCAGGAGGTCCAGCTTCTGCAGATTTGATACATCGCTGAGATTCCGAAACGGAACTTCATCGTAGGGCCAGCCGATGATCATGACCCTATACTTTACGACGATGTCTTTCCAGAAGCTGGGCCATCGCATGGATGCATTTTCGTCCTGCGTAATCTCGCCTGGGGAAAGCCAAAAAGTGGGTCAGCAGACTGCGGTGGCGAGAGGAAGAAGGAGGGCTCACGCAAGGCGTCCCTCATAATACGACGAATCTCGGCGCGAGTCTCTGACATGCGCTCGCTATAGCTCTTCTTGGGAACAACACGAAACTTTGACTGGTGGGCGGCAGCGGGATTCTCCATGTCTGAACTGTCGGAATGGAATAGCGGAGGGCTCAGGTTGAGTGGGTAGGATGCGGCAGCGGTCCTGAGGCGAAGGGTGATTGCTTGAGACACTGGACGAGTAGCTGTTCATATAGGTGGTGACCTGAGGTTCCGAGTTTGCAGAACTTCTTCCGGCAATGCAGTCCAGCAGCATGCTGGTCCTTCGCCGAGCAACCGCCGGAGAGCCGTTGACATCGAGGATGTGAGAGCCATTTTCACATCCCGAAAACAGACGGGTATTCCACGCTCACCGATGCCACGTTAAGCTCAGCAGGAGACCGATAGACGAAGCAGCCCAGAAGCAGTAGAAGGGAATCCACAGCGAGGCGCGGGGGCAGTAACTCGATGTCATGAATGGACCAAAAGGGAGACTTGTCTATTCACTGGATGGGATGATGATTTCGGCAAGCGAAGTCGCCGTTAACGGTGGAATGACACGGTAGGTTATAAGCCTGGAAATGATTGTGAGTTGTGCCGCCGGAAAAAGAGGCATGTTCCGAGGCCATCGGGGCGTGCGATCCCTCCTCCGTGAAGAATGGGTTGTGTGGTTGAGGTTCCAAATCCAAATGTATCGTCCGAGAAGTCCCGGAAAACTCTCGCGGGTGTATCGATTCGTCAAGGGGGATGTCAACCAGGGATAGAGCGTTTATCGCGGTAATCAATGAGAAATAAGTGGGCCTTGCGGAGACAATGGCACTCACGGAAACCCCAGACGCTCCAAAGTCGACACATCGGTGGTATTTCACGTTTCAAAAACAACGTCGCCCTCGCAGATCTATCCATGACACAAGTCTTCTTACAGACGGTATCAGTCAAAGCTCCCGTATGGTGCCTCAAGTCTAATTACGGCATCTCTAATTGACTAGAAAGATGCGTTGGAATTAAGCTGCAATAAGAGAACACTATTATGACGCGGCTTACTTCAGAAGTCATCTCTAGCTGTATTTGCAATGCTAAAAAAGGGCTGCACGTTCGGAGAGTGGTCAAGGGTGGTGAGCTCCAACAAAGGCGGCCATATGACAATCTTGGAGAACGTAGGCCTTGGAACGCTCTCGAGCCTTCGAGAGCGTGGGCGTCGCCCCGCGGGATTGTGAGTATCACACATGGCGAACATGATGGGTCCTGCGATGCCCTGGTTCTTGCTGTATCTCAAGGACGAGCATAGTCAGCCTGGGTTGCAAATTCTCAAGGTTTGTGGAGAATGACTCGCCTATGAGGTTGCGCCAACGCCCGGAAAATCCCATAGGAACTGATCCGCCTGCTGAATTGCATAGGACATTGCGGTATAGACGAGGATCGACGCATCACGGAACGGGCTCGCAGTTTTGTGACTGAATGGTATCGCCAGCCTGTATTAAAAACACGCCTTTCAGTTTGAACGCATGCCACCTCATAGCGGGCTCGGAGGTGTCCTAAACGCTCACCAGGTATGATCAGAATTCCGGTACTCAACGAAGCAGGTTTGTGGTATAGGATACACCGAGGTTGCATGGGTTCTCCCCAAGAGTCGGAGCGTGTATACCGACAACTTTTTTATGGAATCTTGGCGGTCAAAAGATTCTGACCCGCTGGGGTCCCTAGCCCATCAGCATACTACTAGCAGGCAGCGAAGATTTTCCACCTCATCAGGGTTACACCGGGGCTTACAGGCAGTACTTTCGCAGTCGTGCATGTTTGCATGTGGAGAAGAGAACCTGGGAGGGGATGGCTTTCTTGGACATGAACACGCCAGTTCCAATTGGAAAATCAGCAAGCAAATCACCAGGGATACACACGCTCTGTTGTGACGTGGAAACGAGAACGTACTGAGGGAAATACTATGGAGCGGGACTGCGGCTCGGGCCCCTTGTCTGTATGACGAGATGGTGAAGAACAAAGTCAACACAGTCAGCGTTACGTGGGCCATTCAAACAATGTGATCGGCGGACAGAAACAAGCTTAAGGTTGTATCCTGGTTCAACCTCTCGACTCAGTAGACACCCGAATACTCCGAGCTGTCTTGAGATTTGTAGCGATAGGTCCAGATCAGAAACCAGCGTGTGTGCGCGCCAAGAATCTGAATGATTCAGGTGGCGAATCAAGCTTCAAGGATGATCAAGTTGGAGGCCAGAGAATTCGGGAGGTCAAATCACCGGTAGAAAGCCGGATTGCTCTCAAAGGTCCTTGTAGTGAATATGTAATGGAAACGTTAAACTCACTGTACAGCTGTGGGGTTGTTATTTAGGTGTGGTCTTCTCTTTTCAAATATTCCAGCAAGGTTTGCTCAAATTTGAGCATCCGGGCTACATTTACATTCCCCCAAGTGTCGCTAACATTTCGACTTCGACCAAGTATCCCATACTAGTGGGTATAGGCACCGTCCTGCACAGTAAACAGAAGATGTTCGTCACCAACACATGATAGTCGTGTGGTTCCTCTCTCGACGGGCAGGTGTGAACGAATCAAGCAGAATCTTCCCATTAAATTAGTCACGATAAATCCGAATAATGCAATACGCTACAGGTTACAATTCATCCTTGACGTGTCCCTCTGGAACCTCTCCTGCCTCCGCGGTCGCCGTAGGTGCAGACTTCGCAGCGACAGTCTCCTCTTCTGCAGCTGGTTCAGCCTCGACAACAGCTGGCTCAGCCTCGTCAACGGCGGGTGTTGTTGAAGCAGCAGGCACCTCCGCGGGGGTCTCAACGGCCTCCGTGGTCGGTACAGCATCCGATGACGATGCAGCCTCAGGTGCCGGTGTAGGCTCAGCGCGGGGAACCGCTGCTGGGGTGCTGGGGTGCCCACTTTCTGTCGCGGGTTCGAACACGACCTGAGCGCCATCCCCAGTCTTCACCATCGGAGCTGTCTCGGTAGACCGGGCAGCCTCCTCCGCCTGGGACTTGACAATCTTCTTCATGATCTCGTCCTTTTCTTGTTCAGGGGAAGGGACCTTCTTCCTGGGCATGTCACCCATGCTGCCAGGGAAGCCATGTTTACCGTGGAAATCTTTGCCGTGTTGCTTGATCGCCTCTTCGAAGTCGATAAGATCGCTGCAATCTGAGCGTCAGAGCCTGCCTCACTTGAAAACCTGATGCCAACCAAAACTGACCTGTAACCTCCGTGGGCAAGTGCGATACGTTGAGCTTCCTGCTGACGTTCGATCTCAAGCTCCTCCTCGGTCGGCTCAAACTCCTCAACGGCAGCTTGCTTATTGGCAATCTCCAGGTTGGCGGTACCGTCAATGATCGAGTCGAAGAACTTCGTAAGGGAATCGTGTTTGGAAATACCTAGAAATGTAACGTCAGTTCAATAACTATCGTCTCATCGATATATGACCGAGATCGTACCCTCATAGACAACGAAGTCAGTTTTGCCTGGTGGGTAGATGAGGACCTTCGATTGTCCAAATTCCTGAGACTCCAAACCCATCGCGATGGAACTCTTTCCGTGGCGATCGCGGTGGATGGCGAAGGTGAAGAAGTCCTTGTACTTATTGCCGAGGACTTGCCAGAGAAGGGGAATGTGTTTTCCGTTGTTCAAGAGCAGTGCGCGCGTTTCGGTTTTATGCTGACAGGGCAGCAGTTCAGAATACATTTGCGCAAGGACCACAAAGAATACTCACTTCCTCAACCCAGGGTGCGATATCTTCCACATAGTAGATCTTCTTTACGCCGTGAGGGATATTCCGTGAAGCCCAGTAGTAGAAACCGCTGGCCGATCGCTCGGCACTATCGTACGAGAGCGGTGGAACTTGACCACCGCGAGGATAAAGCTGAGTTCCGATTGACCAGGTCGATAATCAAGCAAGTTTATAGTGTACACATTTAACGCACCTTAAGAGTGGGGAATCCCTGAACACCCTGTTGCGCGCACAGATTCTTATTGCTCTGCTTGTCGCAATCGACAGCATAAAAGGGAACCAGGGGATATAATCCCAATGCAGCATTGCTCCAGTCAGGTGCCATCTTTTGACAGTGCTATAATTCGAGGTGAGCAGGAAGGCGCCAAGGGCGGTCAGGATATGGACTTACACCACACCATGGTGCAACGAATGCAACCGCACTCGTAACCTATTACGAGGAGCATGTCAAGGTCAGCAGATGCGTCGGAGAAGAAAAGGCAAGAATAGAACGCGTACATTCTGCTTCATGACCTTCTTGAAACCCTTTGGGTCGAGGAACTTGACTTGTGTGTTCTTCGGAAAGAGGGCTGCGGACACCATTGAAGGTGCCAACGCGAGGGATACGAGGATGAGGTCTGAGAGCAGCATGGCCAACGACGACAACGATGTGGATGATGTGGAAGGAGGGAAAGCTGGAGTTCGTGGCAGTTATAGCAGCGGATGATTACTTTCCTGCGTGCGACCCCGGCTGACGTGGCTGCTTCACGGCCAACCAATTATTCACACCGCCCCGGTGCCCAGCTCGTCCCTCCCGACGCCCTCTGCGCCTTCCAAGGTCGCGCAAATACCCACGAATCCATCTCTCTGGGAGTGTGTCGTGTCCGTTCCAGCTTTTGGGTCTGATGTCGCGTCTCACGAGTCTCCAGTTCCTTGTGGATTTGGCGCGTTTTCTCCCGCTCAGGACCATTCAACCTCTCTGCTGCTCCGGAACTGCTCTCACGACTGCAATCAAGTTTCGGAACCGGGATATAGGTCGTCTACGACGTTGTACAAAGGCGAGAGATAGAGGTGCAGATCAGAGGCTGCTTTCTGGGGGATTGGCCCACGTGTTCAATGAACCTCGCCTTGCCGCTGCAGCATGGCAAAAATGAGGGCAATCTGCAGCGTACTCTCCCCCAATATAAACCTCCCAGCACGAGAAAAGATCTTGTCATCATCTCACCCACCGCCAACTCTGTCAAGTTCCCATACCGTGAAACCGGTCGCATTCACTAACATCGTGCGAATCGATGTTCCCACTCAATGATTTCAACTTCGTGTGCTGTGCTTTGGCGACCGTATCAGCAGCCGTAGGGTACAAGTACACGCAGAGAAATAGGAGACAGCTCCAGAGAGGCCGAAGCGCGAGTTGGTGAGTTCAGACTGCCGTCATGCCTGCAATACAAATACTCAATGTGTGTCGGTAGGGCATCTGAGTCGCTCAAAGCTGCTAGACGTTATCTGCCCAGGAGGTATAGCTCTGTGAACGGCTTCTCGACATTCCTTGACACCGATGTCGATGGTTACTCGTCGGACGCACCCACACCTTCAGATACTGTGAGCCATCGTTTGAAACCACTCCAATGTCGATCCGCAGTTGACGCGTGCATACTTGCAGGCATCTGACGAGACCGAGCCTGGTTCGCTCAAGAGAAAGCATCGCGACGAAATCCCGAACAATGTACATACCTCAACTCGCATTGCGGCGAACCTTTAAACTCATCAACTGACTTTAGAGCAATGATGCCGACGAATCCTCATGGGACAGTGTATGTATCCATTGCGCCTATCGCGAACTCGTGTTTCACGCTCATCAATTTCGCAGTCGTTGCCTCCACCGCTCAAGAGGTTCCGTACTGCGACTCCTGAACTGGTAGAGAGGGGTGAAGACCAGAGTTTCGAGGATCAGATTGCTACCCCACCACCGCTCACTCCAGAGGCAGCAGCTGATGTTGACCTAGTGAAAGTGGAAGTGACAGAAGCGGATGAGATGATCCAAGATTATGTTGCACCAGTAACACCAGTTGCGCGAACGCTGACAATACCTGTGGCAAGTCTACCCTCTCTTCGCGTTCCATTCAAATCTAACATGTGCGGTTCTGAATAGATTGAAGACTCCCCAGCTGCGGCAAAATCGCCAACGTCTCCGTTGAAGCTTGCATCGACGTTTATCATTCCTGCTGTAGGGATCTTTACACACTTGAAGACCCACTGACTCAAGTTCACGTTTTCCTTTGATAGTGCAAGCCATCCTCTGCGTTCTCCGCATTTACGGGCGCTTCTTCGGGATTTAGCTCTAGCTCTGCTTCCCTCAGCAGCCAGCGGCCGGCTTGGTGCGTTGTTGAGACTTCAAAGGAAGCGGTGACGCCGAACGCTGCCCTTAACGTTGATGACGCTCCGACGGCGAATGAGTCGCAGCCTTTGGGGACTCAGGCTCAGGTTCAGCCCTTGACTACGCGTAAGTTGGTTGATCAGAACCATCACAACCTCTGTGCTCAGTTTATCGCAGCGTTGGTCACCGGGGAAGAGGACGAAGACGTAGAGGCTGAGCTCAAGGGTGTCAAATTACTCATCAAGCGGGGAAATAAGGACTTCACCGACGGTATCCTGGGGCACGTCAAGTTCCTTTCCAATAAGCAGACAAAAGACGAACGGATAGGTAAGTGAACGAGTTTACGTCTCCGATGGACTCGTGCTCACCTTCCGTTAGTCTTTCGACGTGAGCCGGTCTGGAAAGTATCTATGAGCGTGCGGCTGCGACCCATCGTTCGGTGCACCTTCGACGAGGAGCATGGTATTCTGCGTATTACATTGAAAGAGAAACCCGTTGATCAAGATGGTGCCGTTGTCTCGCAAGATATACCGGAGGAACTCGTGATTTACGCCCTTCGGGTACGTGTATCGCAGCGCTTTGGGTTTTCACGGTTTCTGATGTCATCTTACACCAGCGAGGCAAGGTTTCCCGTTCGGACTTCGCTGATTTTGCGAAAGGCATAGTCGCAAGTACGCGTCTGGTAGCCGATCCCTCTCAAGAAGTGATTTCGATACTATGAACACAACCTAGCAAGACGCGGTGGGACGTATAGAATGAAGAGCTTGGGCTCTAGTCCGGGACCTCTTCTGCAGTCACCGGCTCTACGCCTTTATTCTCTCTCGCGGGCCATACTTGCCATGAGAAGTAGTCTCCACATGGTCATCTTATGCGGCGAATCCGGGAGACGCATAACCATTGGGATCTTCCACCGCAGGACGGTGATCTCAAAGCAGTAGTGTTGCGGCGAGGCGAGTTGAGGCGAGGCGAGTTGACTGACTCGGTTTTACCTCGGTGGTGTGAGGCAGGTTGAGTCAGGAAACGAGTTGACTCGTTTGAATCGGACGATTCCGTGGCGGGTTATTCCAGCCAATGAGAAACGATTGCAGGAGGCAGCAATGAGATGTATCTACATTAGTTATCCATGCTGGACTCCCGAACACGGTACTACCTACTGAAATTCTGACTGCTCTGCACTCCGAAGAAGCTCACCGAGCTCGTCAATACGACCGTTAGCAAGGAGCTCACAAATGGCAGCAGCCGAAACTTGACCAGAGATTTGGTAGTCGGCCTCATCAGCGAGTAGTCCAGCAGTAAAGTCCAATGAATCTTGCTTGAGGCGGAATTTGAGGACTTGAAGGGCCTCAAGAAGTTTTGCACCCAGCCTGCTACGGCGCAAGGTGCACGTTTCCTTGCTGGAAGAGAAAACGCGTTCGCAAGGCACAGCTGATGCCTGCGCGGGAAGAATGTCCATCGCAATCCGGAAAAGCGCAGGGTAGACATATTCCTTGTGCTAGACAACAATGAGATGGTGTGAGCTGCGGAAAAATGCTGAAAATTGGTAGTACTCACGTTCCAGAAGGTGACAAGGTCTATCCCATGAGCCGCTTCCCCCGCTGATAGGATTCCATCCAACTCGTACCGTTGCAACTCTAATTTCGCGTTCTCGAGATCCTGTTGGCGTGCGGCGGCCTCCCTGGATTCTTGAGTGATGTGGTTTTGGGATAGCTCAGGTGGTGTCCGTGCAAGGGGAGGTGTTGCTGGCGATGCAACTGATGGGCCGGGGTTGGATGGTGTACGACGTGGTGTTGAAGAGCGGCGTCGTTCTTCATGACCAAGACCGCGAAGTTTGTCCAGACCACGAGCTTGACTTTGGGCAGCAACGCTTGGCATCGAGGTGGTGAAACCGGCCGGAACGTGGAGTTGCGGGGAAGACTGTGACCGTTCGGTGGCAAGTCGCATCTCGCGGTAGTAGTCGGTCATCTGCCAGCGAAAATTCAATCATTGTTTCGGATCAGCAAGCAAAAAAAAGCACAATGCCGAGTGTCCATGTACGTGCTTCTGCCTCCTCTCCTTCACGACCAGATGATTTCACGAAGCTAAATTTCATTGCTGGGTTCAAAACTAGCATGAAACGTCAGCATGGATTTTAAGATACATATTGAGCGGAAATCCACGCACCCATTGCCAATGCATAGATTTTTGTTCTACGACTTTTATCCATATACTCGCGAATCTTGTCAATCGCCGTTTGAATATAGATCGAGAGATAAGAGAAGTTTTTCTTCGCATCTTCAAGCTTTTGGAGGAGGACTTCGAATACGGGGATGACCATGGATAATGTTGGTGTTCGCTCAGAGGAAAGAAGCTCTTGTGCGGCATGAAAAATCTCAAGAACTTGATGGATATCTTGGAGAACATCAAGTTCGAAGTTGGAGAGAAGGAGTCCGTCCGTCAGAAGGTCGATATGATCTGGTAGTTGCAAAAACCCCTTGATGGCCTGAGTTGTTCCATATGTGAGTAGTTTCAACTCGCGGAATGAGAAAATGTGCATACCGGATACAGAACAAGCGCACGGTCAATCATTAAGAATGTTGATGACCAACGTGTGTCACAGTCCCGAAGCAATTGAACCTCGGGCATCCTATCGAATGTCCTGTTGGGACCAAAATCAAGCATTACGTGAACCCAGCATCCAGTCTTGTTTCCGCTCTCGATATAGTCCCGAAGCCCATGACGTCGTTTACCCGATTTTCGACAAGCTGCAACAGTTCGGCGGATGACGGAAATGGGGTCGCGCTGTAAAGCCTTAACATATGCATCGAGCTCGGCAGGATCATCCTCGATCTCCATGAACATTATCACCGACAGCGGCGCTGTGGGATTGGTCTTGATTTGATTGATGAAGGCCTGCGCAGCAAGGTTGATAATATGTGGGAAACATCTATGAATACCATGGTTAGTTCGACGACTTAGCACACCTGGCAAGTAAACGGGCATACCTGACACGGTTACCATCACGATGGAAAATAATGCCACGCGACATAAGCTCACGTTCAAGAGCTTCCATCATAGTGTTATTGTTTGATGCGTTGTCGGTAGTAACTTGACCAATCTAAAACAGTGTGAGTAAATAGAAACTTCGCAAAGTTGGAGTATTAAGCATCGGCACTGACCTTGTGTTCAATCTTATACTCCCGCAATATATTGAAGAACTCATTCGCAAGATTCTCGCCAGAATGGCTGCCGCCGATGTACCGAAATGCGAGAAGTATATCCCGATATGCAACCCGGTGTGTTTTCGTATCTCTGGTCATGAAGTGGGCCGTGACGGCCATGTAACTGTCAAGGTTGGGATCGCTCCATAGATCTGTTGTTAACGAAACGCGTCCCAAAGAGGCCTAAATCCTATCGTGAGCTGCTTACTCCACACGACACAAATTACATACTCACGTGCATCTCTGCAATCATATTCTCTCGCTCAATGTCGTACTGCGAGAGGATCGTGCTTGTAATCTTGTCACGGTGAGGGATATCCTTATCGTTGATTCGGTCTGAACCCAAATAGAGAAGAAGTTGTCGAAAACGAGGTCGCTCGATGACATTGATTGACTATGAACAAGATTTAAGTTTGGATTTGTCGTTGGAATGTTTGTGGATCATGATGCACCGTGACTTACCTGATCGTCCTCGACAATCCACTCCATGATGAGACGGTGCAATGTTTCCACCGAAAATGGCATTTTGGTGACATCGAACCCATCGCCGGCAGCAGTATCACCTCCCTCCTGACCAGCCTGCTTGAGGTTAAGGGCCTTACATGTCGAGCTCCACAATGGCTCATGGTGATTCTTGAGATGCAAACGAATTTGCTTTGTCATACTGCTGTTTCGTGCCCAAACCTTCCAACCCCTGCACACGTAAAGTAAGCTTCTCGCATAAAATATCTAACCACGACGACAAGTTACTTACTTGCAGAGTTTGCAACCAGCAAAGGGGGATTGAGGGGGTTGGGTAAGAATGGGCTCGTTAGTGGGGGGTACCAGTGGAGGATCTCGGCTGTGTGCTGCACGAACAAAGTGCCAAACGTCGGAGGCAGCATTTGCACTTGGAGTCCTTGCACCACCAGTATTTGGGCGTGGAGGGGCATGGCTGCCGGTCTGAAATAATGTCGGCTCTTCCGATTGAGAGCTGGTGTTTGCGGAATCAGGCTGGGTTGAAGGAGCAGAAGGGCCAGCGCCGCATGTTGCTGCCGCGGTCGGGGTGACAGTCGGCTGTGTTGTGCGAGAACGCTTTCGAGCTGTCGAAGGCTGTGCGGATGGGTCGTCTGATGACTTTCGCTTCCGCTGACTCGAAGTTGAGGCAGCAGATTGCAAAACTGTGCCACGAGAAATATGTTGTGCTACGCAAGTAATAAAAATCAGTCCGTGAGATAAAACGATGTCTGTGGACCCACAATTCTGTTGTCGGGAAGGAGAAAGTGGGGTGAGGGTCCCGGGGGAAAGAGGATGAGGAGGCACAGGCCCAGAGTTCAAGTTGGGTACTGAGTTTTCGGCGAGTGTCATTGACCAGGCTTGAAGCGGAAAGGTAAAAGATTCGGGGTGGCGAGAGCCATTCAGCCTGAGGCTTCACCGGATATTTGACTGCTTGGATTTTGGGGGCGGGAGAAAGGTAGAGAACCGTGGCGAATAGCTTGGCTCACAGCAAGGAAAGCAGTGGCTCAGCGGAAAGGAATATATTCGAACTAATGACCGGTGCTTGACAACAGATTGGCTTTGTAGGGTGCAAAGGGTCCATTGCTACATACATTGAACCATCGCGGGAGAGAGAAGGGGGTGAAAAACTTGGTACAAGAGGGTAGGGATGAATCGAATGGGGACTTTGTTGAGGACGACACTGACAAGGTGTTTCGTAGCTCGTGTTCGTGAATAGACACGATGGGTGTGTGATGCTGGGCGAGTTGAACTGAGTTTCAACTCGCCTCACCTCGTTGAACCGAGGCGTCTCGAAATTTACTAAACATGGTAAACGAGGCGAGGCACAAATGAGTACGCCTCGGTCTCGGCCGCAACACTACAAAGCAGGCAGTAGAACACTCAACCTCTGACTTGGGAAAGCTCGCCGATATCCAGTGTAGCGTCTGCAATATGTATTCGTATGGTTATAAGTCTAGTGCGTGTTGTATGAAATATGTATACGAGTCTACAGTAATAGCAGTGCTCCCATGAAGGAACTGTCTCCCTGAGCTATTGCAGCCTTTCGTGTACTCCGAAGTGAAACTGATGACGCCAGCAGAATACCGTAGTTCATTCATCCAGAGTTTGGATTGTGAGCGCGCTGATATTTTTGAATTGAGAAGACATTGCAACGAGCCAGGAGGTTCCGTAACAAAAGATAGATTCGAGGAGAACATTGAAACTACATGGCTAACACCTTCATCCTGGTACTACAGATCAATATACGACGTAAACTTGTACTACCAGTTCGACCGGTGACCAGACCAGAGGGTAGATCAGAACGGAGTCCTAGGTCCAAGTTTGGCTTATGTTAATCTCTCTCCTGTCTTTATATAGTAAAGTACTTACAGCTGCCCAGTAATAGTGTTGCTACCGCCGGAGATTGTGTACCCTCCACTGGAGTTGATGGAGATGTAGGCTTGGCCTCCGCCGCCATAGAACCAGTGCTTGGAGGAACCGCTCACTTGAACGGACCAATCTCCACCAGGAACTATGCAGCCGTTCGGTTGTGAGTATTGTCATCACTCGGACAACAGATGAAATACGTACCGGTGTTTCCGGTGTCAGTGAGCTTCATGTATCCAATTCCGGGGAAGGCGAGGACGTACACACTCCCCTGTCGGTGAACACAAGTTTCACTACCGTCAGCAAACTGCCCGAACCACCAAACATATAGAGAAGGGGACATACCTGGGGACCGAGAGCGTCGGTAGGGTTGAGGACTTCTTTGCCTGACTGGCCACCCATGAGGATGTAGGAGCCCGCATTTGGGGTAGAAACGGTAAGGATATTCCACATTGGACTCGTGAAGCTGTTGTAGTGTTGGGAATGGGGGATTGTTTTCTTCGATTGCGACCTCAAAGCAGGGATGAGCTTGGTATTTATGCAGTTGGATAATCGCTGGGCCCCCCCTCGTTCATGGCACGGAATGGATATCCAAGCGGTTCTAAGCTCCTTGAGCGCTCCTTCATCCTACGATATTGAGGCAACTCTGGATCTTTCCATGGCCACCTCAATATTAGAATGCGACTGTTGTCACTGCGTATGAAATGAGGATAAGCTGATATCCTTGAGAATAGCCGATACGACCGAAGGAAGTATTCATGCTGCCTGCAATTCCTAGTATTGCTGTGAATTGAATGTGACGTTGTGGTGCAGCCTTGAAATCCGGGAGTGCTCCTGATCATGGATAGTAGTCGGTCAAGAGCATCGGATTGCCATGATTGTTTGACTGGGCACGAGCCGACGTACAAATATTTCAGCGCCAACGGGAGCAAGGTATACCAAGATACACCACTGGATCAATCAACACCTACAAACGGACATGATCATTGAACGTTGAGCTGTCCACACAGTAACTCAAATCAGGGAAGAGCAACTTACCTCCCAAATCTGCCATGGAGAATAGGCACCGTGCGATTGAGTTCTTCGTCGAGAGTAATTGGTACAGCACAACAACGTTTGACGACATTGATACGGGAAAGAGTTCTCGCCTTCGGGCTGAATCATGGTGTAATGGCGGTTGATGGTCTTCGAATCTCTGCAGTGACACTGACAACATTTACCTGTCAGTCACGGTGATAGCATGACATCGCCACGTTATCACACTAACACCACAACTTCTAAGTTCATGTGCAATATCTACAACCACTTCAAGTAAAACATAAGCCTGGAAAGAGATGGAATGGTGATACAGTTGTCATCATAATAGATTACTCACCTTGCGGTACTGGCATGGCAGTAGAGACTGGGCTCGAGCGAGCAGCACTTCTGACACATATTGAACCTGCCTGAAGCGTTCAATATTCAGCGATGAGGAAACATGCATATGGTTGGTGAAGGTGAAAGGTTGCTTTCTCGTTGCAACTGGTTGTGGGACATTGATATTGACAAGTCAAAGTCACTGGTGGAAGATCAAACTCTTCCGAGGCCTCAAGGACCTTTATCATTCCACGCACGTGCCCTTCCCATCTTGAACTGAGTGTTAAACTTGGAATACCGAAGAGCCGTAATGCACGTCCGCGTCTGGTGATGCTGGAACCGGGTTCCGAGGTCAACTTGAGCCTGGAAGTCTGAAAAAGATTTCCAAAGTCATGGTTTACAGGCCAATGCACTGGCGCGTTGCTGCCAGTGGTCACGCGTGCTTTCGTCCAGCCCAATAGTACGACGGCGGCAGCTGCCTGACGAAAATTGAAGGGCCTACGAGTAGACATGAAGCTCCGTGCGACATCGAGCAGGCACGACGCTCACCTGTGTTTGTCATGGACTCAAATAAGTCCGTTGCACATGCTGCCCGACGACGGCTGGAGAAACTGGAAGTCTTCATGATCACCAGAAATGCAGCCAATCAATAGAGCAGTTGGGCTGATAGCGAGACTTATCACTTTAGTGGCATAACATCCAAACGTTGAGCCGAACCCACCTTGCCGTCGTAACTCGGAGCGATGTGCAAAAGTACCGATGGCCTTCATTCTTCAAGTCCTGGTTTCTCTCACAACACCGACAGCATCCCCTCTTCTTCGTCATCTCTGCCACCGGTAAAATACGATAGGTCACGGAAGGAACGGAACTAGCTTCGGTGTATAACTTCAAGTTACTCACCCTGCTAGGAAAGAATGTATAGGGCTTGTTGCCATTGCTATTCCCTGGCGCCGGGAAAACTTCGACATTCAGGACGCACAGTTGCGCCGTCTTGATGACCACCGTCAACGGAGTCTGAGCTAGGCCTTGCCTTCGAGTGCATTTTTGGAGAAATCAGTGCTAGAAACATTGTCGCCCAGCCTGAGGTGACTGAGATCTCGCGTAGATTAGACAAGTAATTTGGGAGTCCGACGATGTCGAACGCCACTGAATGGTCAGTCGTAGTACAGTAGGACCCCTGAATATCCTATGAGAGGATATATCTAAAGCGACCTTATTTTCGCCCTTTCGTACGCAAGATTCTGGCTGGCCGTCGTACGCAGAAATATCGGACCTCGGCATTTTCAGGCGGCGCCGTGAGCATCCCGTATCGGACCTCTTTCGCGGTCAATTCGTACGCATCCCCAGATACAACGTCAATTTGCGAGCATGTCATGTATATTGGCATTTAGGCTGTGGGATTAACCCAATACATGTACGTTAGTCAACCCCAGGGTTCCGTATGATGTTGCATCCTCAGAAGAGAGGTGCTAGGCTGTGGTGACGAGTCGTCGACGACTGCCCCGCATCAGACCTCGTACGCACATACGATCGGTCATCAGTCCCCCTACAGTGAATCCGTACTTACCAAATATCGGACATGTAACCGTTTTTTGGCCAATTCGTACGCACCAGGATAGGACATTACAGCGATTTTTCAAATTTTCCATACGCATACCCGATATATCCTCACATAGTATATTCAGGGGTCCTAGTACAGTAAAGTCAAGCCATGTGCAATGAGAATGCATGAAGTTGTGCCTTGGACTCTGGCGAACACTTAATGTTATGGTTGGTAGCGACATATCTAAAATTAGCTCACACCAAACTTGGTTCACTGCGTCTTGGAGTTCTCATCTCACAACACCGACAACCTGATAACTGTCCCTTTCAGTGCTTACTTGTTGTTCCGATTCCATACTACTAGAACCCGCGATGCCGACTCCTGAAGACTGCAAGGACTGTGTAATTGGTGAGCGCCGACGCTAAAACCTTCGATGATATCACTCTTGACAATGTCATGGTCCAGGTAATCGTCATGAAGGAGAGCCGCAAGGTGCGAATCTCCCTCCGTTCTGAGTCTGGGCTGTAGAGTCTGAAACGAACCCCTAGGAAAGATCGAGAAGATCGGAGGGTACGACTGCTATGTCGCCACACCGTCTGGTGACTATAGTAAAGACAAAGTCGTCCTGTTCCTCACGGATGTCTTTGGATTGAAGTTCAACAACAACTTGGTACGTGCCGAGGGCCCAAGTATCCGCGCGTTCTGACAACACACCGTTTTCTAGCTCCTAGCAGACGACTTCGCGCGAAACGGCTACAAAACTATTGCGCCAGATATTCTAGTCGGCGACCCGCTCACCGACACCGCACACCAAGACCCCAAATTCGACTTCGATGCCTGGCGCGCGAAGCACGGAGAAGACACCTGGATTCCTGTCGTGGACGCTGTAGTCCAATCATTAAAATCAGAGTTCGGTATTACCAGGATCGGAACGACGGGGTATTGTTTCGGGGCTCCACCTGCGTTCAGGTTGGCTTTTCAGAATGAAAGTCATGTAACGGTTTTGGCGCATCCGTCAAGGTTGAAAGTCCCAGAGGACTTCGAGGTGAGTAGCACAGAGAATATGAGGATGAAAGGTTGCGGTGGGCTGAAATGGCTTGCAGAAATACAGAGAGGTGTCTAAAGCCCCGCTTTTGATCAACGCCTGCGAGGTCGATAAGCAGTTCCCTCTCGAAAGCCAGGCTATCGCGGATGAAATCTTGGGTGGCGGGAAGTTCGCTCCTGGATATCAGAAGGCGTACTGGGATGGATGTGTGCACAGCTTTGCTGTAAGGGGTGACATGGTCAGTGAAGTTTTCGTTGCTTTGTGCTTTGTGACAGCTGACCTGATGGTTCGGGTACAGAATATTCCAAAGGTGAAGGCAGGCAAGGAGGGTGCGTTCGAGGCGTCCGTGAGGTTCTTCAACAAATACCTGTGACGCTCGACTGTGTGTTTGGCAGGAGGAAGCTCGAAGGAGTGTAAACGGAGGTGTACGATTAGCTATGTATGAATAAGCTCAGAAGGAGTGGCGCCTCTCGAACACAATATAATGAGTATGGATACAGATGCTGTGATCGCTACAAATCTATGCCCTACACCCACCAACACCCATTCACCGAAAAGGCATTACCGTCAAATCTCCTCTATCCTGTCATCTTCATCATCCTCGTCCTGTGGCCTAGCAGGGGCAAGGGCAGAAGCTATTGCGTGGGCGTCGTCGTTCTTGGTATCCGAGCCTTCGTCACGCTTCAGGAAGTTCACCAAACGCTCTATGTGCTCAGAAATCTACACAAAAACACACGAGAAAATATCAGTGGTATCCATGGTTCAATAAGAATATGACAGAGCTGACTTTGTCGACTTTCTCGTCTTCATGCAGCGCTCGGATTATCTGGTACACACCATGTGCACGGAGATATTCTCGACCCCAGAAAGTCGTGCACAGTAACAACAGTGTCTCTACGTGCATCAGGCGTAGACTTTGATCTGGTTCGCGTGTCTTCGTTGATGGAAGGAACTGGAGAGCTTCGGGGAGTAATTCTTGGTCCTTGGGAGGAAATTCGAGTTAACGGGCCTGAACAGAATCATCCATTGCAAGCAGAAACTTACCTCCAAGTCAAACTCTTCAGGTCCCGCGAGAGGCAGTAAGAGGTAGGGAAGGATATCCATCCCGGGTGCTGTTACCGTCGATGGTAGAACCGCTACCTTGACCGTCTCCGGAGAGAGAAGAGCTTTATGTGCGTGTACCTGAAACGCACAGTTCCTTGGGTGACAGTGAGGAGTTGAATGATGTTCCAGAGTAAACCGACGTACTTTATAGTAGACGCAACTCCACCCCTTCTGATCAGGTCTTTATGTTCAGTAAAGGCGAGTAGTTTTGACAGGGGATACTCCAGGGGACCGTCAGTCACCAACGGATTAGCTGGACGGGGAGTCACGAAGTACAGACGACCTGCTGGAGTCTGTCATGTCATCCATACACAGACATAAAGCAGGGAAAATCAGGCGCTGTGGTACTTACGGCACTGACGTTCGCGAATACGCTGGATAGGAAATGGAGGTTAGCTTCTCGTTTCTGCTTTGTATCGTCGGCGCCTTCCGGCAGAGCAGACTTCGCGAAGGCTTCTATGAGTAGGGGGAGAGCTGGCAGGAGGGTCGGCTCTCCGGAAGGATAGGGATGTGGCGGGATGCATGTCCCGGCGCGCGAGTCCACCGCGTAGTATCCGGTGGATGATGTCGCATCCAAGATGGCAGAGATGTTTAGAGAGAGCAATGCGGCGCATACGGTTGGTGATGATGTCATGTTTGAAAGGAGCATTGCTGCTAGATCTGCGAGGGTTGATTGGGGGTTCTAACGATATGCTTTAGCGCATTCGGGTGGTGGAGATGAGCGACTGATGCTTACCAGGATATAGGAAACAATAAATGTGACGAATGTTTGTTCCGACAGCGAGGGTATGAGCACTGGGTTGTCAGAGAGATTTACAAGTGCTCTGAAGGCATCGTGAGCAACAGCCTGACGTCCTGATCAGCGATGTGCAGATGTGCAATGGCTAAATGAACGCACCAGATTGTCGCGACATAGCAGCTTTAGCGACCTAATGACATCGTTGTCTGTGCCCCCCTGCAGCCCTCCCGACCGCAGACCCGCGAAGAAGATGCTTCGATTGGGAGACTCCTTTGCGGTGAACGGGAGGAGATTCTCGAGAGCAATCTGCCTGACTGCGGGATTTTTGTCGCGGAGAAAGGAGATGAGCTGCGATGGTGTTGAGCTGTGTTTCCCTCGTACGAACAAGATACTGACCTCTTTTATTTGAGCCTCAGCCATTGCTTGGTCGAGGAGAACAACTTCAAGTTCAGGCGAGAGACAAGATTTGAGAGTGCGCCGGGATGCCGCTGACATAAGCTTCCGGATTTGGCGTGCTCTATGTCAGCGTGGGCGGGGAATTTTTCGCACTCATCGCCTTTGTGGTGCACCACGATCACCCAGCTCAACAACACACTTTTAGACGTCGTCCTCTTCGACAACATCTTCATACACTCTTCTTTCTCATTTCCCATTTCATTCACAGTAATATGACAAATGGAATTGTAAACGGCAACAGTCTAGAGAACCAGTTTGGTATGTTTTCCTCATTTTCTGCATCCTCGCCAGACCCCTCATCGGAGCGACCCCTCCCAAAGCTTCTCTCGGCATCGATGGCACAAAATCTGCATATGTACCCCCTCACATGAGGAATCAGCAGCGGGCTGCGTCTACTCCCGTGGTCCCTACATCTAACGGGTACGTGGGCTCCCTTTGTCGTCACATCGTCTTATCAGCTCATGGTTTCTCCAGGAATGGCTGGAACGACTCCCGCTCTTCCACTCCTTCTAGAGGCTACGGCCCTCCTCGTGGGGGTTTCAGCGACAGAGGCGGACCGGCTGTGGGCAACGGCTACCCTCGTGGCGGAGGTGCCGCAGGCGGGTGGAGCAGCGACAGGGAGAGGACCCCTTCCACCAACGGCTGGTACGGTGGCAATACCAACGGTCGGTCGGATGGCAGGCGCGGCGGGGAGCTCCCCGGCTATGGCGCTTGGAAAGAGGGTGTCCACGTTGCAGGTGCTCGCAGCATGCCCATGGAGAAGGAGCTCTACGGAGAGGTCAATGATCCATCAAAACAGCAAACAGGAATCAACTTCGAAAAGTACGATGACATTCCTGTCGAGGCTACCGGCGCTGGTGTGCCCGAGCCCGTTGTCGCGTTCACCCACCCCCCTCTAGACCCGGTGCTTCTCGAGAACATCGGTTACGCTCGCTACACCACACCGACTCCTGTGCAAAAGTACTCCATCCCTATTGTCGCCGCTGGCAGAGATCTCATGGCTTGTGCTCAGGTGAGCAGTTTTGACTCGATAAGCTTCCTGCGCTTGTGATTCTGACTCATTTCTTTGCAGACCGGCTCTGGTAAGACCGGCGGTTTCTTGTTCCCTATTCTTTCAGCTTCTTTCACAAACGGTCCTCGCCCCCCTCCGGTCGAGCCGCAAGGCGGGGCAGGCTACGGCCGTACTCGCAAAGCATACCCGACCGCCCTCATTTTGGCTCCAACCCGTGAGTTGGTCAGCCAGATTCACGAGGAGGCTCGCAAGTTTTGTTACCGCTCCTGGGTTCGGCCTGCTGTCGTGTACGGCGGTGCCGACATCAACACACAGCTTCGCCAGATTGAGCGAGGATGTGATCTCCTTAGCGCTACCCCTGGTCGTCTCGTCGATCTCATCGAACGTGGACGCATCAGCCTCGCAAACGTTCGCTATCTGGTGCTCGATGAGGCCGATCGTATGCTTGACATGGGTTTCGAGCCTCAGATTCGCCGCATCGTACAGGGAGAAGATATGCCTGGTGTACAAGAACGTCAAACTCTGATGTTCAGTGCCACCTTCCCCCGTGACATCCAGATCCTCGCTCGTGACTTTATGAAGGACTACGTATTCCTTTCCGTTGGTCGTGTCGGTTCTACCTCCGAGAACATCACGCAGAAGATCGAGTACGTTGAAGACAACGACAAGCGCTCTGTGCTACTCGACTTGCTCGTCTCCCAAGGAGATCCTGGTTTGACTCTTGTCTTCGTCGAGACGAAGCGCATGGCGGACATGCTGTCGGACTTCCTTTACAACAATCGCATCGCAGCTACCTCCATTCACGGAGACCGCTCGCAGCGCGAACGTGAGATGGCCTTGCAAACGTTCCGCAACGGCCGCACTCCTGTCCTGGTAGCCACCGCCGTCGCCGCCCGTGGTCTCGATATTCCCAACGTCACCCATGTCATCAACTACGATCTCCCCTCTGATATCGATGACTACGTTCATCGTATCGGTCGTACTGGCCGTGCCGGTAACACCGGTATCTCCACTGCATTCTTCAACCGCGGCAATCGCAATATCGTCCGTGATCTCCTAGAACTCTTGAGGGAGGCCAACCAGGAAATCCCCGCATGGCTCGAAACAGTTGCTTCTGAATCAACATTTGGAGGTGGCAGCAGCTACCGCGGACGAGGACGTGGTGGAGGACGTGGCCGTTCCGTTTCTAACCGCGATGTCCGTTCTTCTGGTTATGGCGGTGCCGCCAGTGGCGGAGGAGGCTACGGTGGCGGACGGGGAGGCGGACCCAGCTACGGCGGTGGTCCTGTCTACGGTGGAGGATACGGCGGCGGTGCACCTGGAGGATATGGCGGCGGAAACGGCGGCAGCTGGTGGTAAACGCTCACTGCTACTCCAACACTCGCCCTCCGTCAACCGGCCTTCACCTTTCCATGTCACATATGCCCCTCTCACACCTCTTGTCGCCCTCCTTGCATCACCTTCACGGTGAGATGCTATCGATTTGTTGAAGAAAACCCTTTTAAAACTATGATCCGCCTCCCATGGACAACCCTCGTCATCGTCTGCTTTCGAATCATGGACTACGCGCATGGTCTCCTTTGTCTCGTTTGCATCACACTGCTCATCAATGGTTATTGTACAGGCCCTATCTTATTTCCGTCTTCTGTTTCATTACGTGGGCGCGCAGCTCATCACTTTTGGAATTCCCCCTCCTCTACCATCGTATTGCGCCCTAATCACTCCCATCCACGGCATGCATCCTCCCCATAGACGTACCATTCGGGCCTTTTTACCCAAGCATGAGCAGACTATACAGTGTCTAGCTTCGTTTCGCGATACCCTGATTTATTGCGACACGCAGTCGGACATTCACTATATCCTAGCATCACGAGACAATCTGTTAGAGCATCGCACATCTTGTAACGTAGTCTATATCTCTTTTTATTATTACAGACGTTGTAAAAGAAATGTTTGAGCTTCACTAGCTTCACTTCACCTCCATCTGGCAAGAAGAAATGGCATCTTTTTGATTCTGGAGGTCCGGCTGTAACCGCTTACCTGATATCAGCCAGCAGTCCAATCTGCATCCACTCATTCTCTCCCAGTTACCGCCAATCCTGTTCTTGTTTTAAAACAACAAATACGACACAAGCCACGTCAGCAGTCCTCCATTTATTATAAACACTTCTTCTGAAATCTGCCACCGAACAAGTCTCTTAGCCATTCCGCGATGTACAGAGCACAGTCTCCCATCTTCGACGTGCCCGAGTTTCCTACTCTCAGGAGAGTAAAACCCCTTCCGAAACGTCGTCGGACACTAGAAACAGGACCTCCGGACGACGTCGACAACCCTCCACCCATACCCGGCCCAGATGCCACTGCAGAAGAACTGATTGCGCACGCCGACACTTTGTCAGCGCAGATGGCCCTGCAGTCGTACTACATGCCCGTGCTCGGCGGCGTGCAAGACCTGTTCAAGAACGATCAGGACAACGGCGGGTCAACTCCGGTCGATTTGAGCGGGATGGGGTACGGGGGTGGCCACGATGATGATAGCGGCGATGGGGATTACATCGATCATCTCCAGCAACCGGGGAACACAAAGAAAAGAAAGGTCCCGGCGAATATCTCGGGTGCGGCGCATGGGCACGACGGGGCGAGCTCGGTGGAGGGTGGCGAGGACGAGCCGACGGACAGAGCAATCCCGACGGGGCGGACCGACTCCGAATACGACTCCATCGGTGCCCAGGCGCTGAATGCGTCGTCGGGAGGCGGGGGAGGGACGGGAGTGAGGCGGGGGAAGTTGTCGAGGGCGACGTTGGCAGGGTTGCAGCATAAAGAGATGTTGAAGAGCAGGAAACGGCAGCTGGCTGTGGTCCTTGGTGCGTTATCTCATGGGGACACTTTGGCTCTGGACCATGCACTGTCCACAACGTATCCGTTTGCCCAAGGCGTCGGTGGCGACGGTGGGACACACCCGGACAATGTGAAGATTCGATTATCTCGGAGGCGTGGACCCCGTCTTGCACGAGCGTACAAGAACTTTCGTCATACCCTCAACCTTCCTGCCGACCGACCCTCATTCCCAGAGTCCGACTTCACATTTGTCCACCACAGTGCCAGTACGTGTAATCTATGAGCTTCTGCTTCCACCTTCCCTTTTTCATCATGAGTATTCAGCGTCCGACCGCCTCGTTGCGACGAAGGCTGAAGTGGCCGCACTGCATGCCCGCTTCGAGGCAGAATTTGCTAGGCAAACAGCCAGGGCTGCCGAGGCTGCTAAGCAGGCTGCCGCGGTGCTGAACAGTCTTCCTGGGAGCAAGAGGGCAGATGGCACGAAGCAGCCACGGCCGTCCGCCACGAAGGGGACGGAGCAGAAGGCAGCGCTGGCGGACCAGACATTGTTGGGCACACCTCCTCGGACAGGAAAGAAGAAGAAACGATCTGCACTGGCGAACGCGTCGAATCCCCATCATCTCCGCAACTACGTTCCTTCCCGACTTCCTCACACCGGTCAGCTGAGCAGTGCTCAGGTGCTCGCAAACGCACAGAACCTCATCAGCCCCCTCCCTTTGCGCTTCTTGGCAGCCGACGTGCCACCCCGCCGACGGTCGAAGACTGACCGCAACATCACCCCCGTCTCCAATCTTTCCAACCCTGCGGAAGAGTGGATTTGTCCGTTCTGCGAGTACGACCTGTTCTTTGGGGACGAGGCCGGTTTGCAGCGGGCGACGAGGAATCGGAAGAAGATCCTGCGGCGTCGGAGGCGTGCACGCGAGCGAGCCGCCGCTGCTGCCAGTGGTACGGCCGCTGCGTCTGCCAATGCCAAGAGTAACGCCAACGCTGCCCCCGCCGATGCCGAGACGCCCCGCCCGGAGTACGAGGCGTCTCATGAAGAGCCAGTGCCTGCGGCTGGGAAGCAGACACGATTGAAGGACGAGAGGGACAGAGGGGGGCAAGAGCATCAGGCTGGGACCGGAGGACATTCTGCCGCCACGGGATGAGTTTCTGTTCTGTTATTTTGCATGGCCTCCATCCATCATCCACTCGCACACACATCCCACAGCATGCACTATTTAGAATACCAGCACACTTGTACTACACTCGTTGTTTTGCCCAATTTGCATTTGAGTTGACCGGGGGATCTTGGCACGTGTTCGGCGTGGAAATAGACTTGGATGGGCTCCGCTTCTCTGTTTTAAATAGGACGGGAGGGTAGGTTCGCGTCGTCTCCTCCTCAGTGAATGGTCAGAATAGCTGTGGACCTGGTATATTCTGCTCGCCAGAGACAGCGTTGCTGGAGGGGGAGAGACCGCAATATCGACCCTAAGACAATCCTTGGCGGCAGTAGAAACGATACCTCCGCTATTTGCTTCGCCCTTCGGGAACCGCGCCTTTGCGTCCGTCCACCCTGTGTTCCGCACCCCATCGACTCTTTCACCTGAAACAAGCGTAGCAAGGCCCGCGCAGGTGCAGCCTGCCCCATTGCTGCTCTCTTAAAAGACAGGCGAAGGATGTAAGTCGACTGCCTACACGTTGGAATGCTTCATTGTTTCTTTGGTGTGCCCCGTGGATCGGCAGATCTTTCCTGCTGAGTGGGCAATTTAGTGGCAATCAGAGATAGCCCGTATTTTCGTGTCCTATCCGTCGTTGCGGACGGTTCGCTTCATCTTCAGGGGCATTCTCCAGCTTTCCTTCACCTGAACCCATCACGCAAGGGCACCGGCGTGCTCTCGTCGTGCATCGTCTGCTCTCTCCGTCATGTCCTCCAGTCCCAGTTGCTCATGAACCGGTTTCATGCATCTCACTCCTCTGCTCTTGCCCCTTCTCCTCCTCCTAATAACTCGTACAATCACTCACAAATGTCTGTCTCAGCCTTGAGTGGTGCCGCTCAGGTTGTACCAGACGGCACGCTATCCGGTCGTCGTGCCAGCAGCTCTCACTCATCAAGCCAGACGCTGGTAACATCAGCAGACCCCCGTGGTGGCCAACCACCTCTCTACGCACCCGTCGTTCACGCCTATTCTTTTCCCTCTCAAATGGCGTCTGACGGTCGGTACATCTATCAAAACTCGCAAGAGGCCCAACCAGGAGCGTATCCATACCCGCATTACCCGCCTCCGCCACCGTCCACATACGATTCATCACAACAACAGCAGCAACAGCAACAATACGCGTCCAATCCACCCCCTGCTCGGCCAGTCCGGAATAATTCCTCGCAGTCGCATTCCCCCCATCAACCACCCGCACCCCCTCCTGCGGGATACTCACAGCCTCCATCTGGATATCCCAATCCACCACCAGCGTATCCTGCAGGTCAGCAGTTCGGTGTAGCGCAGCCCCCGCCTAATCAGCAACAATGGCCGCCACCTCCGCCTGAAAACTGGTCGCACTACCCACAGACATTCACCCAGCCGAATCCCCCGATACAGCAGGAGCAACAGTCGTTCAGTAATCAGGGGAACGGGAGAGCGGAGCAACCGCCAGCTCCTCCTAGTGAACATCGAGTGCCCTCGGGGTCGACTACCAAACCCAAACAGGACGCAAGGCGCGATGACCGGGCTCATCGGACGGCAGGCGATCCGGCTCCACCACCCAAGGGACGTAAAACGAGGGAACCTGAACCTCCTGCTCCTCCGCCGCTTCCAGCACCTTTAGGACTGGATTTCATGAAGGTATGCAACTTACCGGCATTACTCCCCGGGCGCTTGGAAGGCTCACGTCTTCTCACTTTTCAAAGTTGTTGGACTCGTATCGACTTATAATCGATTCTGCGAATGTCATGGGAAATGATTCGTCGCAACCGCGGCCGGAAACCTTGGAACGAATGTTGCAAGCTGCGTCGTACGGCGCACAGGCATTGGATGCAGCTGCTAAGCGCGTGGCGTCAGATGTCCCCCCAGAGACGAGGGAGCAGGAGGCAGATGTGGCAGATAGCGCAGCAAAGGTCCCACAGGTGCGTTCTGTGCATTAATGCCACCATATTAGCTGCTGAAGGGCATATGGGGCCCATAGAAGGCGGAATCACACCCGACCGAAGGGCAGACATGCTTGGGCTGCAATGCAACGTCGACACCTGAGTGGAGGCGTGGGCCTATGGGTTCGTTATCATGCCTCTTACTACCTGGATTATAAGACTCATGGGGACACTCGTTTTCCAGGACCCCGAACGTTGTGTAACGCGTGTGGCCTTGTCTATGCGAAATTGGTAGGAACTTAGTTTCCGCTGACTCGTCCCTCGGTATTAATCTTCATATCACAGATCAAGAAACGAACTCGTGAGCCTGGCCGCGGACGAGGAGGCGGGTCATCCGGGAAGAACCCCAAACGCAACGGGTCGGGTCAAGCGTCTAGCGACAGTGACGACGATGGTTCGCTCGACTCACAAGACCGGAGGAGTGACGTTGGCGATCAAGGCGGGCGGGAGTGATGTGAGCACGTTACAGATTCTTAACCTGCCTTATTTATCTCTCCTTGCTATTTTTGTCACTTATACCTGATTGTTTTCCGCCACTCTCCCCCCATCTCATCTTTCATGTCTTTTTTCCCTGGTGGCCTGGCGAATTTTGTGGGACTGTATCCTATCATTGTCTTTTGCACCGTTCCCCTTACTTCTCTTCATAATCCGCTACGCTGATTCGTTCTGCAGGTGAAATCGCCCAAACCCTTTCACCTCCAGTAATTTCTCAACCTCCACCCCAGATTTTTGTTGCTTTACCACCCCACACCCCGCTGTATTTTGACCGAAGCGAGAGTCTTAATGCCGCAATTCGAACACCGAGCCTCTTCCCCGCCCGATGCTCTCATGACAGTGTGCTTTTCCCTCAGTCCACAGCCTTCCGGTGCGTTTTTACGTTTCCCAGTTTGATGTTCTTCGAGGATTGTTGCCGTTGGAATTGTTACGGGGGCACTTGTTATCGACGTTCAGCGCTGAATGAGGTGTCTCGGTGTCACTCCACACCTGCTGCCAACTGGCCAATGCGACAAAATACCACCGGTGAATTGTGCTACAAGTGTCAAGGCGAACTATGGCTAGCGTGTCACCACATGCATCATGCAGAGCCATCGAGACATTCTCTGTATCCCGGTAGTGTTACCTGCGTCACTTCTGTTGATTCTACAGTCTTCGGCTTCTTGTTTCAACTGACTGAAGACACAGCCAGCGTTGGGGATTTGTAAGTACAACATGAAGGATAGATGGTATCTGCCTCGATGACACCACTGACAGAACCCCTAATAAGCAGCAGGTTACGTCCAACTCTACAGATCGAAGGTCATTGTGGTTATCGCATCGATCAGCGAACAGCAACAGCATGGCTCTTTAAAAGACGTCAGCTTCGAGATGAAACATGGAGACCGTCTCTCTCCTCGTCTCCGATGGTGTCCTCCAGTTTCAAATTCGAAAGCGGGGACGGACAAATCCAGCACGGGCAACTAGGAAACAAAACACATGGGAGGGCCCTGAGGAAGATCATTGTTCGATTGTCAGCTGTGTGGGAGGATTTACGTGACGATCAGGTTAAATAGATGGACTTCAGTCGGCACAGGCAATCCCCAGGTGCTTCTTGACCTTTCCTCAAGGCAGACTAGGCGACAGCGTGAATATGGAATAACCCACTTTGGCTTCTGATCACTCCCAGCCCTGCTGCGTTCCTGATGAGAACCCTCGTCCTCAACTACCATGCTATCGCCACACGGAGTTGTGCGTGAGCCTTCACCGACCTGGGAATTAGCGAGCGCAGCCGTCACCGCCGTCATCTCTTCCACAATGACCATGGTCATGACCAACGACTCCAACCGACAAAGTGGTCTAATATCGAACATTAGCAGTATGAGATTATTAGTACACATACATATCCGCAAGTACATAAAGATACACCTAAGAACTGTCCGTACCGTTGCCCCGTATCATCCCTGCTCATGACCCCTGCATCCCACTCGCCTTACCCGCAGTACCGAGCTGTTGCGGATGACCGGCCATACCAGGCATCTGATGCTGTCCATTCGCGATCGGTACCCCACGCCCCATACTAACAGGCCAGTATCCCTGAGGCATCCTCGCCTGTGGCATTGCACCCATATTCATCCCCATCTGCTGGTAGTTCACATTGAACATATGGGCTGGGTAGGGAGCTACCATCGGCGCGGCGGGGTGAGCTTGCTGATCCTGAGTCATCTGGCCATTCTGTCCAGCCGTAGCCGCAGCGGCCGCATTAGCAGCCCCGTTTGCAAGATGGTGCTGCATCAGCTGTGGGTGTTGTGCCCGGAACTGTGCGTTGTACTGGTTGACCGCGTAGTTGTATTGCTGTTGCTGCGGATGGGGCATCTGCTGGCCGTTTTGCTGCTGGGGTATAGGGGAACGGGCAGCAACCATAGCATTATTGCGCTGGACCGCTTGTGCTTGCGCTGCATTCATGGGTGCCGGAGCAGCATTGGGGTTCTGGTGGTGGTTCATGCGGTTTTGGTAGGCTTGGTACTGTGCAGCGATATACTGAGCCTGCGCACTCGTCTGGGGGCTTATCTGGAGATACTCAATATATTCAGTGGGTCAAGAAATAATATAATAGTGGAGATAAGCTGACTTTCTTCTTCGCGCCGCCTGGTGGCTGTGTCAGGAAGTTGGCGGCAGGAAGTTGAGGCTGGAATGTCGAAGAGGTAGGAGGCTGGGCTTGCACTTGAGGAACTGGCTGTTGTTGAGGTGGTGGTTGTGCAGGCGACGGTTGCGCCCGCTGTGGAGGTTGTTGCGCGGGCTGCATGACTTGTGGAGACTGCCGCATCTTTGCCGCCGACGGTGGTCGGTTCTCCGATACAACAGGGCTTCCCACAGACGGTGCTACAGAAGGTGGCCGTGGGGTGTTCGCGGTTTGTGGTGGGGCCGGTGTACTTCGGCCCATCTGGTAATGGGTTTGCATATGTGGAGGGAGGGCGGGAGGGATGGTGGATGGGGGCCTCATGAGAGGAGAACGGCCAGGCTCAGGCTTTGCGCTCCTCTTCGCATCGGAAGCACCCGATGAGGGACGGTGCGGAGGAGGTGTAGGTGTAGGTGCTGGTGTGGCACTTGCTCTCGCGGCAACGATTGGCACGTTCACTGCGTACTGCATGGGCAGTGAAGTGGGTACGGGTGCGGTGGCCATTGGAACAGGCACGGGGGTAGGCGTAGGAATTGGTGCCGGTGAAGCGGCCGGTGCAGGCATAGGAGTTGGGCCTGGGGGTTGCTGGGCCTTTTGCATCTTCATCCTTTGAATGACGTCCAAAATACGATAACTAGAGCCAGAATTCAGATAGGATTGGTCAGAGCTTCCAGGAGAGCATACCTTGGTGCACTGGACCGATGCGGTTTCGGATTCATGTACTGCATGATCTTCGCCCGACGAGCACGATCCATCTCGTCCTCCTCCATCTCCATAGCTGCGGCTTTCCGCTTGAGTGCTGGAGGTGCTGGAGGTACTGTGACCCGTAAGACACCATTAACCATCCGTGTCAGGTGCGGGTCGGGATCCAGACAGAGTGGCGGCGCGGTGGACATCTGACGATTATTCAGACGTATCTCTGGCAGAACAGAAAACATGTACGCACCAGAATTTGCGCCTCTACTTCCAGAGCATCCTGGTCTGTCCACACATTCCCCGCTTTCTGGTTGAGGAGACAGAGATCGGTCCACATGGTTTCGGCGTTCGGACTCAAAACGACGCGTCTCTTCTCCGGATTCTCGAGGATAGGATCCTTGCCTTTGGGCGGCCTATAGTCGAGTAGCTCGACAATCATATGCCCTGAGTTTCAGAAATGTTCCGAGATGAGCTATGTCCTGTGTTGACCCTGTGGCCACAGAAGACACACGCACCATCATAGAATGGCACCCTAGCAGAGTCGAACAATTCAAGAAAATCATTGGGTATTCGTTGCGCTCGGATATCGTCCAAGAGAGACTTTAATGACTGTTCAATTATTAGAGGACGACAGGATACCACAGAACTCACCGCAACCTGGTTATTATACAAGAACTTGAGACCACTGTTCAAAGTCCAGTGTTCCGGATACAGGTGCACCGTGAATGACGGCGGAGCGGTCCTGTTCGTTTCTAGGAGTTCATCGACAGACCTCGTAAGGTTGTAACCGGCCATGAATACATGGAATGAAGGAGAAAGGGGAGAGTCGTTGGAGAACGTGACCGTCGTCGAACACACCGGAGAGGCGCTTATTTCAACCCATTACAACTCCTAAGCGCCATGCAGGTGAGCAGGCGTATTATGTAAGCATCCGCTTTGGGAAGTCATGTTGTGGCGAGCGGAAACCAGGAGAAATACAGGCTCGTATTAGTACAATCAACAATACATCCAAGAAACAAACGAAAGGGATATAAGTAAGTAGTTGAAAATGGTCACTAGGCCTTCGCAGCGAGATTCCCGGCCGCAGCTGCCCTCCGTCGTTTGTTTCCCCTCCGGATCTCTCCCAAGTCGTGCTCGATCTCCGCCTCTTTGCACGTCGACAGGCATGCAATGCTCTTTCCTAATCCCCCTACTGCCTGTGTTTCCCTGCCGGCACCCTTGGGTCTCCGGCGTCCATTAGTAGTTGTCGCTGCTGGTCCATAGTTGGCACTGGCGTTCAAGTGTGTCGCGGTCAATGGGAGTGGGAATGGTGAGGGCAGCTCGTCGACGGAAAGGGAATGCGGATTTAGGAAGGGACCGGTTGTAATTGGCCCTGATGCTATGGATAGAATCCCGCCGTTGGCACCAGTGGCATTCGGTTGTGGAGTGGGGGGAGGTGAGGTGCCTCCTGCCAATTTGCGAAGCTTCCGAGTAATATGTGGACGTGACTGTGCGTCGAGGGTAGCATCTGCGAAGGTTTTTGTTAGCTGCACTAATACAGTACTGAATGTGAGCGCACCCCCAGCAGCCCCCTCGCCATCCTTCTCCTCCCTGGCGCGTCGCCGCCGTTCTTCAATCCCATCCATCAGCCTTTCCCTTATGCGTTCCCGACCCTTCTTCCACTCTTCCTCTACTTTCGCTCTCTCCTCCTCATAAGCTGTCTGGATGCTCTCCAGAGCATATCGTTCTTGTAAGGTCGCGGATGCCAGCAAAGCGGACCGTTCGAGAGAAAGTGGGTAAAGCCGAAGCTGATAGGCGGGAACCATTTCAGGTCGTGTGGACAGATGGAAAGAAACCGAGTTCAGCTCCGCTATAGTCTCTGCATAGTGACGACCGGTACTGAGTACGACGGTACAGAGTGAGTGAATATCAATGGTGGTAGGAGGACGAGGGGACGCACTCTTCTCGTCTGTCACTGATCTCTTTCCCCAGTCTAGCTGCAATCTCTTTTCTCTTTCTCTTCGGGTCGTCTAATGCTCCAACTAAATACGGTGCAGCATTAGTGTCTCATTTATGTTTCGACAAGCTATGTACGAACCTTGGACGGCGTGGCTTGGTCCTGCAGTCATCGCATGCGAGTGCTGCCTATTGAGAGGAATCGCCTTCAGCAACCACACATCACTCGAGCCCATTCAGTGACTCACGGTAGAGCAAATACGCCGCGCTGTGGGGGCATCTTCTGATACGCGTATGTCGGTGTACACGGAGGTTTGCAGTCAAAAATGAACACGAAAGGATGATGTAGACAAAGAGATGGGCGTCTATTGCTGTGGCACACCTGGCGGAGGCAATTTCCAATTTTGCAGATCCCAGATCTCTGAATCATTACACATCTATTCTTATCGACACCTTTCTCTTTTCGTTCAGAACAGATACATGTCATATAGTCATTCGTGGTTGGATACAATCTCATGCCTTTTCACTGCCTTTTCCTGCATCTCAATATCATTTGGTGGCTTTGAACGTAGGGAATTCCCCAATCCGGAGCTTCGTCGTCTGAAGCGCAAAAATGAGCTGAAGAACATGAAAGGACAGGATATTTGAACCACTGTGACATACCCCGAATGGTGACAAAGTAATATTGGTCGTGGGACCAGTGCAAGTTGCGTTTGTGGGGGGAGATGCCGCAAACGTGTCTCCAGCGATAGCCCACTTGATAGGACATGCGACCACCGTGATGGTGAACGGGGACAATCCAGAGTCAAAAACCGGAGAAGGCAACTTTCCACCAGAGGGTACACGGGCATGGAATTTCAGAGTTGATGGATCAATCGCGTACTCCCAGTCCGTCGTAGCGGTGAACTGAAGATCAACTGCTCGAGGCTCTTCGGCATTCTTAGCAAGGACTTTCTGTGTCCGAGGGATGTCGAACGCGTAATGTAGGGGACCTCGGTGCACGGCCACTGATCCATGCGGTCGAGACTCTGCACCATCTGTGAGCATGACAAGACGGTACAAGTACCGGCTATATGTACACACCGACTGTGATCTGGGCCGGGAGGTTCAGAGTGATCGTTGTCGTCCCAGCGGGAACCGCAAAAGATTGAAGACCATTCACTGGGCTCACCGCCCTCGCTTTGGCGCTGTTGACGGAGAAAGTGCCGCCTTCGACCCAGCTTGGAATCCGAACGAAGTATGTGAATGCCTTGTCGGCTGCCACGGTTGTGACGAGAGTGTCGCTGAATGGGTAGACGGTATCGACCGTCACCATTACCTTGTTTCCTGAAAGACGGAAAAGTCTTAGCTTTTCTCGCTTTTCTCGAAATGTGCCATCGGTGATCTCACCGTTTGCTAGGGTGGTGCTTGTGCTAAAGGGCCCTAGATACACTTGAGCTAGCGACATCTGATCTACCGAAGTAACGAATGAATTGCTGATAAATTTCGGCCATCCTTGAGGATGGTTAACAGTGCAGCAACTAAGGTGGCATGTGGAATAATACGCGTTGGCGATGTCAGCACATGGTGAAGTATCTTACATTTAGGAAGAAAAGATACGTACGGGTAGTTAGGCTCGAGACCGAACACGTTTGAGTAGGGCCTGATACAAGAAGACACCGCGAGTGAGCATGCTACACCTGGAACGGTGGTCCTTAACACATGGACCTAAGCAGAGGTACTCACCCGTCTTCGGGAAATGGATTGCTGTGCGAGAAGATGTGCCAGTGATTATTAGTCATTGAGATTACTGATTGAAAGAACCCTCCAAAGCACTCACGGTGTCATGTTTTTGGCCGCGATCTGGTTCTGCTGTTGCAAATACTGACGGGTCCACATGTCTGTGTTCGGTCGGTCAACTAGATGCAGTGACCGTAACCTGGCTACGAACCTCCCGTCATGGTAGCTGGCAGAGCATTGTATGTAATTCTCTCGACCTATGGAAACGACGTTAGATGATGCGACCCGTGCTTCACGGCTGGCAACATCATACCCGATCAGCGTACTTGGGATCCCCAGAGACTTGATATAGGTAAGATCCTCTATGGAAGATATTATCTCAGTTAAACATCATATTCCGACATAATGCATAAACTTACGAGAACATCGTCTCCTGCATTTAGGGATCGTTCCGATGATTAGAAATTGAATTTACAGAAGTAGTACAACAGTAAGGACTCACAACAACCAGACATAGCTCAGTTCTGAATACGTCAGATTAATTACGAATTCGGGGCTGAAAAGGTTGTATCGGTGCGCTCACCCACGCGTAGCTTCCAATCCCGCAAGATATTCGTCTGCAGCATAGATCCCAGACGGGCGACCGTGATACTGAAATAGCAAGTCCCACCCATGACTAGCAGCGTCGAGATCTACAGTGAATAGTCAGTTTGTCGATGTCATAGGATTGGGGCTGAATTGACCGTACCCGACTGGTTGTGAGTGAAGCGGAATGTCGACGGCAACGCTTTGAGACCTTCTGCCATGTTGACGCCATGCCAAGTCAGAGCCGGGAACGGGTTTCTCAGATGTTCCACTGGTCCTTTGGGGAAGTTCTGTTTTGTTTCGCAGTCCGTGAACGAAGGATCTTTGCAAATGCAAATCGGAGAACACTCACGGCCTCCGCGAAGACAAGCTCCCAAGGATCTCCTGTCCACTTCAGCATCTTCATGGTGTCAATCAAAATATCTTCTTGTCCATCGGGATGAAAATCATGCATCCTGGAGCAGGTTTGCAGGTTCGTCATTATGGACATCCCGTCTCCATCGGTAGATTACATACCATTGCAAGACAATCACAAAGTCTTCCCAGCGGGTCTTAGTCCAGTCCTCCAGTCCTTGGCCTTGATGAAGCATGCTGTTCGCAAGGGAAACAAATCTATGAAGCGCAGGGACCACCCGACTGGTGAGAGACGGGTCTGCTTCGACCATCTGGATCGCCCCGAATAGGAACGGATACCTGGGAGACGGCCATCTAACTAACGTACGGCGAAATCAATATTCGTGACGCACCGACCCCACAGGAATCGAGGTTTTGTGGTATTGACTTCAGGTCCGAGCCAACCGGTGGAGTCCTGGTGGTCAAGAACGTAGTCCAAGAATTGTTGGGTCTGAGCCTTGATCGTGCTGTCGTTTAGCAGGACACCAGTGGGTACCATTCCATTCTATCACCGGACCATCTTGGTTGATACATAGAGGACAGGTGGAGCATAAGTCTCACTCACAAACCAATAGCTCCCAGCCTCTTCGAGATTTGAGTAGTAAGAATCGCCGCCAATCCAGTCGCTCTGAGATACGCTACACAACACCGTAATCAATGAGACGTAGAGTTGGGTCCGTGATGCTTACTAGTGGTAGAAATCATGTTCGTGGCCCGCCAAGCCATTCACTTGGACGACCAGCTGCAAAATGGATCAGCCGATTGGTAACTATGGGTGGCCAAACATAGCTTGCCTGATCATGAAGCCAACCTGCAGGCTTAACAGCACCAAGAGGTAAACTAACGAACTTCTTGGGTACCACTACAGTGACATGACGATCGATCAGTGATTGCATTGAAAATCACCCAGAGAGAGAATCACTTACACCCAGTGGCACTCTGTGGCGTCACGCCAACAAAGAGAGAAAGTAGAGTTGAAACGAGGATGGATCGGAAAGCCATTGCGGCAGACATTGTTGCCCTGAGCTCTGAGCCCACTTGCTCGACCAACGGGCTCATGATTTATGTAGATGTTGGTGGTGTTTCAGCAAGCTTCTTGCTTCTTACTTCGATGCACCCTGTGCTGCAGAACGTTAAGAATCAGAGATGGTAGTGAGTGACGTTCAGATGACCAGCGTCATGATCACTGTAATCACTAGATAGGCCACCTGAGCTTTGGACTGGCTTCAGATCCTGCGGAGTCCGAGCTTGCGCACCTACGTATATATCCTGAGACGTCATAGAAAATACACCGTGGATGAACCACAACTCAGATGCACATGCAGATGTGGAGACTACTTGATGATTGACTATCCTCGTGAGATGAGTCGGGCCGTTGTACGGGCCGCATCACAGCGAAGTGGTATTTTCCTGCAAGCCGTCCAGATATCAGCGGTGTAGGTGAGTACTAATCACTCATGGACCATCTACAATGAGAGGGTCAGATAAGAGGATTCTCGGAAATAGCATACGGACCTCCCAGCGGTAGCATTGTGAGCACTGTATTCTTGAGAATTCGATTCATGTGGCAGTGGAATCCTCATACAAACGGCATAGCTTTATTGAAGCCTGTCAAATCCAACTAAATCAGTATCGATGCATCTGAGACCGAAGTGCATACCGGACTCGACATCAGTTACAGTACCAGCTATGATAGGATTCCGGCGAAAGCTCGTGCGGGCAGCGCACCACAATGTACGCATAATCGCAGGTCAACCGAGCTATGCTGTTGCTCTATCATTGGCAAAGGAGGAATACTGGACTATACGTGTAGGATGATGTGCGCGACACATCAATACATGATGACAGAGGTTCTCGAGGAGATAACAACCAGGAGCTTAGACCATTGGACGGGTGCCATGCGCCATATGACGAAGAGCTATTCATTGCGCCAAACCCCCACGTTATGTTTGATATGGGTATGCTTGAGCTCGAAGAAAACAATAGATGCGAGGCCTGTGAAGTGTAAGATAAAGGAGGCAATGTACTAATCGAACACGACACCTTGTCCGGTTGAATTTTTGCAGTTCACCTTATACCGCTCCCGAAGTTACACACGATACCATACGATACCCACCTCTTCTCTCTCTCACTGTCATGCATCTCCTCGTCGCAATGTTGATTCAATGTTGCGCAGACAAGGTATCCTTGAGGTCCATCATGGTGGTTGTGATGTTCAATTGTCACGGGTCGCTTATGTCGCCACATGGATTGTCGGCTAAGTTCGAGAATGCTTCACTGCATCATTCTAGTTGCATGCTGTTCAGAACTTCTAGCGTATCGACTATAAAACCTCTCAGTTGTAGGCAGCCATGGTCGACGAGGTGTCGCCATCCCCCGGTTCTCCACGATGCGCTGGTTGTCTATCGCCCTCTTTGCTTTCCTTCACCTAGTGGCTTCAAAGCCTCTTCTGTCGAAGCGATGGGATGATTTCGACGTGAAGCATGCGTGGGCGGACGTCCCGAAAGGGTGGGAGCTTCACTCACCAGCTCCTGCGGACCATACCTTCAATATGCGCATCGGTCTCAAGCAAGATCGCTTCGATGATCTGGTTGCTGCTTTGTACGAAGTTAGCGATCCATATCACTCTAGGTACGCTTCCGGTACTGCTCGCAGGCGGTATGCGTAGTGCTTATGGTCCTCCTACAGATATGGTCAGCATCTCTCGAAGGAGGAGGTTGAAGCACTCGTCGCACCTCATCCCGACACCGTGGCACTGGTTGACTCTTGGCTCGCTGACCACGGTGTCAATCCTGCAAGTGTGGAACGCGAGAATGGTGGCTCTTGGGTGACTGTCAAAGTTACCATCGAACAGGCATCTCGCATGCTAAACGCGACCTATGGCGTGTACCGTCATGACACTACTTCGGATTATGTCGTGCGGACGACATCCTACAGTCTCCCTCGCATCCTCCACGACCATATCGGTGTGGTAACCCCGACCACTTACTTCAGCACCATGCGAAGCATGAAGGCTACCAGCTTCCTTCAACCCCACATTGAGCCTCTGCACGACGGAGATGCCGACATTGCTCGCTTGCTAGTGAATCCCGGCTCTTTGGCAACTGTTCCTTCGAGTTGCAGTACCACCATCACACCAGCATGCCTTCGTGCTTTGTACAACACCAGCACATATGTTCCCAGGGCTACCAATACGAATAAAATCGGTGTCGCAGGATATTTGAACGAGTTCGCAAATACAGCAGATCTTCAGGTACGAAAATCATGTCCAGTTGATAAAGATACCACTTCTGATAAACTGCTTTACAACAGACGTTCTTCCGTCGCTTCAGGACCGATGCTGTTGGTGGAACATTCCAGACTGTTCAGGTGAACGGAGGTGGCAACAACCAGAACGATCCCGGCGTTGAGGCTAACTTGGACATTCAATACACTGAGGGTATAACATTCCCCACTCCGAATGTCTATTTCAGGTCAGTATCTCGTAACCCCCCTTGACATGACCTCCGACTGATTGAGTGCTGCTTTTAGTACTGGCGGTTCTCCACCTTTCATACCTGATTCAAACACACCGACAAACACCAACGAACCCTACCTGGACTGGCTCAACTTCATTCTCGGTCAGAGCTCCATCCCTCAAACCTTCACAACTTCTTATGGTGATGATGAGCAAACTGTATGTTGTATACAAGAGGAGCATTTGTCAGGCGCTGATTTAAGTCTTCGCATCCAGGTTCCATTCGATTATGCTACCAACGTCTGCAACCTCTTTGCCCAACTCGGGGCCAGGGGTTCCAGTATCTTGTTCTCCAGCGGTGACGATGGCGTTGGTGCAGGCAACTGTCTGACCAATGACGGCAAGAACACGAAACAATTCCAGCCCAACTTCCCCGCATCGTGCCCCTTCGTGACCACTGTTGGTGGTACGATCCGAGTCAATCCAGAAGTCGCCGTCAGCTTCTCTGGAGGTGGTTTCTCGAACTATTTTGCCCGCCCGAGGTACGTACTCTCGTGGTAATTGACATTCCGAGTAACTTTAACAGCCTTCCGCAGTTTCCAATCGGCCGCAGTGTCCGGGTTCTTGACCAAACTCGGAACAACTAACAGAGGATTGTTCAAGTAAGCCCATGACTACCTTCCATGCTATCGACGAAGTACTGAATCACTCTCATCAGCACTACTGGCCGTGCTTACCCTGATGTCGCCGCTCAAGGCCAAGGCTTCCAGGTCGTGATCGGGGGCCGCGTGTCGTCCGTTGGTGGAACCAGTGCAAGCTCCCCAGTAGGTCACCCAGGAGCCACAAAGTTCGATGCATTCTAATCAATTCTGTAGACCTTCGCTGGCGTGATCGCGTTATTGAATGATTTCCGTATCTCGAATGGCAAGGCGCCCCTTGGATTCCTTAACCCAATTATCTACTCGACTGGTGTGGCGGGATTCAACGATATCACCTCCGGTTCCAATCCTGGTTGTGGCACTAATGGCTTCACAGCCGGAGCAGGTTGGGACCCTGTAAGCACAATCCGATGCACATGAATGTTTTGCCACCGTTTACTAATCATTCTGTGTCGTAGGTCACTGGTTTGGGCACGCCCGATTTCGGAAAGCTGCAAGCACTCATCGGATGAATGCTTTTATACCCTTGGTCTAATTCTCATCCGCTCGTGCTCAGAGAAGGGAGCGTCAGAGTTCCAAAGCTATCTGCTTCCCAACAATACAGCCTCAACTTGTACATTTGACATTATGTGCCGACTACGATCGTGAATACATCTGAACCTTTTCAGTTCGTCATCTCGGAGTACACCAGCGCATCGAATCTGTGACTGAGTATGAGAGGTGCAGCTATGACGTCAGTCGCACTCACTCACCTGATAATCCCAACCTTCATATCAACGTCACAAAGCTGTTACCACAGTACAGACACCGCCGGATGGCATCCAATAGGTCTTCCACGACCCAGTTGCGTGCATATACGGGCAGCCAGTGCGCTCTTGAAGCATCCCGCGTAGGAGGTAGCAGAGCTTTGCGGCCACAGCCAACGCAGGTTCTCACCATGGGCGTTGGTAGGAGAAATGACGTGATGCTACACCGTGCTGCAAGGAAAGAACGTCCATCAGGTATGTGACACCGAGCGGGGATTGATGGTGTCAGATTCAGTTCCTTGTAGAAGACCGACCACGTCTGATCGCTACGATCAAGTCAAAGACGATAACCTACGGCGTAGCGTCCACAACCAAATGCGTCCCATGTAGAATGAGTCGAAGCAGGAAGATCACCTCGGTCGGGCAGAACAAGTTACCGAGCGATTAATATTTGAGTTGCCGGGCATTGTGGGTGACTCGATCGCGGACAGGAGTATATCCACCACGCTGTATCGTGGGCAAAAGATAGTCAAAGAGTACTCACCCCACGTGTGACCATTAACACAGACACCTGTAAGTGTATTCTGGAAAGGCACGGCAATGTGACAAGCCGGGCATAGCTCTTCAGGTCCGATTGCATTGAGGTCGTGACCATCTGAGACAGGCTTGCTGAGCTTCGCGGACAATTCCCGTGCTTCCAATCCAAGATCTGCAGACGTTCCAGGGAGAAGCGCTTGGTTTACGATACGAAGTATGAATAGGATCGCGATGTCTTGTGGTTGTGGGTGCCAATCTTTAGCGCGACGATTCCGAAAATAGCAAGCGAAGTAGAACGAACCTGGTACCACTGAAATGGATGCAACAAGATGTCGAACCAATATCTGGAGCACTTGAGACCAAATTCCTGACGAGATTGTCTGTGCGATCTGCTCGTATTGTTGTTGTTCGCTTGCATCCTCGGCATGATTCTATCGTGAATGAGGAATGATATAAGGGACGCCGATTCACGACAGATGATCTCAAAACAGCATGAAATACCTGACAAAATTTTGCAATGGAGAACGCCAGGCGTTGAGGATGCAACTTAGAGCTGAACAGATGCGCGACCATGCTTCTGCGAAAGGCCGATCGGAATTGCGTGTCCAACTCCCCCTTCCACACTGGTAGACCCCAGCTGTCCATCGGAGGGTCGGGGATCGAGTCCTTTAAACTTCGCATGATTTGGGCATGTAAACGCGAGATAGTTTCAGGATTTTGTAGGTGTGCGAAAGCATTCCGAAGTGAGGCAATTGGCGAATACCCTGGTGCTTCAGATGCATCGGACATCAATTAGTGACATGAGTTCCGCACCAGGATAAAATGTGAGATGCGTACCAACGCCGACAGTCGTTAGCCGCACTACTTCATCTAACAAAACTTCATCAAAACTATCCGTCCAGAGATCTGCAACGACGAGCTTGCTGAGATGTTGAGCATCGCGCTTGTAGTCGAACCTGGAGGGATAAGTGGCCCTGTGTGGCGAAAGAAGCGTCAACAACTAGACTATATGCTCACGACAAGGGGAGAGACACACTCGATAACCCAGGCATGCGTGGAATTGTTGTCGAATGAAATCATACCACCGATTTTAGCCACGCCAATCCTGTCCGATGACTGTCGCTCCTCCACTTTGAGGAACACGGAATGTGTCACGGCAGAGAGCGCCTCGGCGGAAATCCCGGCATGGAACTCTGAAGGGGAGAGTTTGGGATCGGTCGAAAGGTGGGAAACGACATGAAGGGAGCCGTCCGCAAGTGAAAGCACCAGTGCATCATGACGTGGCTTGTAAGACACACCGGTCAAAGGTGCCAGAAAGGTTGACCCCACGGAATTCTTTATTGTGCGAAGAGTCATCACACGGCGACCACGCCAGGCGCTTGCTTCTCCTGCACTAGACCATAAGTGAAGCTGCCCCGGCGAGCTCAGCAATAAGAAACGCTGTGCAGATAAACGATGTCGGAACTCAGGCAGCTCTCTCCACGTTGAACAGGTAATGACTGACATTTTTCGGAGTCTGGATCCACTGCAAGGACGTGATGCTATGGTTGGTTGCTTCACAGGGCTTGTCACTAAGTAGATCGCAGGCGACGGAGACCTCGTACTCCTTGATGAATGCGATGTGTTCGGAGAGTTGGTGCAGACTTTGAGTAACCTTTACCACAGTGACGGAACCATCACTGATCCCACACGCAAGAAAAGCTTCACCTTGAAGAACGTAAATCCATCGATCGTCGGTCTTCGCACTGGAAAACGACACATACATTGCTCGTTTTGCAAAGGCGACCACGGCGACCAGCTAAGGTGTGTAATCCATCTGTCACTGACGGAGAATAGGGCAGCGGATCGGAGGCAAGTTTGCAAATCCGATCCGTTAAAGTACCTGCATGACAGACGACAGTATTGTTAGCCAGTCAAAGGCATGTATACTATTTGTCGTACGTACCTGGCAAGGCGGACTGTTCCAGCACGACTTCCAAGCGCCAGTAGTGAATAATCTGCGTTCGGTGCAGGGATTGTAGCGAAGTTGGCTTGGGTCGACCATGCGATAGCTGTGCACGAACAGTCGAAATCAATCAATGAGCGTCAGCATGACCACCTTCGGGGAAACAACAAACAGGTAACTTGTGCCTGGAGTGTATTGTACAGCCTCCCGTCGGTAGTATTTGACGAATCTAGTGAATGGAGGGAGCCATCATATTCTCCAACCTTATTACACGAATGAGCAGTTTAGATTGAGGAACAAAGGCAACGCTGAACTGACTTTTGTCCAAATGCCAGTAAGATGATTTTTGGTGGCAGTCCAAAAAGAAACCTGCATGTTCGAATTCAACACGGAGAGAACACATCTGCGTTATCAACATTGTTAATGGGGCATTTGGAAATACCAAACAAGGACTCACCCTGCATCAGGTGTGAGATTATTGGGCGAGGATGTTACCGAACGGAAATGGGGATCAAGTGAGCCCAAAGACACAGCACCCCAGTCTATGAGCGCTGAGCAAGATGACCTATTCAGAGTTTAGTACGTGGAAATCACCTTGGCAATCGGTGGGCCATTGGTGGAGTCTGGAATCCTTATCCCACTCAATCATCGTTTGCAGCCATTGGACACTGGGCCTCCGGTCACCTTTTGTCTCCTTGTCGAGTAATTGCTGGGTGGCCGCAGGGGACTGCGCGATCAAACCTATTCGTGGTGTCTGGGTATATTATTAGCAGGGTTGTATACCGGAGTCAACGCAAGGGATTTCATACCAGGATGTATATAGAACTTCGTGCCAGGAGGATGAGTTGGCCGTCACTGCCCCACTGTAAGCAGTTCGAGGAAGGGTTCGTTGTTACTCCCGGCAGGGAAATAGCGGCTAGGATAGCCGTCTGAGCCATAGCCTCACTTCTTCCGCACTCGTGCACCTCGGGTCGGACGCGTCTTGGGTGTACCAAATGAGTTTCCAAAGAACAGCGCCGAGGCAGACTTTGAGTGCCAAAGGGTCACCGCTGGGAAGATGGAGATATGCTCGGTTCGGATGACTCTCTGCCGAATCGTGGAATAGGGAGAGTTACGAGTAAGCTGAGAACATAACCGTGAGCCTCCGAGGACATGCACTTTCAAGTCACGACTCAGACGCGTCACGGTCCTGGTTAGTGGTCAGAAACTCAGAGGCTGTATTAGGCGCGCCACAGTCAAATTAGAGCTCCGATGTGTTCCGCCTAAAACATCAACTTGACGTCGCGGGACTAGGATCGCGCTAGGCTAGTCTACCCTCAATCCAGTGGCCACATTCCCCGTGCTCAACGGCCTGGAAAAGCTCAGCAAAGATGACGGTATGTCTTTCCCGCAGTACTTTGCAAAGAAAGATCTGGCTCATCATTGCCGTCATGTATGCAGGATCTCACGTTCTGCTATATCCATATGACACAACAGGACTTAGACATCCTTGATACAATTGGGACATCGGACTACATTACGGGTGACTTATCAGATTCTGGTAAGACGGCGCGCGACTGTGTTTGTCGCAGAAACCGACCATTTCTCAGACGTGGACGTACCCTCCCACATGAAGCCACCAAACCCAGACGACTCAGACGGTCAGTGTGTGAAATAGTGTGACCCCGAATGAGTCCTGTACTCCTATCTTTCCCTCTAGTACTACCCTCACAAGTCCATCCGTCATATCCTTACGGGAATCCGTCAAGTATCAAGCATCCCGCTGCCAGACCCAGGCGGCCGTATGATCCCTCCTCCCGCGCCTTGTTTGAAGACATGGGGTACGCAGGAGGTGGCGTGAATGGCGCTCTTCGATGGAAAGAGCTGGCGCTGGATCAGCTGCTGCCTGTCGATGAAGAAAAAGAGGAAGCGGCGAAGGCGGCCTTGGCCCGGAAATTGGCTAATGGCACTGCCAATCATCCCCCGCCCATCCCACAGCAAGGTGCCATGCCACCCGGTCCAAGTGAGGACGGCGACGACGAGAATGACGAGAATGACGATGACGACGAAGGCGATGAAGATGATGAAACAACATCGGATGAAGAGGATGATGAAGAACCCGAAGATCAGTAGTACTGAGTTCCCTGTATGGTCACACAGCCCTGAACATATGTGATACAGTTTATTATCTCTGCGCGCTGATAGCGGTAACTAATGCCTCTCCGACCTCTGGGCTCAATATGTCCTTTATGTCGCCTTCTTGCTCGATAACCCACTCGTATGCATCCAACAAGACTGTATCTGTGAGTGGCACAAAGTGTGCAGCAAGAACACGGATGATGTTGGTCACACGAGACACAGCGGCTCGCGTGGCTTCGTTTATATCCTGGAATGTATGTTTCAGCCCAAATAGCCCACAGACAAACGCGTACTTGACTCACATCATTACGGCTGGAATAGACCGCTTCCGCGTCGAAACCTTCTTCACCTTCTTGTTCATTCGCTTTGGTAAGCTTACTGATCCATATGTATCCATTGAGTCCGAGGATGAGGTCGACGCCGCAAGGTAAAGAGAGGAAATGAGATTTGAGCCGACGTATCAGGACGGGGGGAATAGAAACTAATTGGCCATTGCGGAGCTGATACGAAACGTTATCCACATCTCGGATGGCGATACAACAGCCCTGACCATACCTTCCCGTACTTCAATGAACGTGTATGCAGCGACATAGCCCCATCGGCAAAGAAGGCTTGTACTTCAGCGACCAATAGGTCACCTTCTTCGAAGAATGTGCGCATTTGCAGCTCGTCACTCTCCACTTTGCGGCGCTAAAAATTGGTCAGTGTTGACCCGCACGATCGCTGCGGGGGTCCGTTCACCTGTACCCCTCCGGGAAGATTGACTGAGGAGAGCATGAGTACTGCGTCCTGACGTGAGTTTGCATCTACTTTCCACCGTCGTGGCTGAACCTATATTGGGCGCAATACCTCAGCCGTCGCTTCAAAGTACGAAGAGGAAGGGGTTATACTTCGGTGATCCGACCGACGACAAGGTCTCCAACTTCTGCATTGTATCTGTGTTAGACGACATATGAATGACATTGCGGTGTTGCATCGAGACAGGATATGAAGGTCTTTTCGACAGACGTCATGCTTACCTGGTTCGAATGGCCCTAACAGATATCAATTTGTTGACTCGTTCAATGGTACCAGTAACAGAGGCTATAACCTCTTCGTTCTCCACAAATGTACCATGTCCTCTATTTCATGGCCTATGAGGTCGGTGGTTGTATGAGCGCGTTGAGCATGAATGACGCACCGCATGAAGGCATGTGAAGATGTCAACACCTCGCCCGGGCTGGTCAACTTTCGACCTGAAGGTTCATAGTCGTCCTCATTTAGATCAACTTCCATGTCATTGTCTTCATAGTGCTTTGTGCCAAGGTAGGCATCGAACTCTGGAGGAGCTGGAAAGGACGCGAAGGTGATCATGGCGGATGAAAGCGCGTGGGAACCAATTATCCGGGGTACTTACCTGCCGCAAAAGGCTATCAGAGATCAGAGAGCGCTCGGAACTTTTGTCGCAAAACAGTTCGACAGCGCACAACTCCAAGTAGTGAAAACCTGAATTTAGTGGATGGAACATCCGATCGATGCAGCATCGATTCCTGTAACGTGCACGCACGATTGCATCTCAATAGATCGCTAGGAGGTCAAGGGCCGAGAGTCGAGACATGCGGATACAATTCATTTCCACAACCACCCTGTTCCACCCACACAGGACGGTTGTTGCATGACAGCGAAGCAGTCGCACACGAGCTCCACGGTAAACACTCAGGCACTCACTTGAAGAGGTTCGCGGGAACAGTTGGGTATAAGTGGGGTAAGAGATCTTTGACTGATCTTTGGCACTCATGATCCCGTGGAGAGAAGATCAAACAATGTAGTCATTATCCTCTATGAGTGGCAGTTACATGGAATGTGCGGAATAAATACAAATGAGCGGTCCGTTCATGGAAGTCTTGACTCCTCTGTAAAAGGTATGTGCCATTTTAGGAAAATGGGTATTGATCATGCCAATGCGCTAACATCTCGAACATATGAGCATTGATTCCACGCATTGATGGCGATATGGGCAAACCCACCTTATGTACTTTTTACTTGTATGCAAGGAAATATGCAGACAATGCAGGGAGGTCATTTGAGCCAGCATCCGAATACCCTTGTCGTCGAGATCCGTTGAACTTGAGCACAACAACGGGTCCACACCATTGCTTTGCTGCGGCGCCAGAGGTTATCCGAAAGATCGCGCGGTTAACTGGCGACCCTCGTTGGAGGGACGTCGGACAATACCAGATGTGAAGGGGGAACCGAAGGGGCTCCCCGTTCAAACCTTGGGTCAGAATGATGGTGTTCGGCACGCTCTCGGGAAAGTAATCCTGCAAGAGTGGGAAAGGGCAGATGCCCTGAGATGCCGCCCCTTGAGGGCGACACTGCACAGTGATGATCCGAGACCGTTCTATATCGGTGTGCGATGAGTTGAAGATTGTGAACGATGGACGGACATTATACTTCACCTTCCTCCGGGGTGAAGAAGATAGCGGAAACCGATATAACTTGCTGCTGAATGGGCGGTGGCGAGTTGGACAAGGGATACTGCACCCCCGTATTCGCAGGGATACATTCTTTTCTATGTCGTGACCAGTCCTGTGTGTTGGGCGTGAGTTGGGACATGATGTATGAGCATCTGGCCAGCAAAACGTACGCCTTGCAGATGTGCTGGTGTGCAATACCAGGCGTTTTGGCAGCGACTACACCATAGTGATGTAGGCTTGCAGCAGACGGTGCAGGGATGGCTGATGAGGGCTCCCGAGTTCATGCTGCACTTGAAGGTCCGAAGGAGTGGCGGACTTTTGAATTAGTGAGGAGGAGATATTAGTGCGATTTGTGAGGAGAGTCAGACAGGGGGTCCTTATATAAGGTCTTTGTCGATCTAGCCGCCCTAACCTATGTGTAATTGTAATGGGCATAATCCAAGGTCACCCGTGTGGAAGGAAAATTGGCAAAGGTTGAAAGCCTAACGAGTCAGCGACGTGGCGATCTACGGAAGACAATGGAGCGAGCAAGACGTAAGGCCACTCAGGCACGGCCTTGACTGGAATTTTCTCTGATGAGGCTTGCGAAAAGCCTTGTTACGGCTGCCAGGACTGGGACAGAGACACGAGAGACGGAGATGACACCGCATCAGCCTATGAATCACCGGTAGCAGAAAAGTTCGACTGACATGAGCGACGAGACTCCGAGTCGTCTTGCGTGGACTTTCCGTTGGATTTAGGCGGCGCAGATATATTTGCTTGATTGTTGTGAGGAAACGCGAAAAAGAGCAGTGCAGTGAAACAAATTATTGACAATCGTAGATCCACAAGCGAGACTCACCCGTCACAAATTGCCAAATGAAGCAAGACCTTGAAATACTTCCGCGCTGCCTTCCAGAAGAGAGAGTCTCCTGCTACCGGGGCCAATGCAGCCCATTCACGGAGTAAACGAAAGGGCATTGGATCTGTGATAATTAAAAGACTTGTAATCCAGAGATTAGCGGAAGATCGCTGGTCGCTGCAACACCGCTCGGTGTGAAATGGTTCTCAGCAGGTCGTAATGTTGCAATTGGGAGGATGTCCCCCCACCTGGTGTTGCAATATCACGCAGACGGTTCCACCACAGCTCCCGTGGACCAACCTCTACCAACCTCTGATATGGAGTCCGAGAGTGAGGGGGGGGACGCCCTGCAAGTGGGCGTATGGTCCAAGCGGCAATGGCCGTCGGGTTTGTCCGTGGCGCCTATTGGTCATCCCGTGCTCTAACTTGCGACGGCTCTGCTTCGGACTTCAACTTTCCGCAACATACTTACAACAAACTCATCATGTCGGACGATGAAATGAACATTGACGACGGTATATCTTCCAATATGTATACTTTTCTACCACATTTTGACACTCCGAACGTGGACAGGTGGAGTCGTTCGTAGGAAGGGAAGAGGTTTCCAAAGCGGCGCAGGTGCGTCTTACTGAGCATTCCTATGACACTGCAACTGATTGGTGTGGCGTTACTTAGGTGTAAATGAGGCTGGTGTCACTTCAGAGCAGAAGTATGACCGGGTCGAGTCGTCCCATGCAGCTGAGACAAGGGCGGCGCGATGTGAGAGCACCGCCTTCTCAAACCGAGCAACCGTTGTACTGATCTGAGGCAACCCAACGCAGCTGTCGAAGGGTGGATTGTTCTGGTTACCAACGTTCACGAGGAGGCTAGTGAGGAGGATGTGCAGGACAAATTCGCGGAGTTCGGAGAGATAAAAAACTTGCACTTAAATCTCGACCGCAGAACGGGCTACGTCAAGGTGCGTCGATCTATCCATTCCGTTCTCGTAGTGTCCCCGTCTGACTGGATCACTGCCCTTGATTCAGGGCTACGCGTTGGTGGAATACGAAACTATGGGCGAAGCTCAGGCGGCCATTGATGGTGCATCCGGCACGACACTGCTGGAGCAAACTCTCCAGTGCGACTACGCGTTTGTTCGGCCACCACCAACGGGACCAAAGAAGGGCCGAGGTGGTCGCGAAGGCCGTGGGCGCAGTGCGAGCCCTTCACGTAGGCGTGGTGGTGATTAATGTTCAAGCTGTACCATTGAAACTTCCCGTAATGTCTTGCTGCTCACACCGAATGACTTTTGCTGTATTGCTTCACCCGCTATACTCGGAGATGCGAACAACACTGTGCATCAACTCTGACCAGATAATTCTTGGATTACGATTTGAGAATTGCGACCCCCCTGTATTTGCCATGTTGTGCGCTTTTGAAATTAGGCGCCTGTAACACGTTGTTTCAGAGTTCCCACAGTGTCCATTGGACGCGTTCAACAATCTCGACGCAGTCCACTCTCCGCCAGCTCATATATTTCACGAACTTCAGTTAATAGCCTACGCAATGCCTCAAAATGATCAGCCGTACGACAGTGACCAGGAGATGGCTGCACCTGAGGAGGAGCACCAGGAGAACGGAGATGCCGAAGAGGAGGAAGATGAAGAGGAGTATGAGATTGAGGCGATTCTGGAGGCGAAACACGGCGCGTTCGCGGGTGTAAGTACAGAGCGCGTCGTTTTAGTGCGTACATCGCGTCGTGCTGACATTCGACGCGTTACAGGGAAAACTTGGCTATCTCGTGAAATGGAAAGGGTATGGCGACGAGCATAACAGCTGGGTGTGCGAGGACGATGCTGGGTAGGTGTCTTGCTATTTCGTGTTGATTTACGCGTCTGCAGATACTTACTTGGTGTGAAGAGGTGCCCATGATCTCATCGAGGAGTACTGGAAGAAGCAGAAGAAAACACAAGCCCGCAAGTCGGTTGGTGGTCGCAAATCTGTCACCAAGGAGCCGTCTCCTGAAGTGCCTGCTCCCTCTGTGCTGAAGCGTGGTAGAGCATCTACTGCCAAAGCGATTTCAGTGTCCGACGATGAAGATGATATTGCGGAGAGGCAGAAAAAGAAAACGAAGGCCGAGTCCGCCAGTGCATCCGTCAAGAAGAAAGCTACTCCGAAGTCAACGGTGATTAAACCTACTGTGCAGAAGAAACGACAGAAGGAGCCTTCACCTGAGGCCGAAAGCGAGGAAGATGAGGAGTTCCAGGATATGAGGAGGTGGAAAAACGCCCAAACATGGGAGCACCTCATCGAGCGCGTTGACACTGTCGAACGGACCGAGGAAGGCAATCTTTTTGTCTACTTCACACTGTGAGTACATGGAGTTCAATAGCGTTTCCTTCACTTACGGGCAACTCCTCCAGCAACCGGAAAGCAGGTGGAAACAGCACGAGGTGTCGCGAGGATTCCAAGCTCTGCCGCGAAAAATTCCCTCAAAAGGTGAGCGATTTTGTTTCTGAATGACCATTGACATTCGGTACTCACGCCCAAGTAGCTCCTGGAGTTCTACGAAAGCAACTTGCGGTGGAGAAAGCTCGACGACGACGACGAGAACGACGATTGATTTGTCCCGAATCAACTGTAATTCTGCGTCTGCTGAATGATAGGGACGCTCCTCTCATAGTCTGTCGGACGGTATGCTTGCCGTTTCGCCCCTTGCTCACGTAGATATTAATTGCGTTTCACTTGGATCCACACTCGTCGTGCTCTCGTGCTTCAGCAAGGTCCGCACCTATCCGCCGCATGTTGCCCAGGTGGCAGTCGATGAATTGATGGCGGCCGTGTGGTGCACCGACATTTGTGTAACTCGACTCTGCTGTGCGCCGGTTGTACATACTGTACCCCTCATTATATCACTCCCTGATTTCACATCTTACCTGAGCAACCTCGAAAGATTATGCGCTGCACCCCCAGTCACGGACTCTGTCAACGAGTTCGTGGCGCAATACCTTGGAGCACAGGCCTAGGGCAGCAAGTCCTCCGATACATAACAGCAACAATTTCCTCCGGTGGCGTACTGGGGCCGTATACTGAATTGAGTGCAACGCGTTACAAAAAAGCTCTTGTGGGGCTTGTGATTCAGGTCGGTGTCAAACAAAAGGCCCTCAGGCCTTGGACCTTAGTTTCAGAGATACCTCCTTCGGGTCCGCAGACGGCGGGCTGTTTAGACTGGAACCCCATGCACTCTGAGTCTCAAGATCGCACACACGCAGTGCCGTTTCCCAACTGTGAACCTACCACCGGCTGTTTTCTGTGAGAGCCCTTCACCAATGTGGATCCCAGTGTCGTGTCAGGAATGATGGTTCTAGGAACTCCTTTGTTGTGGTGTTAGGGATGGCCGTACTCGCACGGTCACTTCGGTTTCAAAAGCTTGTCCCCATGCCTGGATGGTGATGATCATGAGACGCTGCAGTCGCTGCCATTCCAACCGACAACGTCACATCTGCCAGCATTTCTATTCAAGATCCCAGCCTACGAACCTAACCGCAAGTCAACGGCATCAACAAGCCAAAGACGTGGTTGCTCGGAACCTAGAAGATTACAAAAACATTCTGGTATCCTCGTGCATCTCAGCAGTGCATTGCCCCCGTCATCCGACACTGCCCGTCGGTACCTGTGCGCCTGGGATCACAATTCACATTGTCGTTTATGCCACGCCAACTGATGTTCCGCACAGTGTGCCCGCCGGCAGCAGCAACGCCTCAATATCCCCTTTCAGAGATCCGGGGCGCGCAAACTCAATCATCTGAACCTGTTAGACTCTGCAAGTCACGCACCACACAGTTCACCAAGTGGCCAAGGCCAGCGTTCTGACGTTTTGAAGGAGCAATGCTATTCCGAACATTCGAAACACAGAAGACTTGCATCCGATGCGACACGGGGAATTATAAACAAGAAGGTAAGAGCGAGGCCAAAATAGCACACATGCGTCCATAACTTATGATCCACGGGCAGAGAGGTCAAACAAGCGCTACGAAAAGGAATGAGCATGAATCAATAGGCGATCGTCGGAAGGGAACTCACAAACTGCGTGAAATAGGTGAAAATTAACTCTGGGACAGAACGTAGCATTACAGCTCCACATGTGGAACAGCGGAAGAGGAGGTCTCCTCCTCGACCTCGGACGCAATAGCATCCACAACCTCCTCTGCGCCCTTCGCCTTGTCTTCAGGGACAGAAGTTGCGCTGGGGTCAACTTCAGCCGCACGATTCAGTGCCGCGACAACTTCCTCCTTACTTCGGCCGATGATAAATTGGGTAATGTCTGGTGGCGATTGATCGTCCACGGCAGCCTTCTTCTCATCTCGCTCGATAGGGAGAATTGACACAGTCGCATCGGCAGGCGTCTCAGAGCCTTCGTCGCTGGTGTCCTCTGAGCCCTGAACAATACCGAAAGCGCGATCGCCGTTCCGTTTGACACGACGCAAGCGGGTTTCAAATCCTACGACGACGTCTTGAACCTCAGCCTGGAGGTCCTCGAGCGCTGGGAGAACAGAATTGATGGGGGATGAAGGATGAGAACCGTTTTGAATGGACATGGCTAATTGCGTAAAGTTCTCGCTGGCTGACATCGCAAAGTACTTGTCAGAAAATTGCTGAGAACAGAGTGCTGAGTGGATTTACCTCGGGCAAGATCGTGGTACCTTTGCCAGTCTTGGTAAGTGACGTCGTCGAGCCATGCGTAGTCCAGCCCGAGGTCTGCTTGGGCTCGGTCCGCGACATCCTTGACAGCCTCTGAAGCTTTCCGGACCTAAGGGACAGGGGGCAGAATAAGTCAGCCCAGGAGAACGCCGCAGATCGAATCGTTGGAAGAAAACTCACCTCCCCAATTTCCGCATTCAGTACCGTATTGTACCAGCCATTCACAACAGCCTCGGTCTGCCCTAATCGCTCTCCGAACTTGCTATCCACTTTGTGAACGACCCGCTCCCACATCGTGCTCTTCTCCTCCGAACGCCGCGATTCGCGTTTCAGAGTAACGAGATACTTTTCCGCGCCTTTGAGGAATTTCTCCGCTTCATCGACTAGAGACTCAACTTCCTTACGAATCTCCTTCGATTCCTTCAGTTCTGCGACTGCGGCCTTTCGAATGGTAGAAAGTTGCTTGCGCAGTGACTTCCGGCCCTCTTCAACCGCCTCTTCGATCTGCTTTTCCCATTCCGAGTGCCGGCCAGTGATAGCGGCGCGTTTTTCAGCAGTTTCAATAAGTCGGAGGCGTAGCTTTTCGGCCTTCTCCTCTTCAGATTCGGTTTCTTCGGATAGCGCAGCCGAATCAGCGTCGGCGGGTGCAGGTTCCTCTTCATGGTCTAATCCGAGCTCAGCGTAGAAGGCGTCCAAGTCGATATCATCATCCTCCGATGTGACGGAAGGCACGGGAACCGCGCTGCGAACCGTCTCTGAAGCGGCAGATACCTGTGAAGGCACGGAAGAATAAGCCTGAGCTGCCACTGAGGAGGCACTCGATCCCGCCTCAGTAATAGTTGCGACGACGGAAGCTGAGGCACTCGTGAAGGCTGAAGCAGCGGATTCCGCAATGAAGGAAGCGGAGGAACGGAGCTGTGTGGCAGCGGAAGCAAGGGGTGAACCTGCGTATTCCTTAGCTACGGCAGTTGCGGATGGCACAGCGTCGTCGGTGAGTAATGAAACCAGTGACGAGGCGCTAGATGATACTTCAGTCCCTGTGACCGCGACGGATGGGGCAAGACTGCCCACATAGGACGATGCAGCCGAAACCGCAGAAGAAGCTGTTTCGGAAGCCGCGCTTGCAACGGACGAGAATGAGGCGACCACTTTAGTCGGCACAGGAGTATTGTCGGATTCCGACGATATCGTGGCGGGAAGCGTCTCTGATATGGGAATTGTGGCGGGGAGCACAGACGATGCCACATCTACTGAGGCATCGGAGGTTTGGGGGAGCAACGAGGACGGGGACGGTAAGACCGCGGAAGACACTGCTGATGAAACGACATGCGCAGTGTAGGATGCCTTGGATAAGATAGGCGTCTCCTTGACTGGCTTGCGCACATTCGTAATCGGAGACACTGGCTTTCCACCACTCAACTCGACGACACCTTCCCAAATACGCTTCAGATGGGGGTCCACAAATTGGCGGCGTTGTGTAATTAAAAACTGCACGAATTGAGCGAACAGGATTTTGGCTCGCTGCAGCAGGGGAATAGCATAGGGCTTCGCTTTCTGGTATCCAGCGTGGGTTTTCTGAGCCGCTAGAACCACATACGGTTGCGCCTGTCGCCGCCATTTTTGCAGATTATAGATTGCAAGTCGTACGTGCGAGCCGAAGCGGCGTTCACTCTCTATAGAGAGGGTCCGAAGGTATGGGTCCAAGCGCTGCTCTGCACGTTGTATCTGTGGGACGGCGTATTTGTTCCAAAGGGGTACGGCGTGCTTGTTCCACTGGGGGACTATGCGCTTGTTCCATTGCGGTACCACACGCGCGTTCCACTCCTGGTGTGAACGGAGCGCGATGGGCTTCGCAGCGGCGACAAAGCGAACAGCGTATGGCTTTGCGCGGTCAACGTATGGTGCAACCGATGGGTGAGCTAATACTTGCTGGATCGGGGGTAAAAGGTACGGTTCCAGGATCAACCGGCGATATTCGTGCAAACCACGGCAAACGGGTGACTTCAGATGCTCGTCTGTGGGGCATACTGACAGTGTGTAAATTGTGAAGAAAAGGAGGAATGCGCGGGTCAGAAGGTCTAAGAAACCCCCTGACTTCCCTCGGGAAGACTAGATGATGATATTATTGAGGGATCCGGTATATCATTCATTGAAACGCACCTTCTTCTTGTGTTTTCCCTTCCCTTTGGTTTTCCCCGATTTCGGAGGCGAGCTGTCCTGCTTTCAAAGACAGATCCGGTCAGATTTCAGCTGTGAACTACGCAAAATAGAGGCATTCAACGGTCCAAATGTGGCCGGAGTGCAGAAACACGCATCTGGCTGATGCAAACGCTCGTGTGACCAAAGATCTCCGTCACACAAAGACAACACCAAGAGATGTGTAGACAGCTCCTGGTGCTATTACTGCAACTGCGCGCAGAATGCAGCCACAGAACGCCCACAAAGCTTCAGCCAGGAAAGCGATCGATGTACCAATGCGAAGTTGAAAGCTAATACTCACCACATTGGTTTTCTGGTTCTGTCCATTTACGCTATTAGTACCTCCTGTAGTATCCTGCGTAAGGGGACTTGAAACTAGTCCTGTGTCTGGGACGGGTTTCGTTGCTCGTGGTATTCCTTGGGTTGAGTTTGTGCGGGATGCTGGGACTGGAGGAACGGGTGCCTTCCGCGTGACGACCATAATTGGCGAAGAGTAGAAGCTTTACACTAAGACAAGGAGTGACTTAGGCCAGCTAATGCGATGATGAGAGTGTCGTCGTCGTCGTCGTGGACGTTGAGCAGAGAGTGGCAATGGCCTGTGCCAAGTGGTTACCTGATGCGCCAAAATGACGTGGAATCATGTGCTTCATTCAACCGTACACGTGACCGTGACCAAACGCGTCTTGGCGGTTTCGGTGTTTTACGAGGTCTCATCGTCTTTGCTCTTTCGTCCCACCTTCGTTCTGCTTTCGTTCTACCTTTGTTCTCGCTGTCCAACATGTTCCAAGCCACTTCTCGTAGACCTCTAAAAACGTACTCTCATCGTCGTGGAAGAGTGTACGCTACGCCCTCCACGAGACCTTCCTTTGAGGATGAGCCCCGAGTCAAAGATTCCGACCTTCCCCACCACCGCCGCCCTCAACGAATCAATCATCCGCCGGATGGACTTATTACTATGGATATTGATGGCGGCGATATGGACGATGATAGCATGTTCAGCTCTCCCGAAATGCCTCGCAATCAGGTTTTGCCCATGAAAGTTTCGGCAACCGCAAGCTACGAAACGCCGTACATCTCATTCCCCAAGGATCCATCTATTGTCTCTCGTTCTACCAGCTCCGGAAGTCTATCTCCAGTTCCTGCCCTTCATCGTGTTCTCTCTCCCGTTTGCTCCCGGAATCTCAACGAAAATCTCTCTCGTCGCAGCCTTCGAGGACTGGCTTCACCGTTCAACAGCCGACCTGGCTCCAGAGCTGCCTCCCCCGACTTCTCCACTCAAGGACCGGCTAAGCGACCGCGCATTCATGCAAAGTCTCGTACATTGTCCTCAGACATGGCGACTCTCACCCAGATCCCTGACGGCTCTGCTCGTAATAGCACCTCTGCTGGTCTTCAAGCCAAGGCTCAAACCACAAACCATGGTCGAACCGCTTCTATCCCTGTAATCTCCTCTGTATCCCTTGATCATCTGGATCCAGATATCTGGGCGATACCTCCGAAGGCTCTGTCTCGTTCTCCAACTAGCTTTGGTGATCATCACGGCGAACTTGAACACCCATCGTTTTACTTCGACGTGCCAGATGCGGTGTCTACGCCTGCGCGGAAAACTCGAAAGATAAGTAGCATATATACAGAAGATTATTTCTTTGCGGGGGGAGAGGCGTCCCTTGGTGAAGCAGCGCCGATAATCACCCCAGTATCTCCCCCGCCGGGCAGAAGACGTCGCAGGACGATATTGCAAGCACCTGACGACAGCCTATTCTCCTCCATGCTTGATTTTTCTGCCTACGTGACGGACGAAGAATCCCCTGGGCATATACGCAAGTGCCGAGGCCATCGACCGTCTAGTGTCCTTCAACAGTCTGACGAGTTACCACAACGATCTATTCGTGCAGCTGGGCTATCGGTTCCTGGAGCAGGGTTAGGATCCGCATTTTCTTTAACCTCGGGAGACCCTGACGATGACGTGGAACTTGTTACCGAGGATAACGTCTTCGCCTCCAATAGCGCAAGCATGGCTGGGAGGGGTTTACACGGCAAGGAACTGTCTTCGCTATTCTCAAACTTGGATATAAGCGGTATGATTCGATTGACTCTGATTTGTACCGCCCGCTTATGGGAACCCTGTCTCACCAGTTGAGGATGTATCATCCACCCATGATAGTTCGAGTAAACATTCAGACCCGAAAAATGAATCTGCATCCGACTTTCTGCATACCGCCAAATCAGGCCACCGTAGGAAACGTGGGGACACCATCCGCGCTTCAGATTTCAATCGTCCACCAACGGATGTCTCTATATCCAATGTACTTCCCAGTGTCAGCAGTGACAATCTCGTCAATCAACCCCAGCCCGGACCTTCACGCAATACACGGCGACTGCGCTCCGGAACCATAACACTTGCGAATGTGCGTGAAGTTGCCGCATCCGAGCATTCTCCTCCCGGGATCATCGAAAAGGTCATACCTCGCGCAAAGCAGGAACAGCCCAAGCAGAAACGACGCCGAGAGGTGCTCCCCCAGTTCAAAAGGATTATCCACGATAGACCGCTTACGCCACAAGGGAGTGATGACTCCGATGACGAATTGCTCTTGACAGGCGTTGTATGGAGGGAGCCAGAGCCATCCGGTTCCGCGACATGATATGCTGTATATTTGTAATTCGCAATTCGACCTGGTGTGAGTTCACTCTCTCGCTCATCGATCAGCTACTGACAATATCCGGACAGTCTCATAGCTTTTATTCCGCTTTGATTGTTACATACATACCCTGCAACTTGTTCTCGATAAACCAACAATCCCTTCATCGAGCCTAAGGTACCAATTGCCTTTGCATCTCAGTCCGGTTACGACCATTCGGAAGCGTTCAATCCCTGTGTAAAAGTAGCACTTCCCTGCATTAATTATCGCTGCTATATGAGCCTACTTCGCATGAATTGGAGTGTTGACGATGGCGATGACCCAGAATAACCGATTGGCTTCAAACTTGCATGCACGAATACAAGCTCACAGCGATCGGCAAACAGCCGCTGATAATTTGAAGGCGCGCGTCTGTTGATGCACTGTCAGTGTGGCTTTCACACTTACCACCACCACTTCGGTCAGACCATGGCTAACACTGGCTCAAAACAGGCTTCAACTTCCTACGCCAGCACAGACGAAATACCCGGGATTACTCGCAATCATGGCCCGGCATGCGTTCATCCATCAATGATACATGCATTCATAGAGGCCGCTGAAGTGGTCGAGACAGATGCAGACGTGATCGAGGACCTGCTTGCAGACCTGGATGGCGCGCTGGGATCTCAGGACGAAAACGCGGCCATTACTTCGGGCGATACGAGCAATGGGTCTGCTGACAACGACACATATGACGAGAAGCCTCCAGATTCTGTAACAGACCCTCTGATACCCTACATTACAGAAGGTGAGGGATCAGTTTTGGTTCCGGAAAGCCCAAGTGGGTGGCGTATCATAGATACTGAACAGATTCTCTTGTCGTTTAGCTGAGCAAACCTGGACAGACGAAGAGGTCAAGCGCATGCTGACGGACCTCAAGGAATATGGTCGGTTTCCAGCATTAGTATCTCCATTCGTGACCACACCAATATTAGGCGCGTTTGTGCCATATGTGTTTCGCCAGGTAGGACCCAATTTATCAAGGAGTATGTCGTGACAAGGGCCATCCCAATACCCACGTTGTTGTACGCGTTCGATGTCGTTCTGGTGAGCACGACGCGTAGGTTCTGCTGACAGGCGTGTTCTCACTGGCTCTCCAGTGCCATGCTTTACGGGCCAAGCGCACAAAGACGCTGATGTATTTCCTCGACGTTGCTATGACCAAAGAGTACGTTTTCATTGGTGCTTTATGACCTCCGGCGACCCTGACTTCTCTCAGGTTGGAACAACGCGAAAAACTCCCCATGTACAACACTGTAGACGATGCTGTAGAGCTCATCAAGAACTCGAAGCGAATAATTATCCTCACTGGTGCAGGCATCAGTGCGTATCATATTTCCTGGCCCGAATCTCCGTTTCTTTGTAAACTTTATTATCCCCAGGTGTATCGTGTGGCATTCCGGACTTCAGATCCCGTAATGGCCTATATGCGTCTCTTCAGAATTCTGGCGAGTACCTACTAGATGACCCACAACAGATGTGGGTGTTTGTTCACACAACCTTCGACCCTGAAAGACGCATCCCTGACAATCATGCATTAGGTTTGATATACATTATTTCAAAGAGAATCCAGCTGGTGAGTTACCGTCGGTTCATAATCAGTTTGATTCTGTCGTTCCTGATGAGTATGTACTATTAGTATTTTAGTGAGTGTTTCATGTGGTCAACCTCGATGGTCATCGCTAACCTGAGCATTATATAATGTGAAGTTCATTTGCTAGGTATCAGATCGTCTCATTTACTTATGGCTACTGCTAGCTAACATCATGGCGCAGTCAGATATACCCCTCGAACTTTACCCCATCCCCATGTCATCGCTTCATCAAGCTCATAGAGAACAAGGGCAAGGTACGACATACTCTACCCCATGACCTTTCTCAAACTCCTAGCTTACCTCTCTCGTAGCTTTTACGGGTAAGCCTCCGCATATGATCCTACAGAACTGGGGCTCACGGGTGACTCGCAATATTTTCAGAACTACACGCAAAATATCGACACACTCGAGACTCGTGCAGGCGTGCAGCGTGTACTTCAGTGCCATGGGTCATTTGCCACGGCGTCCTGCGTCAATTGCCGGGCCAAATTTCCTGGAAACGCGATAGAAGACGAGATAATGAACCACCGCGTTCCTATTTGCAAGACCTGTCCTCCCGTGCACCCGCCCGTCAAGAACGCTAAGGCCAAGAAGAAAGGGAAGAAGAAGAACGCATCGCCGTGGGAGAACGACAGTGAGGAGGAGCCTGACATTCCTGCTTATCCTCCTGGGATTATCAAGGTCCGTGGTGACTGTTGGCTTTCGTTACTCAATTGACGCCTGTGCCTCCCGCGAACCGTTGGGATTTACCTAGCCTGACATAACGTTCTTTGGAGAAAAACTGTCAGACGAGTTCGAAAAAGCGTTGTTCGATGATAGACCCCGCGTCGATCTTCTCCTTGTGATCGGCACATCATTGAAGGTGTCGCCTGTCTCTGAGATCCTCAGTACGTCGATCAGATCCACACCTTCAAGAACTTCCAATTTCATAAGGGTCTGAATCTTCGTGTCCACAGCACACCTCCGTCACTCAATACCGCAGGTATACCGACCCTTTGGCTTCATTGATTAGCTGCTCACGCGGCCGACAGATTCTCATCAACAAGACACCGGTCAAGCATGTGAACCCCGACGTTGTTCTCCTGGGAAATGCAGACGAAATCGTGAACTATCTTTGCCGGAAGCTAGGATGGGATCTGCCCGAACTTCCTACCCCAGCAGGTACTCCGAACCTTGACGCAGTACATCCTAGGCCTCGGAAGCGGCTTTCTGAGGAGATTGACGTTCATGAGCCCAGACGCGTGGCGAACAGGTATGTCTAGCGGCGACGTCAGCCCTTCCATGGTATTCTTACCATCTCTGTAGTCATGTCTGGTTATTCGATGGAGCCGAGGGCGGGAAGTGGGTCGAAGAGATCGAGCGTGCATCTCAACCAAGCGCATCTGCAACTCCCGGTGGCTCTCGAGCGGACAGCCCTGCAGAAGGCTCTCAACGAAGCAAGAAGGCTCGTGTGGGCTAGTCCGTACCTTTTCTATGCACGTTGCTCCGTCAGAGGCTCCAAATGTTCATCTATTGGACGATATACATACCAGCTTTCCAGCTTTATTTCATTCATACGCTTTGATTATATCCTATCTAAATCTATTGATGCTTTCTCACAGATCCCTGTCGGAAGATTTCGGTGGTACGTTGTGGGTCGTTGTGTGTGCACACAGGCACTGTCCCTGGCCAGCGTGTTCCACCGTCAGAACACTGCGTCTTCCTCTCGCGAATTACCTGAGTATTGACGCTGATACCTTGTCACTGACGTTTCGGCTGCTTTACAGGATACCCAAACCAAGTCAAAGCACAACCACCTCGTTGATCGGCAACATGAACGCTGACGGTGCGAACTCTGGTTGTATGCACTGATCGGGCGAGATAAACGGTCGTCCGAAGGGCGCTCTCACTAGGGAGTGCGCGTTGTTTCCTTCTATCAAGATATCGCAATCTCAAAGGAGAGAAAGTTGGCGGAGGTCACTCTGACCATCTAGTGACGATATGACGAATACGCCTGGTAGAAAGGCATGGGAAATATGGCAACCAGGCGTAGAAGCCGATGAGGTAAGTCACAGATACTATCTCAACTAGCTCTGCATTGAAGGTACATACATTCATTATTCGCCGTAGCACGATGACGACGCTGGCAGTTTGGCCGCCAGCGAAACAGATGGTGACCTGGCTGGTCATCTTAGAAGTCTCATGGATAAAGCCCTCGAACTCGAAGCGGGACCTTCCAGTCCTGATCTGAAACCTAGGGTATGCTGAAATCTCTCGCGGAATTTCGCAGAACCAGTGATAGTCTGTTTCATGTCTTTTTCAGGCCCCATTCACCAGCCCAAATCCTGATCCGCCGCCGTCTCATTCGTCAACTCACATTGGGCTTTCGAGTACGCATGTCGTGGACGACACCAAGACGAGTTCCGAAGGGTGGACCAAGTTACTGAGAATTGTGCGGCAATATGATGAAAGTAAGATCGGAGATTGCAAGGAAGACATGGATGCGCTCCTGGTTGTGGTTAGTACATGACCACTGACTCCGAGGAACCCACCTCATTTGCTCTGCGGTTCTAGACAGGTCTCTTCTCTGCAATAGTTGGCGCATTTGGCCTGGAAGAATACAAATCTTTACGCCAAGACCCTGCCGACGTGACGGTGTAGGCTATTTGCTTACGCAGATACTTTCTCAACAGTTGCCTGGAACCGTCACTAATACTTCTGTTCCTGTCACACTCCCATCGTCCGCTACTTTCCAACCCGATTCATCCTCTGTTCGTGTCACCTTTCTTTGGTCCTTGAGTCTGGTATTTGGACTTATCACAGCATCTTTGGCCATCCTGGTGAAGCAGTGGCTTCGCGAATACATGGCGCACGACAGTATTTCACCGCAAGGATACGTTCGGGTGCGGCACTTCCGAAGGGAGGGTCTTTTGGAGTGGCATGTCTTTGAGATCGCCGCAGTGCTCCCTCTCCTTCTGCAATGCGCCCTCATGCTGTTTTTCATTGGCCTTTGCGACTATCTTCACTCGCTTTACCCGCCGCTGGGTTGGACCGTCACTACTGTGGTGATTCTGTGGTTGCTTGTTTACATCACAACCGCCCTGGCACCAGTATTTTCTCCCAACTGTCCTTACAAGACACCATTCTTGAAGGTGGCGCCACATACGCAGGTCGTTTGGCTAAAATACCTGGTCGAATGGACATCCTATCTCTTCGAAAGGGCGTCCACCGGCTTGTTGAATGCTTTCAAACGATCCAGTCGTGACCAGAAATCGACAAGCAGCACGACCTTGAGGCCTGAACTGCCTCAGGTGTACCAGAAGTCCACAAGTCGGTCACAACGCGAGCAGATCATCCGTCTGGCTGTTGACCTAGACGTCGAGGTTTTGGTTGCCCTTGACTCAACATTCATCGAGGGTGATTTCATGGAGACAGCAAGATCCTGCCTTGTAGACGTGGACGGAGCCAAGGTTCTTGACTGCGTCCGGTATTTCATTCAGAGGCGGATAGAGAAGCCGGTAGGGTCTCTTCAATACTTGACATTCGACGACAAGGATTTCAAGAGGAACGTCACCCTTGCGAACTGTTACAACTTGTCAGTTCAGATGTTGACCGATGCTGTCGTTCGGGAAATCCACAAACCTCGGTAAGTCGCCATCCCGACGTTCCTGCGTGTCAAAAGGTGATAAGCTTGCTTCCGCTTCAGCATAGTCAACATGCACGGACAGACCGCCATGGAATGGACAGCTTGGATGAATGAAGCGGTGCCATGGATTTTTCGCAAACTAGATGCTATTCCAGCACAACGTCTGCTTAGCATGTTGCTAAGCCAAGATTTTGCCACAACCCACCAAGTTTTGGAACATCTCTCCGCCAATATCGTTGCAATCAACTCATGGCCATTGAAGACCTTCATGTTAGACATACAGGACACAAACGGTAACTCCCAAACTGTGAACGTCCTTTTTGTATTCTTCTCAACAAAGTCTCCCACAGTTATGATGAGCATCATCCTCGCCGCCAAACGGCCGTGGTGGGGTAAACATCCGCACAGTGCTAAGGAAGCCCTCTCGCTTTGTCTTGCGATACTGCTTCTTGCAGGACATACAAACGCAGACACCCTTGCAGACGGCAAAGCTGAGCTCCACTCCTTCTTCGTGGACGTCGTGAAGCACAGAGAACCCGCTTTCATACGGGAATTCCTCAACCTCCCATCGTCTTGTGTTCTTGCCGCATACGACCATTGCGTGGAGTTAGAGAAGAGGGCACCAGGGGCACTACCGAGTAGGCTTCTTTTGTGCGTCCAGAAAGCTTTGATTCGTGCCACAGGGTGGCCTGGTCCTGTACGGTCCCTGAAAAAGTTGGATCATGATAAGATGACGCAGGCAGCTTCAATTGTACGATATACTTTGAATAATACTCACAGTTTGGATTGAACATCTGACCTTTAACACATAAGTGCACCCTATTGTCTAAGGCGGAGACGGAATGCGTTCTGAGAACCACGCGTTTGTGATTCCACATAATCTTCGTAAAAACCAACAATGAACTCTTCAGCCTTGAATCCGAACCGGTTGTAGAGAAGCTAAAAGTCAGGTGTATCAGATCTTGCTTTTCTCCACAAAATGAAACTGGCAACAGACCATCGCTGGGTTGGTAGTCGAGACATGGAGAATGATATCCTTGTGAGGATTGAGTGAGATGAGGTGATACAGCATTGACCTTACATATTACAGTGAGACCGATGCGCAGTTCGGAGAATCATATACATACGTTGCAATTTGAGCATTATCAAAACCGGGTTTCACGGCAAGATATGTGATATAAGTCTCTTGGGGAGAGCTAAGCAGAGCGACACCGATCACCATCTTCTTGTAAGTGGCAACGATTGTGCATTGCTCCGGACTATATTGTAAAGAATCCGTCACTAAACCGCGGTCAGTTAACGGTGAAATCATGGTAAATATCGGACATACCGTCGATTCCAGACCAGAAGGCACGGGTGAGAAGCTCGTGGACTTGTGGGAGATGGTCTCGCCGAAGTGAAGAATATTCGATGGGAGCATCCGCTCGGGGGACGTGTTCAGCATGAGGCCTTAAATTAACATGGTCAGCTTGATTTCCAAAGTAGCCGAATATTTTGAAACTGACTGCCTGAAAACATAATGATCATGGATGTCGTCCATGAGATAAACCCAAGGAGGCCTCGTCTTCCAATCTGAAGCAATAACGGCCTGCTTGTCGGAGAATTGAGAGCCCAGTAGCCTTGACAGAAATGAGCTCGAAAACGGAGTGGTGCGTATATTGTACAGCGCAGTGAGAACAACCGGGTTAACCGGTGGAGCTTTGGGTGCTGTGGGCATGGGTGTAAGCGCAGTAGTTGCATCCTTTTCTGTCGATTTTGATAGGATGAAGTTGCGCAGGGGGCTCTGTTGAGGATCGTAGTGGGACGTTAGTCGGGGAAGAGGTGGAGGAACCAGGGACCCATACAGAATTAACGATTAGTTTTCGGCGCAATAACGCGGAGCTGGCATCAATTTGCGACTCGCTCTGAGACTTGGTCAAGCCATCGAGGATACGTTTGGCTTCCATCCTTGACATTAAGTGAGTAACGTGACCGCTGATGTTGTGAGCAAGTCTGAAGTCAGGCCTGGCAATGAAGAAGTGAAGAGTCTCCTACGTTATCGAATCACGACATGAATGTGTCGATTGTGCCTTGAGAACGGCTCTTGAGTAATCCACGAGGAGAGGTTCCATGTATTGTTCGAAGGAGATTTCTCCACTGTCCGGATCGATGACATGCACGTCACTTTCGAGCACGGCGATTATGGGTAGGAACAATGCTGCAGACAATGCAGCAGGAGATATCTGCGCAACAGCTGCGAGCTGTTCTTCTCCCACTGGACTGCGTTGCGTGTATACTTTGCGACGTTTCCTGCGATGAGCCTGGAGGCCAAAGTCTCAGTGATCGGAGACAAAAGCACGACAAGCTCAACGCACGAACAATGGTATCATCGTAGCTTGGATTGTATTCGTCGTCAGACGAGTTTTCGCCACGTCTGAGCGACATTATGTTATCAATTGCTATGCGGTCTCCTGTGCTTGAGTGCAAAACGTCGGTTCTTGGCGCGCAAGTAAGAAGATATCCATGACGACATCGCAGTAGGCGAAACTTACAACAAGACCGGAGGTCAATCTTTTGAAGCCTTTTGTATTTTACGAAGAAATTGTTGTTCCAACGCGGCCGGTCGATGAAGAGGATGACCGGAAGATCTCGCCACTGGCAGTCAAAGGTTGTGGGCGGCTTGGCTGACTTGTGGCTGACTTCTGCTCTGCCACTACAAGAGCCCCGACCTCGACGAAACAACATTCCTACGTTCCACCTTCAACCCTCAAGCAAGTCGTAAATGGGATCACATTCCAAACTCCAGGACGATCTCCAGGTGAGCGCGTCAATCTCGCTCATTTCCCTTCGTTCCTTTGTTCACCGTTGTGATCATTGACTTGAACTCCCAAGGCGGAGTTCCCGCCCCTCGACGCATCCCTCATTGCTGCTCTTGTCGCAGACCATGTCAGCGACAGCGGTCGCTATCCTTCCCCTGATGTTCTCGTACAACTCCGGAGCCAGTTGGCTTTGCTCGCCACTCAAGCCGAACTCGATGAGAACGCGCTTTCAGAACACCTTTCACATCTCACTTTCGACAATGGACAATCTGTGACCGATGATTCTAACAGCAATGATACCTCCAACGCCGATGGACACACTATCTTCACGAGCCCCACCAGCTGCAATGGCTCCAATTCGTCCTCTGGAAGCAGCACAAGTAGTCAGGCATTCGACACCCCGCTCGGATTCTTGCAAGCAGCCTTCCCCGATGTGCCCAAGCGTGTGCTTCGCAGCGCTTTGGGGAGCATGGGGGACATCGACGACATTGATATGGAGGCCGTGGTGAACGCCGTTCTGAGTAAGGAGCTTATTCGTGATCTGGAGGAGCGTGGGTATGAGGAGCCAGTCGATGAGGACGAGGATATTTGGCGAGTGGTAGAGAAGAAGAAGACAACACCATCGAGATCGGTCAAGAAACAGAAGAAAACAGTAATGTCTGTTACTCTTGGTGATGTCCGGCAACAGGCAAACATCCGTCCATCTTCCACTCCAAGTACCCCCCGAACAAATGGCGCGTCGACGGATCCCTGGACTCAGGTATCGTCGATGGCTGCTCATCTGTCAAGCCTTCTCCCCTCCCATCCACCGGCTTTCTTCCAGTCTATCTTCCACTCGCCGAAATATGCTACACCGTCCAACGCACTCCGTGGTGCACTGGCTTCGATCGCTACCCTCCAGGTCCCCAACTCACAAGAAGCTGTCTTGTATGGGCTGTATGAGCTTTTATTCTCTTCAGATGAGTACATGGATCTCCCGGAGAAGGACCGTGAGGCTCGTCTTGCGGATGCTGAACTCGCATTCCGTGCTACCAAGTTCGATCCAGAAGCGACCCTGAGTCTGCTAGAAGTCATCCAAGAACTTGACGCTGACAGTGTATCTGGTGAATGGGGACTATTCCACTCGCCTGTTCCCTCTTTATCCGTCGTCACGAACGGCGGGGGCGGACCAAAGTCGCCAACCATAAGGCAACTACCATCCGGTCCTCCTCCCGTCCCCCCACCCCCTGTACGAAGACAGCATACGACTCCTCCAGAAGCCAAAATCAATGTATGGAGTACCGTTCCAACTCGCAAGACTGCCAGCACTCCAGGATATAGCCACGCTGATTTCATTCCAGCCTACAACACCGGAAAGAAAGCCAAGATGCGAGCGGCTGGCATCACGAAGCCCGTGGCGGGAGGGAGGAAGGGGCATTCGGCAAGAGCCAGCGAGCTCATGGAAGAGAGAAACCAGGCTCTGAGGGAAGCCAGTAGGGCGTGGCAACGGGGGAATACGAAATCAAGAGGCGGTGAGGTTGCAATGTTCTATGCAACCAAAGTAAGTCTCGTTGAACCCCTAGGGGATACAGACATTGACGTTTTGGTACATCCATCTAGGCCCGTGAGTTGAGCCAACAGGCTCATGACGAGAACCTGGTGGCCGCGCGCGAGATGATATACCAGAAGCGGTGAGTGACAACACTGTGACATACTCAATGATGCTGAACTATTGTCGATTCTACAGACAAGTCATGCCTAACTGTACGGTCATTGATCTTCACGGCGTCACTGTCGCGGAAGCTGTCTCCGTCGTTCAGAGTATTCTTGTCGAGGAATGCCCCACCGAAGGTACGTGTCTTGTTTTTAAGTGCTTACGCGCAATGGACTGATATCAACATCCACCAGCCAAACCGCTGAAAGTGATCACTGGCCGAGGTCGCCATTCCGTCAATGGCGTTGGAGTCCTGGCACCAGCGGTGAAAGCGGCGTTGCTCTCCGACGGTTGGAACGTCGGCACCTGGGACGCGGGTCTCATCGTGCGAGGGAAGACTGGACGTCGACCATAGCCCGCTCGTCCACATCCTATTTTTCTTTTTGCTTGTTTCTTGTGACATTTTCTAGTTTCACGACTTAACACGACTCGGCATGTCTGTAGATTGACGATTTCTCTGTTTCATGTTAGATTTGTCATGGTCCTGGGTTTCCCTCATACTCTTGTGCATCTTGCCTGTATCCATCATTCCAGATACCTGTAGAACACGTGCTACATATCCATCCGCACAGTCAGTTCTGCGTGACCCGGCTCCGTCATGGACAACAGACGCCCACGATAAATAGGTGGTCATGGATCTGCCACCGGAATCTCTCACTTCTGTCTCTCACAGCTCCCAATGACCGCTGACTCTCCCGTCCCAATCGACCCCCAGCCCCCACCACCACCGACAACGACGACGCTGCTCGACCCGGAAGAGCAGCTCGCCAAGTTCAGAGAAGAATGGAAAGCCGAAGTCCGCAGACGGCGTGGTGAAGCTACCGGTATTACTCAGCCTGTACTGGCCGAAGACGGTCATACTCAACCTTCGGGATCGGGATCGTCGTCGGCCAAAGGGAAGGAGTTGCAGCAGCAACAACCCGCTGTGCAGATCGCACGTGTCTTTGAGGAAACTCAGACTCCCAATCATCCGAAGCCTGTTGTTACCGGGAGGCAGCAGCAGCAACCGGAGGTGGTTAAAGTCGAGTTGGTCCCTCGTCAACGATCCGCGCTGGAAGTGTACCAGCGAGCGATTGCGTGCGAACAGCGTGGAGAGCTGGACGAGGCGCTGCAGCTTTACAGGAAGGCGTTTCGGGTGTATGACGATGTGGATAGGTTGTTCACGCATATGGGGGAGGCGAATGTGAAGGCTCTCTTGGGGAGCTTTCACACGACCGCAGGATCAGGCTCTCGGATAAAATCGAAGAGGAAGATGCAGATTACGGAGGAAGCAGTTCGTCCCTTGGACGCGTTTGCTTTGGATGGCAAGACAGGTCCGGGGTTGGGTGGGTACATCACTGGTACTTTGGCGAAGATCCTTTCCGGATGGGAGGAGCCTTTGCGGTTCTTACCTGAGGAAGGCAGGGAGAGGGAACCAACCCCCATTGCTGTCGTACCGGATGAAGTGCTGGTGCATATCCTCTCGATGTTGGACGTCAGTACATTGGAGAGGTTCGCAACTGTGAACCGTAAGGCAAGAGTATTGACGTTGGAGTCGTCTATCTGGAGGTGCGTATCCTGCTCTGGGCGTACGTTACCGTTGGCCTTGCTCACATGTATCTGTATGAGTAGGGCTTTCGTTGAGGACATCTACCAGCCCCCGCAGATTGGACCAGACGATGCTATTCCTAGTCTTCTCCCAGACTATCTGCTGGACTACCGTCGAATGTTCATCGAACATCCGCGTATCCGTCTAGATGGTGTCTACATCGCCGTTCTTCATTACACGTACGTACACCCACTTCAATGTCCTGACCCCCTCCAATATATTTCGTTCCTCCCAACCCTGAAATTGACTTTTGGATGTAGTCGACGAGGTCTTAGTGAGAACGCCTGGGTGAATGTATGTATTTTCCTCATGCTTCTTTGTGTCATTCTCGGCGTGTTTTGAACATGTTCCATATGTGCCATTGCACGTTGTAGATCAGCCACTTGATCACTTACCACCGATACTTGTGAGTGAAAGCCGCCATGAAGAAAGACCAGGGGTTATACATTTAATCAATGCAATTCAGGCGATTTTACCCGGACGGCACAGTCCTCTCCCTCCTCGCCAACGAAGAAGTGTCACCACAGCAAGTGATTCCAATATTCAAGCCCTCCCTCCGAATGAAGGTCCGTCCATGTCTTCTTCACCTTTTCAAAATCATACACATCCAACTCATTCCTTTAGGGATTCTACATTGGCAACTGGCGCCTCCTGGGCACAGACGTCTACATCACAGACCTGACCGACCCAACTCCAAGTTCTAACCCGCCAAAGTACACGTTCCAAATGCGTCTCGGGTTGAAGTCGCGGCCGGTAGGGAGGTGGAACAGGTTGGATTTTGTGACGTATGAGAGTGTGACGGTGGACGGGGAGGCGACGCCGTTGTTGGTGAAGCACGATAGACCGTTTTGGTTCTCGAAGGTCAAGTCGTATGAGGGGCTGTAGAGCGTGATGATCTCACGAGCAACTTTGACGGCTGGATTTATAATAACGCCCAAAGCGCGATAGAGTTAACTGGCTGCAGCTTTCTTCTCCGTATATGACTTCAGCCTAGGAGCGCACCTTGTCAGCACTTGAAATACAACCTGAATAATAATAATAACCATGCACTCACCGCTGGTAATCCCGATCCACTTTCCCTTCTGCACCCAACCCGGACTTCTTTTTCTCCTTCTTCGCCTTCCGTTTCTCGTATTTCTTGACATCGTCGTCCATGGCGAGAATATCCTTGATAGACGGGATGCTGGAGGACGCGAGCGGGACGAGGCGCATTGGTGCTTGGTCTTCTTCATCCTCTTCCATCTTGTCGTCTTCTGCTTCGCCTTCTTCACGTACAGGTGGCGGTGAAGCAGACTTCGAGTTGGACTTGTCATTCGGAGGCGCAAGGGTGAGCTCGCCTTCTTCCTTGTCGCCACCGTCGTCGAACCAGTTGGCTTTCACAGGCAGAGGTGGGCCCTCGGCGTCGGAGCCATCGCTATCATTTTTACCCTGATTGCCCTCGTCGTCATCCTCGTCGTCGTCTTCAAGGTCCAGTCCCGTGTACTCTCCTGCGTCGGCGAAGATGTCGAAGTCTTCAGGAACGGGTTCTGGTTCCGGTGCTGTTGGAACGGGGGTGGCCTGTGAAGGTCCTGCTTGACTCGGTGTATGTTCCGAAGGGGCAACAGACTTTGCGTCCTCGACACCATCCTTCTGGCTCTTCTTCTTCTTCGACCCATCTTTCTCTTTCTTCCCCTTCTTTTTCCCCTTTGCTCCTTCGCCCAATCCACCACCGCCTATGGGCTTGAACCCAATAGGCTTAAACTTCCCCATCTTCTTGGCCTCTTCCAAGGCCACATCCTTCTCAGCAAGAGCAGTGTCGTCTGTCTTCGTCCGTTTGTTCTTAAGGTCCCGGACGATGTCTTCTCGTGTCCGTTTCTTCGCCTGACCTGTGCCTTCAATGAAAGCTTGCTCCAGTGTATCATCGTCTACACCGGAAGCAGCGGCGCGTGCCTTGTTCTGCTCGAGAAGCGCAAAGTCGAGTCCTTTGACGAGGACCGTGTGGTCACTGTCACCGCCCAGATACTTCCGCTGCTCTTCGATCTGTGTGTAGCGTCTTGTCAATGGAAGCACACATAATGAAAATCTGGCGACGCACAAGCAGCCTGTGTGCATTCTCCGCCGCAGCCCTCTTCTCAAAGTCTTCCGCGAGGGCCTCGACCTGGGCATAGTCACTGTCCTTGCCAAGACGGCGCTCTGAGGCTCGGTCGCGATACGCGCTCTCTTTGGTCTTCTTCACTGTCCGGGGTTTGAACGCGGGCTCAGAGCCATCGGACTTCTTTCTGGAGAGTATGTCAGTGCAGGGCGAATGGGTGACGAGAGCGACGCACGCCTTGGACTTTGTCGGTGGTTTTGACGACGACTGTGTCTTTTGTACTGGCTTTGCCGACGAGAGGAGTTGTCTGAACGAGTCCTGTGGTGGCTGTGAGCAGGTTCCGCTGTGAAATTGGAGTTCAGCACTTGCCTGGTCCATCCCAAGGTGCAGGCGTCTATTCCGCGGAGCAGGCGCCCGGCGATATCACCCCGGCGACTTTCTAGCGCCCGCTCCATCTGCTCGTCGTCTTCAACAGTGACCACCCCCTCTTCCCCGTCGTCCCCGCCCCCGCCCCCATCGCCGCTCGTTGCCTCTGTGGATGTGCTAGTCATCCCCGCAGCATAGACTTACCCGTACCATTCAACTAGTCAACAGGTCTCCATCATGAACGGCAATACTTGGTTACAGGAGACAAACTCGCCGCCATGGGGTGTCTACGATGCCCACGACGCCAAACTCCGTCCTTCCAGCTGGCTGCAGGACCCTCATCAGCGTAGTCTTCCCTCCCAACGATTCTACGAAGAAGAGAAATGGCACTCTTCATGGCTACACCAGTTCCATGCCTATCGCAAGTCCCTCCTCCGCAGGTTACCCTCCATGGACTCCCTCTTCCAGCAGAGCCGTGTCTCATTAACCGCGTCGACCTCATCCTCGTCCGCAGTCCCATCGACCGACACTGCCCGCTTCGTACTTCTGTGCGGACTTTGGTACATGTCCTCCGCCGTATCATCGAACACCGGAAAATCCATCATGATGCAGTTTCGGTACCCGGTCACCCTCACATTCATCCAGTTCGGCTTCGTAGCTGCGTGGTGTCTCTTTTTCCTCAGCCCCGCCGTCCACTTCTCGACGTTCCGGAGACCGACAAAGGAGATTTTGAAGAGCACATTCCCTATGGGATGCTTCCAAGTCGGCGGTCACATCTTCTCCAGTATGGCTATTTCCCGGATACCCGTTAGTACTGTGCACACCATCAAAGTGAGTTTGCTCTTTCTGTTTCACGTTCCCGACGTTGGCCTGTTTGGGGCCCTCCCTCAGACCTTTGCTCGTGGTCACACGGTTATTTGTGAAAGTGGCTCAGGCACGTTGAGCCGATAACGGGGTTCACCATTCCCCTGGTGTGGACGGTGGGGAATGTGTTCATAAAACCAAGCTGCCAGAAGGCGCAAGGCTCGCGTGGTCATAGGTCAATGCATGGAGGGCTCTCGTTTCATGTTTCAGAATGATCAATCCTTCCGATGGTACTGACTGTCTCCATTTCCCTAGGCACTATCTCCCTTGTTTACAGTAGCTGCCTACGCACTGCTTTTTGGTGTGAAGTACTCCCCGAGGACGTACTTCTCCCTTCTCCCGTTGACCCTGGGCGTGATGCTCGCATGCAGCTTTGCTACCTCAGCCTCCAGCATCATGGGTCTCTTCTGCGCTTTCGGGTCCGCCATTATCTTCGTATCGCAGAACATCTTCTTTAAGAAGATCGTACCCTCGAACGGCGGTCCGACGGCTCACAAGCTTGACAAAGTCAACCTTCTTCTCTACTCCTCTGGCATGGCCTTCTTGCTTATGATCCCGATATGGGTCTATACCGACCTCCCCGTATTTCTCTCTTCATCCCGGTTGCAACATCCCGAATCGAGTGGCATGCCAACCCTGTCGCTCGCGTACCACTTCTTCCTGAACGGCACAGTTCATTTCGGGCAGAATGTCCTCGCATTCGTCCTATTGGCCCGCACATCTCCCGTCACTTACAGCATTGCATCCCTCGTCAAACGTGTTGCAGTGATCTGCTGTGCCATTGTATGGTTCAAGCAGCAAGTGCACGGCTTACAAGGGATCGGGATTGCGTTGACATTTGTGGGATTGTGGTTCTATCATGGAGCGAAAGGGGACGTGGACAAGGGAGAGAAGAAGGTTGGCAGGGTCGTCGGAGCTAGGGAGGGCATGTTACCGAGGACATTGGAGGATTTGAGTGAGGGTGAGAGGGAGAAGGAGGTTGTGGAAGTTCAAAGTTCAGGCGTACCACTCATGGCTACTTCCGCTTATTCAAGACCCCGCGCTGTAACGAACTCTTCACATCCTCCTCCTTCCAGTCATTACCACAACCATAACCCACACGCTCACCATCACCATCAACATACTCCTCGCGCTCCTCTGCATACTTCACCGCAGCAGCCGAGTTTGCACCTCACGATCGCACCTCAACAACCCACCCTCGACTCTGTCCGGGAAAAAGTCTCACAGTCTCCTGTGGATTCGTACCCTTCACCGCCGCCCTCCGTGGACTCACCGCCGGATAGTCCGTCACGAGAACCCAAGGCGTGGAACGTTCGTGTTCCTCATCCAGCGCCGTCAATAGGAGCGCTGCCTTTGCAGAAGGGAAGGCAGAGAAGGGGGACGATCACGGAAAGGGCGGGGATCACTTCATAGACCGATAGTGAGTTTGAGTGCTGGGGTTTGAAGTTATTACTATCGGATATTGAGTTGTGCTTTCTTTTATTGTCTACTTTTAGGATGTGGATGTGACGATTGGCATGATGATGACAATGCAAGAAATTGTTAGGACCATTTTCTTCTTAAACTGTTCGTATATATTCTTAGCAAGCCCTTTGGATATTCCCTTCCTCATATACACTTTCTGTTAGTATCTTGTTTCCGCGGCCGAGCGATGTCGGTTCATCCCGCCGTCTGGTTCTGGCATGCGTATGATGATAGACTGTGACGAATTGGCACGCACATCTCACTAGGACCAACTTTCAGCACTATCTTCTGCTCGAGTTCACCTTGACTTTTGGTGTTTCCCCCTTCGTCTTTTGTCCGTTCCATACCTGTTCAAAGTTCGTTCGTCGCACTTTCCTCTTCACGCTATACCTACATTCATAGTTTACTCTGACCTTCACCTTCGTTAGCTTACTGTCCTTTTTCAGCAGCAATAAGTTATTCTTTCCACTCATCGGCGAGCCTGCTGCACCTGAGACCCCATTCCTGATTTCCGCGTTGCGAGCACAAGATCGAGCTGAACGGAGGACTTCCCGGAAGGAAAACGATCAGATTACACTAACAATACGTATATTTTCTCTCAATAAACAGCTGTTGCAGAATAAGTCAAAAGTCAAGGCGACATGCTCGACGCTTCGCTGGGAGGACTGGTCATGACAGTGGTGTGCGGTCGGCAGCCGAGGGTACTCGGAAGCTTGATTTGTCTTGCATAGAGTCTATGCGGAATGCTGTTCAATGAGATGGTCTCATCAGACGAGAAAAGGAAACGGACCGTTGTTGGATTTGTACTCCATGGTAGTTGCCGGTGAAAGGTTGAGTGCTCTCTGGATGATCGACCTGCAGGACAGGTTGTTCAGGATTACGAAAAGAATGGGAGAAAGAGAAAAACTCTCACTTAATCCTGTCCTTCACCTTCGCATCCCCGTCCGTCCGGTTCCACACAGTGATGATATCCTCGTTCTGCCTGACACTGATCGTGCACCCACAAATCTCCGGCCACTCGTCCGCGGCGTCGTTGATGTGTGCCTCCGACCCAGCGACCTCGTCGAACTGATCCCCAATCACAGCGAGTACGAGGTCCTCCCACAACCTGTCTGCGACGCCCTTCTTGAGCCGCACGATGAACTTGCCGCCGGAGAGGTTGAGCGGGTCCTCCCAGACGGGCCTGCGCACGCCGGAGTGGAAGAGGAGGTAGTCTGTGGTCGGGAGGAGGGAGGAGGGCGGGTTGAGGTGTGTCCAGAGAGACCAGAAGGACTCGACGGAGCTGCACGCTGCGATCTTCTTGATTCCCTCTTCGTAGTTTGTGATCTTGTTACCCGGTGCGCGGTGTTGTCTGAACCAGAAGACCCATCTGGAGTCGCGCAGTGAGGGATGTGTCGGGCGAGGAGGTGCGAGGAGTACGAACATACGTGTTTCTGAGGGGATGCACTGTCGCCTGCATTGTCGTCGTCGTCGTCGTCGAGGGGGAGAGCGAGGTGGAGAAGTGTCTGGACGAGTTCATCGGCGCGGGCATCCGAGCAACCACAGAGTTCATATTTGCGTAGGTGGGAGAAGAGAAACAGTGCACACGGCGTCTATTCGCCCATCCCGTCCTCGACCACATCGACGACGACGGCGACGACGGCCAACACGGCGACCATGAAGCTCACTCTCAGACCAGAATGGCGCATACGTCCCCTCCAGTCATTTCTCGGATGTGTCGACATAAAGACCGGCGTCCTCGTCGCACTTGCCTTTGCTGTTCGTCCCGTTGAACACCCCCGCTGCGTTCACTCATCCGTTCTTGCAGATGATTAACAAGGTAGCTGGAGTCTACGGCCTTGTCGCTGTTTTGACCGGCGCAGGGGGGTCTGCAGCTCAGCTCAGTCTTTACCTCTACTCCTCAATCGCCCTTGCAGCCTTTGTCTGGGGTCTCCGTGCAATCGCTCAGGTATGCGCAGTCCACCTCTCTATTCACCTCCCCTCCCACTCAACACTCGTTCCAGGAAGACCCAAAGTATACCCTCTACTTCGCACACTTATTCGCCGCAGACCACGTCCTGAATACGGCCTGGACAGTCTTCTTCGCTGTCGTCTGGTGGGTCTACACCCCGCACGATGGACGCCGCCAGGCCAACTCACCGGCACAGGAGGCCATGGCAAAAGCCGGCGCCGCCCAGGCCGCGAAGATCCACAACATGACGCAGCAGGAGAGAGAGGTCGCTGCTATGGACTTGTGGAATCATGAGAAAGGGACTGCTACGGCTGTCATCGTTATTGGGTGGCTTGCAAAGGTGCGCATCAACTTCTTCCACCCACTGTTCGTGTGAACCAATGCTATCACAGATCTATTTCGCGCTCTTAATCTACTCCTACGCCGTGCACCTTCGCAAAGGCTCTTACCGTTCCCTCCCCACCTCCCGCCCAAGCCCCCAGTCCCGTTCCCTCAACCCTTCCGCCCAAGTCCTCCCAGACGACGACGACGACCTCCCCGTCGAAGACTTCTACCGTCTCCCAACAACCCCTCTCACTGCAAACTCTGCCCACAATGCATCCGCAGGACACACACGAAGTAACTCTCTCCCGCATACAGCCCTGGCTGGTCCGAGGGTTCCAGGTGCGCTCTCCCATGCAAGGAGTGGGTCGTCGGTGGGGAGTTTCGCGGACTTCGTGTCCGCGCCTGGTAGGAGTTCGGCCAAGCGGCCGGCATCCAAGTTGAACCCTGCTGTGTCCAACGCCGGTGACGGGGTTGATGAAGTGCTGTTTGATGAAGCAGAAGCCATGGAGGGTGTCGCTAGTGGAAGTAGGAGTAAACGGTCTGGTGGCAGGAGTGCGAGTGCGAGCTTGAGTGCTGGGGAGGAGGAAGATGGGAGGGGGAAAGTCAGGCTCGGGATTCGGTAGGAGGTCACCAAGAGGTTAGAGGTGTTTTCGAGGGTGTAAGTCAATTCTATCTCTTTTTGAATCATCACACTCTTTCTGGTTGCTGTTCTATATACCTGCACAGATGCGTAATTAGGACCACTACTTATCTTATTGGCTAACCACACACTGTGCTCGGGACCTACAACCTCCCTGATGATGTTGATACACATCCAAAGCATATTACTGAGAATTAAGATAAGTATGACAAGAAAAAGGCTACACAAGGGATTGATAACGAGGATAACTACCGACTGCTCTGTCCACACCTATATTTAATCATCATCATCTACATCATCGTCCACATCCGCATCGACGATTTCCAGTGGCGATACACTCCGTTCCCTTTCAGCCGCCTCTCTCCTCTCCTGCTCTCTCTTCTCGGCTTCTTGCTCGAGGTTCTGAAGTCGCATCTCGACGAGGAACTCTTTATCGCGCACACTCTGTGACCATGTCCCGATGAGGCTAGAGAGCGCAGTAATGCCATGTGCGCATCCCGCTGCGGTGAAAATAGTGGGGTAGACGTGGAGGACTGTGACAAGAGGCACTGTAAGTTTCGAACAGACGGAAGTGAGAAATAGACTGACATAGGAAGTTGTCATCGACATTGACTGGGAAGAAACGGCGGACGCCAAATAGGAGGAGTGGGGGGACGATAATCATGCCCAAAAGCCCTCCGGTGAGAGGAGCGATGACATCCTTAGTCGCTTTCAAGGGGTCAGGATGTAACCAGCCAGTACGTCGTATCTAAAAAAACATGTCAGACTCCAGGACAAATCCTGAAAGGATCAAAGAAGGACGACCGTCGACATACATGTTCAATTCCCCGAGCGATCTGCCCATCCGCCTGTATCCGGTTCGCCCTCATAGCAATCTTTGTATACAACAGCCCCAGAGCCCACATGTCCACAATTCTAATCCTCGGTTCCACCTCTGCATTCATGGACATACGCGCAGGCAGGATGATATACAACTCCATCACCAACGCGACCAACGTGGGTATCACGAATGCGAGGAAGAACGCCATGTAGCTCGCTTTCGCTGTCCACAGCAAAGTGCGTTTGGCGAGGAAGAGAGGGAAGTACGCGCGATCTTCGCTGTTGCCACGTCTCTGACGACGCCTTTCCATACGGTCTATGGTTGTGCCTGCGATCCAGCATCCCCAGAGAAGGTAGAATCCGGCGAGGAACGCGTACCCATCGTGCACTTCGTGGGTGACGAACAACTTGAAGAAGGAGCGGCCGATAATGATGGGTCCCGCTAATGCTAGCGATAGACCCGTGGAGCCTACCACCCACATACAGAAAATGAAGGCGATAACCCGGTAGCGGAAGTGAGGAGGGATGTAGACGATAATGTAATCATCTTTGACGTTCCTCTTGTTTTTCTCCGCTTCGGCATTCTGCAGTTCCATCAGACGACGGTCGTTTTCTGTCTTGGGTTGCCCCTCAACATCGACTTCGATAGTGGCAGGCTCGTGCTTGACCAAAGAGACGTTATCGCTATTGGGAACCCGCCTGAATGTACCGTCGTGATGCGCTTCTGCGTCGTCCATCTCCACGCCGGACTCTGCGAATAGTTGCCTCCACGACCAGTTGGTTACGGTAATTTCCTCGGACGCACGGCGTTCTCCAAACATATATGAGGTAAGGCGGAGCTGACGAGAGAGATATCGCCAAAGCAGTGAGCCGACTTTGTGTACGAACTTCTTAGGTCGGAAGTAGTGCAGTGTGTACGGGAGTGCGGTGTGCAAAAATATGAGATCAATCGGCACCTCAGACAGAGGTTCTCTGTGGTGCACCGCTTTAGTGCTAATGCAGGACATTCTTAGAATTCCACTTACCTGATTTTCCAGCGGAATGGCATGATGGTCTTGCTAAAGACACGCAGCAAACCAGACACTGTCGCAACCCCACAGAGTACAACAAGACCGTACATCAGTGCACTCAGCAGCAGCTTGCGAATCTGCACAAATGTTGGCCGTTCCAAGATGTCGCGGATGGGATGGAAGTTCTGGTCCTGAGGGTCTTTGATGAACCACATTGCCCCAGATCTCATGATAGAACGACAGCCTGCGAGCAATACTGCGAACTGATACCTGTGGCGCAGTCAGCACATGGTGCTGTTGAGAAAGGGATGGTGCTTACATGAACATCGTACCAAGCACCCAGTGATAGAATGCTGAGGTCAGAGGTGCAAACATGAGGAAAGCGGCTCTTGAACGGAAACTGCCTTGTGGGAATAACCAAACAGTGCAGATATCGAGCATGACCCCGCAACCGAGAGGGAAGACCACCAGCTCAACGATGATGAACCCCGCAACCTACGTACATACGCTTGACACAATTCAATTCGTGATGTTTCTGGAATGGACGGACCTTGAGGACCAGCAGCTGCTGACGCACTGCACTCCGCACAGCTCGTCCTGCACTCCTGACACTTCCAACAGTGAGAACATTGAGATACAGGGCCAGAAGGATGGCATCCACGGTATAGCCAAGGGTGATAGCGAAGATCTTTGAGCTCGTTCCGTTGCTGATGGCCAACCTTATCCAAGTCTCCTTGGCGTCGACAGAATGAGTGCGGACGCTGTGTCCTATTGGAGCAAAGTACGGTTCGGCCAAACGGAAAAATAAAGAATCCTCAGCGGCCATGCGTTCCAGTAACGTGGGACCGGCTTCAACAGCGGCCGTTGTGGCCTCAGGTGTTGTAATAATGTGAGGAGATACGAACTCCCATGTGATATTGGCAACTTGCATGCCTCGGTTGGACTGACCATCATCAACTTCATGTTGACCAACAGGAATATTGTGACTCACCATGTCGACACTCAAGTTGTACACCTTAGCCGCCATATTGTCACCCATGAGAGTGGCAAGAATAGAGAAAATGAGGGTCACTACACTCTCACACAATCGAAGGAATGGTGGAACCAGTGTGCGTGAGATCATGTAGACCACAAAGTCGACGATAGGATCTGTGATGAAGCGAATGGCGCGCAAGGGTAGGTGCAGCAGTTGCATGGATCGCCGTGGGTTCAACTGAAAAGAGAATGCGGCTGTCAGAATTGGGACTTCGTCATAGTAGGGCTGTAGTAACACACCGCGAGGAGAGCGAGTGATTTGCCCATAGTGAACGGGAACCAAACCAGAACTGCAATAGTTATATCCAAGACGAATATCATCAAACCAGCCTGTTGACCTGTCAGCAAGGATAATAAGGGGAAGAAACTTCGCACTAACATTTTGTAAAACGCCGTACAGCGGCCCTCTCAACCCAATAGCTAATGGTTTGTTAGTCATTGCAATGGTAGAAGATATGGCGCACGCATAAAGCCAATGATAACTCACCTTCAAGAGCTCCGTCCATGTCGTCCTCCATAGCCGCATCAATCTCCTCTTGATCCATAGCATCCTGTTCAGCACGACCTGGTGCGAGCGCCTGGAGCTGATCTGGCCTTGCAGGTGCTTCGTCTCCAGGTTGTCCTATTCGAATCTGCAATGGTAGTTCCTCCTCCTCTATAACCCCTCCGAACGGGACGACGGCGTCCTCGTCGTCCTCGTCGTCATCCATTTCGTCTTCTTGATCACTCCAAGGGATTAGCACGGGAATATCAGAGTTTTCGGGGGTTGAATCATCTTTCGGCGAATGCTGAGCATCCCCATCATCGTCTACGACGACTCCAGCCCCAGTTCCAGTGTCTCTGGAGTCTATTTGTCCATGTTCGGACGAGAGGAAGCGAATTGCATAGTCGACATCGTCCGGAGGAGGCGGATAAGTAGACGACTGGTCTGTTGTATAAAGAGTTGTGGTCTCCAGGATGGGCTCTCTGAAGTAATGGTGGTGCTCATCTTTGACCTCCTCAAACAGGGTGTCATCGGAATCTGCATCACTGGACCGAGGAGGGCTGTTTTGGAAATAACCTGTCAGATTTGACGGACCGGCTTCAAGCTCTTCTGGTGGCTGGTAAGTAGCCAAACTCGGGGATGCCAAAGGAGTATGAGCCCTACTCCGTATACCTTTGGGTGACGGGGAGGATGGAAGGGTAAATGCGGGAAGAGGAGGTCGCCGGAGTGGGGTAGGGAGTGGAGATTGGGAAGGAGAGGGAATCTCTCGTGACGGTTGAATAGCTTCTGCGGAGACGTCGGATGTTGGTACTGGCGCAGTAAATGTAAACTGCGCTTGCTCGACATTGAGAGCAAGTCCAGAGGAAGAAGCTACAGGAGAGGAACGTGAGGATGACGGCCCATCCCAGGAACGTCGACGTTTCGGCGTGCCAGGGGATAGCTTGCCATTTGCATGGATCGGCTCCTTGCCTTTCTTCGTTCGTAAACCTTGATTCCCGCGGGCTTCAATTCGACGAATTTTCCTCCTTTCTCCGTCACGAGTGTCGCCGGCAATACCATTACCGTTCATCGGAGGATGTAACATGGGCTCTTCCACAATCACTGGAATAGCAACAGGAGGTTCGGGGGCGGGGGCGGGGGCGGGGGCTGGTTCTTGCGGTGGTTGCTCGTCCAAAAGGGGGGGAGGGAGATCACCTTCAGGCGGAGCATCCGCATCGTCAAATACGCCTGGTCGTGCGTTCTGTGATATCCATTCACGAAGAAGGAACACAGCAACGAACCCCAGAACGATAACTGAGGCGATGATTTGGCCGCTGAGTATGTCAGCAGACAGATTCCGTACAGTGGGGTGGGTTGCAAGGAGCTGGATAATGGTCAAAGTCTCGTTATGTGATGTTGTGTGGTTGGTCTGAGGAACTGTGGCCGTCGCGTTAGGAAGCACAAGGGTATGCCGTTGTGTTTGAGACCCATCGGAACGCGGATAACTACTGATCCACCAAGCCCTGTGTAGGTTTAAGTTATAGGTTCCCGTTAGCCAAAAGTCATTGTGAACTCACGTTGATTCCCCCATCGCAAAGTACATCCTCCATGTCATGATAGTAGCCCATGGCAGAAAAGCTAACCATATCATCCCAACTAATATAGCACGAAGAACGAACAGGACGGCCATCAGGGCTTGCTGCGCCAGCCTTCTCACCAGGAGGAACACTGGGAGACGAGAAGGCATATCCTTCGAGTACACTGGCAGAACATGAGCATTAACATGGCGAGATCGTATATACTACACACCCTTCGTAAAGGAGTACGGATATTTGCAAACATCGCATGTCTTCTTCTTGCTATGAGCTAGCCATGTTGTCAAGCTGAAGGAAATTTCAGTTGTTCGTCATTCACCCCACATTTCAGAGACATACCAGTCTTGGTGAATGTAACGGATCGTCCCAGAGCATTTGCATGGATAAAAGAGTGGCTGGTCTGGTTCGGCTGGTGCACTGCATATACGACATGTATCTAGTGTGGCCAGTTAGTAACTCCACACGTGAATTTCGGTATGGTGGTGGCCGCCGCACCTTGCTCCTCTTGCATGGGCAAGACCGTTGGAACGAGTAGAGACGACGAAAGAGAGAGTACAGTAGTAAGGTGGCCCAATGCCGACGGTGTTGGTGGTCGTGAAGAAGAAAAGAGAGAAAGTTGGTGGTCTTGTCGTCGGAGACGATGACCTTGACGGAGGCACAAGGAGGTCACGTAAGCAAACTTATTCCACCACACACACATTAGACGCCCATATAATGTTCTCCCGTCCCTTTGTCCGAGTCCTGATCACAGTTTCTGGTCAAAACGCACGGAGGCTCTTGAGAGCGAGGACTTCGCTTGCACCACATCTTTCTACGTTCATGTCTTTAGCGCCGGAAACTAAGCCCACATCGAAGCGGACTTTTCCTCCGCTTTACACCTCATCTGGGAATGCGTCTTTGGACAGACTGGCATTCTTTCATATCCTCGAGAGGCTGAAGGTACGGCTAACTACAGACTGTTACTTACGCGGCTGAGTTCTTGGCATATTTTGTTGACAGACCCAGAAACGCACAGGTTGGGTCAATCATAATGTGCGTTATTCCCGCCAGACTTGTCTTTGCCTCCAGCTGTCATGCCCAGTAGGTCCCAGGGCCAGAAAGGTGAATACTTAAGAGCATCCTACGACCTAGTCTCAACCACTGAATACAGTAAAGTATTTCCGATCACATGTATAGAATGGCTATGCTGGCGATGTGTACTTCGGACGAGCAACTGGATATCTCAAAGTAAGTCCAGCTCTGCTAAGTACCCGCAATGCGCTGGAGCTCTTACACAAAGCTCCAGATGTGTTATGATGTGTCTGGTGCATGATTTAGCTGGCAAGTTGGATCTGTTGTGTATTTGATGCCCCTTCTGAGAGTTCGCTACTCTTTCAGAAGCACAAGGTACGTTCTGGGAGCACATGCAAGTGTAACGTGTGAAGTCAACCCCGGTGACAGTGGGCGACATCGCCCCCAGCGACGGAATATCCAAAGCCGAGAAACAAAACCTCGAAGCGGTAAGGTTCCCGCCCCCTTGCGATTGATATTCGCCCTCACGCAATGGGCTTTACAGGAAGCTATGCACAATTTTGTTTACGAAATGCTGCATGATAGTCCTACTGCTCGGCGAATTATGTCACTATGGCAGGCCAGTGGTATACACCTGGCAATTGTGAAGCATGTGCTCATTTGAACTCTAGGAATACGAGGAGGGCGTATCTGCGGAGGCTCGCTTCGTGAAAGGCAAGCCTTGATCCAGTTCATCTTCACGGCACCAATTATTGACTTGCTGGATAGATCTGGATCGTTTTGAGATGGCATCACAAGGTAGGTGACTTGTAATGCCGTTTATCACTTCGCCGTTGATTGATATTCAACAAGCACTTGAATACGAACGGAACCACGGTATGCGTACTTTGCAACCTTTTTTTGACTCGAGTATCCCGTTCTTGAGGCATCCAGAGGTCAAACAATGGGGTCAAGATCTCTTAGCGGAGAGGGACGAGGTAAAGAAGCCCCATTCGTGATAGTATTACGACACACAGTCGATGTACTTAGTCTGTATTGAGGCGCATCAATCACTTCATAGAGCACAGTAATGACACCCACAACCTCACTGGCGGAGCCTGAACTCCGCCAGCAAAATGGAGAAGGCGTACTGCCTTGTCTCCTCCTCTGCCGCAAACTTCTTCTTCCACATCTCCACTGTTGACTTCACCTCGCGCCTCTGTACATGACCCCAGTTGAACATGTTTTGCGTCCTACTCGCCTCGTTCTCATACGTCTTCTTCTCCAAGTCCGCCATCAGTTTGTAGAACTGATTCTCGCAGGTAGCAAGAGTCTTGAATTCTTTCTCATTCTCTTCAGCCGCCTCTAAGAACTTTTGCTCCCTAGCCTTCTCCGCTTCTGTGAATTGCTTCATCCGTTCCGTCTCTTGCTTCGTGAATGCGCTAAGGAACTCCAACTCCCAGGCCCTTGCGGCCTCTCGGTACGTCTTCTGTACCAACAGGAATCTCCGTCCGTCCTCCATGTCCCGGATGTTCATCATCTCCTTCTTGGTCTGCAAGGCCTCGTCAAACTCATTCTGCCTCTTAGCTTGTGCTCGGGTGAATGCAGCGTGTTGCTCTTGGAGCATCTGCAGCAGGGCGCGCTTGAAAGCGTCAGAGGAGTTGAGTCTGCTGTCGACAGTAGGCAAGGAAGGTTTGAACAGGGGACGAAACAGGGTTCGGACACTCTGAAATTCGGACGCCATGTTATATTGACTCAACAACAGACAGAGCGAATGCCAGGCCTATGACTCACGAAGTCGCTTTCTGGAGCCATTGGAGGATTTGTAAAGGGCACGCGGGTTTCCTTGTCGGATAGCTAGTATCAACACTATACATTAGAATTGTTAAGCATTTTTGTAAACCGAACACTGACCCTCGAGTTTGCAAGAGCCTCAGAATTCCTTACACAAGCTAAGGACATGACCTCCGGCGTACGGGCCTGACTTGCATTCGGAGCGATACTCAGCCCGAGTCTCCTACGATACTCCAGCATAGCAGAAGCAAATATTTCCCTGCGTCTTTCGAGTTGAGATTGTAGTGTGTTAGTAAACATGCGAAGTAGATGCTCGACGCTGTCTTGGAGCATGGATACGTGTCTCCATTCCGCATCATCTGAGAGCTCAAATGACTTGAGGATGCTGGTCTGGTCTTGGTTAAACCACATGATGTACCTCCTCTGTGATTTGCGAAATCGATGCTGACGTAGCACGTCCCTGTTATCCTGGAAGTATATGCTATCCACAAATAGACGGTGGGACCTTGCCTGATCGTCGGCGAAGATAGCATGGATGATCATATTGACTCTTTGGAAGATCTTGGATCTGTCCGCGGTGGCCGTCTTGATGTCTTCATTCGCGGTTTCGAACCCGGAATCGTAGAGTATCATGTCGGCCGTGAAGATCTCACCTCTGTGCTTCTCTTGCTCTTGGAATATACTTTCGTACCTGCCCACGTACTCTCGGATGAGTCCGTCGATGGACGAGTTGCTCTTGCGCGGAGGTCTCTCAGAGAACGAGCTGTCTGTGTCGGGTGCTTCAGTTGGCAGGTATTCGGGGAGCAATGCATTGTCCTTGACAAGGACGTGAGGAGGACTCGGAGGAACGGGCGACGCAGCAATCGAAGGTGTGGCAAGAGATATTGTTCTGCTAGCCTGCCATGTCGAGTAGTATTGAGGATATGATGGCGGGGTTGGCTTTGGAAGTTCTAAAAGGGGGAATTGCGGGTAGCAATGTTCTCCCTAAGTGGTGTTGTTTTGAATAAGGGATGGGCGTGTAGATGGATCTGCATACACCTACCGCGTATGCTGCACCACTTGCTCGTCAAACCAAGTCGATAGCCAGGTGCAGTAATAGACTCACTTTCGAAATTGAGGGGCTAAGCGTTCATCTGGTTTTAGCCCTCATCGTCGAAGCCCAACATATTCAGATACGTACCGTCGATTGAGACTTCAATGAATCCGATTTGGTCAGTCCCATCGAGACATGTCTTTTCAACAAACTTAAACATACTCACTGGCGCCACTTCACTCACATCAGCATCTCGTTCCGCTTGAGCACCAACGAATGCATCCTCTGAGCTTTCCAAGAGGTCTTCAAATGCAGAGAAGAGATCATGTGTGCCGTCGTACACCTTCTGTCTCCGAGACCGACCATCAGCCAGTAATGTCTGTCGTTGGCCCTCCAGCCGCCTCACAACGTCCCAGTTTTGATCTCGGATCTGTTGAACGGTGCGGTCTCTGGATGCTTGGTCTACTTCGAATGATTCTGTGCGACATATCTCTTGAGCGTCGAACAATGCATTTCGTTTCTGCTCAGCAGAATCAAACGCCGCCTCGCGAGCAGAGCGATTTGAGATGTATGCCGACCCTATCTCCGCCATGAGTTGCAAAAACTCTCGATACCGCTGATCTTCGCTCTCGTCCCTGTTGAGTATGGCTTCGAGGAACGCAGCTCTTTGATGGCGTCGAGACTGCTCGAATGCCTTATTATTGTTGTCTTGGGCATTGAGAAACTGCCTGTTAATATCCTGCAGCAATGGCATCTGATCTGATTTCATGGTCCCAGATTCAGAGTGGTCAAGAGATGCAAGGCGCGATGCACTCGGACTCGGGGAAGATCTTCCTGTTGGTAAGTCCCGCTTGAACATTATGGGTATCTGGCGGTAAAGTTAGTCAGTGTTAATCACGCAACAGTATCCACGATATCAGGGCGTACACGATGTTGGTATGTACGGTGGGGTGACCAGATGGAAGGAGGAAGGAGGAAGGGAAGCTTTGAGGTTGTGAGAGACTTGCCCAAGCCATATTAGATGTTCGTTAGGAAATGATGGGTAGATTCCTTGATCCCTCTGTGGAATGCGTCACGCGGGCACGTATTTTTTGAGCGTTCTCAGAGTTCAGCATGGGAACTGAACGTGTGATGATTCTCTGTATCGCAGACATTCTCATCAACACAGTGTTACTTCTTTGGAGCATTCGATATGGTCAGTCCAGCCTCGGTTCTGTTGATAGAGAGACGTACTGTTCATGAGATAAACTATTTTGGCAATTATCACAAGATAGCAATACAGAACGAAGTAAGTACTGTCTTCTGCCAGTGTATTGAGGTTCGCCACATAAGTACTAGACTGGAATGTCTGTTGGGCGCTAGCAATGAAAATCCCACGTGACTGTCACTTGAAACTTGAAAGTCGCGTCGCCGAAGTCGCGCCGACCGCGCTCTTTATCCTCTCTATCACCAAACTGTGCATCATCCTCGACGTCTTAGACTCCTCGAACGCGAGAGAACACATCTCACCCACAACGAGCCACAGTCATTATAGGGGTTTCGGTTGTTGAAAATTACGCGTCTCGCATACTAGTAGGTTTGTAATGCAATGGAAAGTATCTATGCCCATCAAAAGCGGTATGGGACAACTTTGCAAACAGATCGGTCTGCCGGGATGCGCTATGGTACTCCCGCAATTGGGTCTTCTCGGCCTGTGAGGAGCGGCTTGGGAGAGGACCTCGGACACGATTTTGGAGGGCGGGTGACAAAGGCAGTTGCGAAGACGAAGAAGAGAGGAGGTGGTAAAAGGCTGAAGGGGCCTGGGGAGGATAGTATGGAGGATTCAATCGACTGGAGTATCGATACCAGTGGAGACGAGCTGGATGTGATCTCTCCGGACAAGTCTACGTCTCAGGCGTGGGGCCATACCTCGGACGTCCTGAAGGCTGAAATGAAGGGAGTCGCGACTCTAGTTAAAGGCCAGCTGCATCCATATGATCCCAAATACTCCGCAAAACCTAAACTTCCAAATTTCAAGAAGAACAAGCCTAAATCAAGTGCAGACTTTGAAATGGCCCCATCTAGCAGCGCCCCCTCACAAGAAGCTCTCGTGGACGGAGAGACGTACCGTTTCCCATCTAGTAGCAAGACGGAGCGCCGTGATCCCGGACCATCCCAGAAACAGACTCGTCCGAAAGCACTTCCACAGAGAGCTTGCGGCACCAATAGCACTGAGTTGGCAGCACGCCCATACAAAGCACCAACTCGTGTTGCTCCGCCCTCTCAGGTCAGGTTATCTTCTGCGTCCGCTTCATCCTCGAAGTCCCTCCTTTCCTCCTTAGACGAGGCAACCAGTCACGCGAAGCCTGTACGAGATCGACCCAACGAAGTTATGCCCCGAACACTAGCGGCAAGACCCTTTCCCATTGGGATCGACGATAAAGAGGAGAAGAAGGTCGAGGATAGCACGCCTCGACCCCGACCGAACCCTCGTGTCGCGGGTACAGGTCCCAAACCAGGGAAGAACCAGAACCCCTTCTCTTGGCCTTCTCCACTTTCTGAGGAGACGCCAAAAGCAAAGGTTCGGTCTCGTTCACCAACTTGGAAACCCTCGGATAGTGAAGCCATCGACCTCGAGTCCTCGGACGATGATATGGCAAGTAAGCGTAAGGACAAGGGTAAGAAGAAGATGGAAGCTAGGCCTTTCCCGTTGGACGAGATGTCTCCTTTGAAGAAGACTTCCGCTGGTTCTAGAAAGCAGAGCAAACCTCCTTCTGCACGCAACCTCAAGGAGTTTCCAGCCCTATCTCCCTTGTCTACCTCACGGAAGAAATCAGGAGCATTGAAGAATAGGACACGTGCTTCTGGTGGTGTCGTATACTCGTCTTCAGAACTGTCGGAAAGTTCTGCAGATGAGGCACCACTCAAACCTTCTATCCGCGCGTTCCCTTTGGACAGCCAGTTCTTGCGGAGTCTCGGAAACTCTCCTTCTCCCGGAAAGAGAGCATCGGAGGGTAGCGATCCAGACGATGTGTCGAGGAGCAATCGCAAGCGTAGAAGAAAGAACTCTGGCGATGTGTACGTGTACTTACACGGATTGCTCGGCTGTATTAACTTTACCATAGGCTATCTAATATGCCTGTTGACGAGGATGAAGATGCTGTGTTCGATAGCGACCTTCGTACGTGTCATTTTGTTCATCTGTTTACTGTGCCTAACGGTGTTGGCAGACTTTTTCGATCCAAGAGTGGACCCTTCCACGTTGTGCCCATGGTGTGACGAGCCTCTGCCAAAGGCGCCTTCTCCTTGGCTCATTACGCTCATCGCAAGTGTGCGTCAGAAGTCCATCTCCGACCCTCGTCCTACGAATCCTCAAGGTGTTTGGGCTTCTCCGACTGTCTATGCCCATGTCTGTGCACGTCATGCCTTTGAAGATCAGCATATCCCAATGGCTGAGGCGAAGGGCTGGCCAACGCGTATTCAATGGTCGGAGGTTGGAAACCGAATAGTGGCCATGAAGGAGAGGTTACAGGCCATTATCGACGACGTTGACGAGGAGTTCATTCCTGGAAGACAAAAGGTCGGGGAGGAGGCTAATAGGACTGAGGCTGATAAACCTGTTGCCGACGATTGGGAGGATGAGGAGTTGCAGCAGGCAAGACCGCGGAAGGGAAGTGTTTTCTGGAGAGATGTCGTCAAGAACGTGCGACAGCAGGGGTCGAAGCAGGCATCTGGTGTTCGTGGGCAATTTTCAAGCTTTGAGAAAACTCAGCCTGGCTAGTGAGTGACTTTCTCATTGTCTCAGCATATCCCAGACATAACTCTTGGTTTTTCACAGTTATGGCGAATTGGGTTTCGTCATCATCAGTCAAACCATCTACGATCTCTTCCCTCCCCATTCACTTGACTCGGATTCCACACTCCCTCTTATCCCATCTGAGTTCCTTCAACTCATCCTCATCCCCGAGGCGGCAGTCGGACTCATCATGGAGGACATGAACCAGAGCCGCAAGGCTTCTATCAAGACCCTCCGGGAAAGTGCGGAGTACGGTGTCGCAATGTTCCCAGACGAAGGTGGCACCAATGTTGGCGAGAACATTGTCCGCCAGCGCGCCAAGAACCGTAGGAAAGCCCTCGGGGACGAAGGCCACGCAGAAGAGGATGACAATGTGTCCGAGTCTGGGGTATCTGATGTCGGGGCGACGACAGCTCCAGCGAAACGTCGTGGTCGACCGCCAAAGAAACCACAGTCAGTTGTGGATTCAAGCGACTGTGATGTACCAAAGTCGTCTCAGGGGAGACAAACGCGCAAGGCATCCTCCTCCAATCTAAGCAGCAAGCCCTCTTCCTCAAACATCACCAGTAAACCATCATCATCCAACGTCAGCATTAAGCCGACGAGGTTGAAGAAAACGAATAGCGAACTGCAAGACGTGATCATGATCAGCGACAGTACGGACTCCGCTGCCCCTCCTCCAGCCCCCGCTCAGCCGAGACCACGACCCACATGGAACCCTAAACCCAAGATTGCACCAACACCATTACAGGCTGGCCTTCTCCAGCTCCCAACCATAGACCTCTGTGAAAGCTCTGACTTCTCAGACGTCCTCGCAGTCGAGAATCATCTCTCTCACCCTCGGAATCTGACGCCATTTAGCGAGAAAGAGATTTCGGATGAAGGGCCGAAGGGGAGCGACACGGATATTGATTTGGACGTCGAGGAACCACCAGCTTCGAGTCTGACTGCCCCTACGATGCGGGAAGTAACCTGGGATACGGATGGGAAGCATCATATCAGGGAGAGATCAAGCAGTGTCGCACCGCAGTCGGACGGGGAGGCGGGTGGGACAACACCGAAGAAGAGAAGGACGTTCAGTCGGACGAGCTCAACTTCGTCTGTGATAGCTGTGGTTGGCCCGTCCTCGTCCTCCGGCGGTGTGTTGCCGTTGGATCTGGCGAGGAAACGTTCGGCTGCGTATGTTTTGACATTCAATTCCAGCGTAACTACTCGCTGATTCGCTTCTTCCTTGTTAGGAACACTCTCATTATAGAGAAAGGCGTAAGGAAGGCCAGTTCCAGCGGCCCATGGCTCACTAATATGGACGACGTCCCCGAGGAAATAGATGATTCTCTCTGATCCTCTTTTTATGCATCTTATTTCGATAGTTGTTATCACATCGATAACTGTAGAGTTTCTTGGACTTGAGTTACTTCTGCTCGGGACATGTTTTTCATGCTACACTTATCCCACTGATAATACTTATCATCATTTCTTGCTTTTACATTCCTCATATTCATACAATATACCTGCACAGCGCTGCGTTCTGTAGATATGTACTTTACCTTGTATGTAATACCCACTACAATGCAATCGCCTCTGTCTTGCTTTGTAGTTCATCGACCGCGGTTGATGATCTGTCAAGCAGTATTGCACCCTGGCGAGTGACGACCTTTTCAAAGAACGACGGTGGTATGAACCCGTTGTCGTTGCCTTCAGACAGGACCACGCCGTTGGAGGAAAGCCCAAATTTGACACCAGACGCAATTGCACTGTTAACGTTGACGTAGACGAAGACTTGCGAAGCGTTTCGCATGCCTAAAGGCTATGTTTCAATCTTACGGAGTATGTGATAGATAGAGCACTCGTACCGCTGATCACACCCGTTCCTTGCGCAAGGTGTATGTGGTTGCGTTTCATCTTAGAAAGACCTTGCGTTTCTATATCTATGTTGTCAGACCGAGCAAAATGAGGGGTTGAAGCAAGATACCGACTTATTGACTCCCATGCCTGCAAAGACGTTCCATGCACTGCCGTACCTGTTGGTATATCCGAGGCTGACGAGATAGGTGTCACCTCCAGGTCTACCACAGACTTAATCGAGTGTCCCTGGTTCGCTCGTATCCACCAAACAAATTCACCCGAAGTGGAATCGGTTTCACAGACGAGCTTGAACCGGTCTTTCGAATCATTGGCCACTATTTGTTCGATAACGGCCATGTTGAAATCCGAGAATCTTGGCCGTTCCAGCTATCTTCCACATAAATACATACGTGCGCGACGAATAGAACCTGAGAATGGTGCTCACGATGTCTTGAACGCGTACAAAGCCGTCTGGACGCATGAACAGCTTCTCGGATTGTGAGCCATGTCTCAATACCCAGCTCAGCGTCTTGGACATCCTTTTATCTTCAGACTCTCCAGGTATTCCTCTGAGCTTCGGGTTTCCTTGCCCCTTCTTATTACCCCCGCTCCCACTCGGTTTTGGGTTACTCTGTTTGCCATATTTCTTCTTTCCTCCCCCCTTGCCGCCCAATATGGCGTCCTCTCTGTCAGCGTAGTCCATCGGATACGAGTGTGCGAGCGAGCGTTTGTGAAACAAAGATGCTGTGAAGGACCGAGATAGTGATGGTCCCAGCACAAGTTTCAATGGCCTGCGATCCATGACGTGTTGACGTTAGATCAGCTAATGCATTGTTACGCTAGCTTACCTTGCAAATAATAGCTGAATGGTGGCTTAGAGACGGTTGTCGATGTGAAGAACTTGTGAAGAATCTCAGGCTCAGGCTGTTGGCTGTGAAGTGAGTTAGTGGGCGTCATTGGCGCCCACTGCTGTCCGAGCAGCGTCTCTCCAAAAGCCACAAGACGATTTCACTCCCCATGTCCCTCTCTTCCCCCTTCCACGTCGACAACTACATCCTCGCCGTTGCAGAGACAAAGACGACGAACTAGCCGTGAGCGTTGAGCTCGCATTGACGACCCTCACGAGGTGACCAGTGGGCACCATCTTGTCGACTACCATCAGCATCGCCTATATATTCCCAGTCTCAACAATAACTTCTGTACGTTACCGCAGGGTGAGCATTTCCCCCCTATGCTGCGTGCTTTGTCCTGTTATAACTGGGCGCATATAACCAGAGTGGAAGGAGTCCATATTGTGCAATCACTATCACACCAACCTCACTCCAGTAATCTTTCCGGTGAGCTCTGTTCGAACTGCTGTGGCGAGACCCTCAATCTCATCCCGTTTGGTCATCAGGTCGCCTATATCTCAGCTTTTCAACCGCCGTTGCCGATGAGCCTGTGTCATGTCTGAAAGCATGCCTTCAACATGGAGAGCTCTGGCGAGCTCCGCTGGTCGTACCATCAAGGCTTACGCCAAACAACGTGACGCAAGGATTGCTGCATATCAAGAAGAGGTGCTCCCCGAAAGCCAGTCTATTCCCATTGGCGCGAGGCAGTCGTGGTCCCAATGGGCGGGTCAGAAGATACGGGACCTCAGACAGTCGAATGATGAGGGGTCAGGAACCGTCGTCGAGAAGCTGTCACTGTTTCCTGGGTGGGCTGCTAGGAGATACAGAGAACCCACGCCTCAGAGTTTAGATGGTATGTCTATGGTGTCCCCGTCCCTCTAGCAAGTAGAGTGCTTACGGTCCAAGTGTAGCAGCGCCGTTCGACATTGAGGTATTTGTATCCGGATATGCGTCCCGTTTTAGTGGCCCCGGCTTCGGGACTCGCTCTGGAAGGGCATTTCTCCGACTGGCAAAAAGTAAGTGACCTTGTCCCTATTCCGGATTATCATGTAAACATATGTTTCATAGCCTATGCCTCCTTACCGAAGCTGATTGACGGAGTACCGACGGTCATGGAAGGTGCCATCCAATCAGAAATGAACCGTCTCTCCAGATCCGCTGGAGAATCACCAGGCCCATCGCAGCTACCACAACTCCCGGACGAGTTGGCTGAAGACAACGAGATCATGGATCTAGAGAACAAACTCCGTCAACTGGCATACGACTCCGACAGCGAGCGCACCGCATCATCGACCTCTTCTACTCCACCCAGCCAGTCTTCGTCGCAACCTCGTTCCTCAAGTGATACCCCCCCTCTGATACCGGATACGAATCATCCACACCAATGGCACGCCAACTTGGAGCAGCGTCTCTATCCGTTCTGGGCCAGTGTCATCTCAAACCGTACCCTCCGAGTTTCTATATATGCTGTCGATCCAACTCTCTACGAGCAAGAACCCACCGCTTTCCTGAACGGATTAGATGAAGATGAATATGCACCCACTAAACAGCCCATTGCGACAATCGAGGTTACGACTGCTACCGATGGGTCCTTCCAAGGTCGGTTCTTTCTAGAGTACGAGAAACTCTGCGTCCATCCAGGCGCAGTCCATATCGTCTTTGGGGATCCGGGAGTGGAACACGAGCTCTACGTCTCAACACAACTCATGCCTGCCCCGTCCCGTCCATCCACACCAACATCTGCCCCGCCTGCTTCGGAGTACTTTGCACGGGCTCTGGGAAGCTCCACAAAGCCAGTGGTCACCGCTGCGCTCTCTGTTCCGCTTTCACATACTTCGGTCAGGGTGATATCCGACATTGATGATACTGTGAAGATGTCGGGGATACTTCAGGGTGCTCGTGCTGCGTTTAGGAACGTGTTCGTCAAGGATCTCGGGGATGGTATCATTCCAGGTATGGCGGATTGGTACGATTCAATGTGGAAACGAGGGGTCAGGTTTCACTATGTGGTAGGTGGTCCTTACCGACTCCTTCACAATGGCAGCGCTAACATCAACACGTCCTAGTCGAACGGACCATTCGAGCTTCTTCCCATTGTGAACGAATTCATTCAGCTCTCTCGCCTTCCGCCAGGATCTGTGAGGCTAAGGTCATATGCTGGACGCTCTCTCTTCAACGGCATCCTGTCCGCGCCTGCAGGTCGCAAGCGCGCTGCAATAAAGGATGTTCTGGAAAGCTTCTCCGACGCTCGGTTCTTCCTTGTCGGTGACTCGGGGGAGCAAGACTTGGAGCTGTACGCTGCGTTTGCGAAGGAGCGTCCTAAACAGATTTTGGGCATTTTCATTCGAGACGCGCACAATAGCGACCTCATCCAGGCGCTCGATGATCCCACTGGCGAGGCAACTTTACGGGCTAACGAGGATCTCGATCGACTCTGGGGATCGTCTCCCCCGTCTCTGGGAACTACACCGTCCAGCAGCCCGAAGATTGACACAGATTTCACACCGCGACGATCGGGTTCGAAGAGCATCTCGGAAATGCCAACACCTCGCGCACCGACGGGCGGAAGGTTCATCGCACCGTTCAGGAGGCCGAACCGGGCGTTATCAGAACAGATCTCGTCGAATACCATGAACGGACTCAATGTTAATGGGGGCCCAGGACTCAATTCTGGTGCGGGACTACTCATGCCATATCAAGATCGGTACAGCAGTCCTGTTCCATCTCGTTCACCTTCCAGTACTACCCTCAACGACTCACCAATGTCCGAGGAGTCAGGAAGCTATTTCTCACCACCAGTCTCGGCGTCGCTTTCGTCGTCGTCGTCCTCATCGCAACAACAGCCTGCAACACTAGCACCACCACGACCGCCCTCTCGCTCATCTACTCTAAGCTCAATGATTGGTGGTCAACCTATGACGGAAGCAGAGAGGAAGCGGTACGAGCTGCAGAGTCGGGTGAACAAGGCTCGTGCGGAGATCCCGAGTCATATTCCGTTGAGGGTGTTCAGAGACCCGGCGGAGTGTATCGAAGCTGCGAGGATATTGAATCAGTTGAACCTCGGGAAGAAGACGACATAGGACCTAGGACCAGGCGTGGACTTGCTGGTGATTGTATTCGTGACCACAAACAAAACTATCATCGGTCGGTATTTATCATTACATACGGACATAGCATTGCATTACCATCTTTCTTAGATTCCACTCTTCATGAATTGTACGAATTACAGCACTGTATTATCTCTTCTCCCTAGTGTCTCCTCTCCTCGGTTGTTTAGCTTCTATGCGATGCGTGGTGTTTGTATAACTCACTTCAATAGCTTCAATAATGCACAGATTGTGTAGTTCCACGCATCTGATTGAGCCAGTGCACTTTGCAGAATAGTCAACTTTTCGAGGTCCAAAGGAGATGCTAGCGCTGCCCCGGCGCCAGAGACGACTTATCTGAGTGCTCGCGACCTTGCTCTTCGCCATCATGCCCTCCCGCCGCATCGAAAGCGTCCTGTCCCCTCATTACAATGCAGTCAAGAACGGGAGCATACATAGTCTGCCAGGAACCCCAGTCAATACCTCTCGTCGCAGATTACGTCTGCGAGCTCAAGGAGTGGTGGGTTCCCCATCTTGTTTGTTGCAACAGAAGCTTCATACATCGCAGTGTATTGTCCCGGTAGAGGTGGTCGAAGAGATCGTCGTCGCAATACTGGCCGAACAACCGACATTCTCTTCCATTGCCAATCTCTCTCTGGCGTCGTATCAATTTCGCCAGATTGCTTTCAGGAACTTCTTCAAGAATTTCAATGCACTCTCTAAACGCGCTTGGTGTTTGCTCACCGGTATTTCTGGCGTGTATTCCTGGGCTCGGTACGTCGCGTTTTCTTGCTGAACAAGTCGATGATCGTTTGTTTGATCGCGAGTATATGCGCATACATCCCAAAATACAGGTCCATCCAAAGCCTGTCAACCACCATCTTTCACAACATCGAGACACTGCAACACTTTCAAAATATCCACACGGTGAACGTCGACATGTCCCCCGAAGGACTCAACACCCAACGTACCTTCATCAAGTATCTCCTCGCCCATCTCCCGTCTCGCCTGCTCCACCTGAAACTCTGCTTCCTGCCTCGTATCGACACGAACTTACTCTCCGGAATTGCCGAACGCTTTCCTGCCCTCAAGACTCTTGCTCTGACTTGCACCGAACGCCTGATCGACGACTGCTGCTGGGACTGCTACGAAGAAACCTCGACTTGTACTTTGCACTCTCCGATCCCGGATGTATATTTCGACGCTGAAGATCTCTCTGTAAGTCTTCGTCCACGCTTTCCAAACGCTGTAAAATGCGACGCACCTTGACCACAACCAATGCAGTGTGCTTTCGGTTCTGCTCTCTCGCCCTTGACCAAACTAGAACATCTCACCCTCGGGATCTTCCTCTCCCACCTCGACACCCTCCATTACCACCTCCGCCACTGTCGCTCCACCGCCACCACACCTGCCATTCTCCAAGTCTACGGTCCAGGATCGTGCACGTACTGCAGGCTAGCCTTTGAAAGCGGGACATGGAACGGCGAGTTGTTCGCGAGCGCGTCAGTGTCGAGATTCCTGCCTGCGTTGAAGAGTGTTAGCTGGAGTTCTTATTTTGTGGGCGATCAGCCTGGAGACGGGTTGGATGGGTTGACGACGACGGCGTGGGTGAGGCGGGAGGAGGGGAAGGTATCGGTTCGAAGAGCTCCTTGGTGACCCATACCACTAAAGCAACGCTTGCTGTACCATCTTCATTCTTGATGCTCTGTTCGTAAATACCGTGAGATAGGCCCTGCCGGTGTGGGAAGTGTACTTCACGATCTGTGGACACGTCACTCCAGACAGACAGAACTTGAGTATTCTCGACCATTGTGCAGACCTTGAAAATCATAAGAAAGTGATAAATAGACCAAAAGTAACGAAGGGGGTCTGGGTAACACCGCAAGAAATGCTGTACAGAGGAGGATGCTGATGCGAATGGGGGGAAATGAAGGAACGACGTGTAACAAACGAAAAGTCGCCTGGCCTGGCCCGCACTACGCCTCGACCTTCTTTTGTCTCCGACGGAAGCTCTCCTCTGTCTGACGGCGAACGGCATCTTCAATCTCAACAAGCATCTGGCTCATTTCCTGAAAGTCATCCGTCGCAGTTCAGCACAACAGCACGAAAGTGATAACAACGATGTAAGACATACAGCATTGCCCGGTTCAAAGTTCAAACCCAACTGAACGGCTTCCCTCGCGTCGTCCCACTGCTGCATCTGGATCAACGCCTTCGTCTTCCTGAAGTGCCCTTTGCTCCAAGGTCTCTTGAGAGCAATGACGGTCTCCGCGTCAACAAGCGCGTCGATGTAGTCGCCTTCTTCAAGGAACGCGACAGAGCGATTCGACATGACCGTTGCGACTTCCTCGCGCATGAGCTGGGAAGCTTCCCATGGCGGTCGTTGGGCGGCTAAGCTGGCTGCCATGCTGTAACGTTGGATGGCTTTGTCTCGCTGCCCGCTCTTGAAGAATGTCTGGACGGTATCGTCAAGTCAGGTCGAAGAAGGTGTAAGGGTGCTGAAAGACGCACATTTCCCTCCTCCTTGGCAGCGTTGATAGCCTGAGACAACTTCTGCGAGACGATGTTCGGAGGCGGAGGGCATCTCAGGTTCGGGTTCATCTGGAGTGTCCTTGATATCCTGTTCAAGGCTGAGTAGTCTGCGTCGCATGCCGTGCATTTCTCGAGGGAGTGAGGGGCGCAGAGTACGACGGAGTTGTCGGGGTCGCCAAGGACTATGTCGACGGGTTGGAAGCTCTCTTCGATGAGCTGCTGCATGATGGGGTCTGGGGGACGCATTGGCTGCTGTTGCTGCTGTTGAGGAGGCGGAGTGGGTCCATGGGAGTGCGAGGGTTGTCCAGGGCCGTGACTGTGCATTTGGGACATGGTGGTCGGAAGGAAAGAGCTGCTCGTCGTCGCCCTCTTGCCAGCGAATCCGACCTGTTCTGCCACGTGAGTCCGCATCGGGCACACGGATCTCGATCCAGTTTCGTCGCCAACGACTCCCAGCCACGTGGAGCTAACAGGGTAGGAGAGTTGAATCTACGACAAATACAATGGGAGAATACGAGACAGAAACAAAAACAAAACAATTTCCAGTGTCATGTAGGACTAGTAGTGATACAAACCAGAAAACATCCTCGAGTAATTGGGTGAAGGGTTCAAAGAAACGATTGCATGAGAGGCTAGAGCAGATCCAACTCATCCTCCCCCATTTGACCATCGAACCACAACTCCGAATCTGTCGTGTCGTAGTCCTGATCATCTTCCGCACGCACAAGCTTCCACGCGGACCACGTCCCATCAATATTATCCTGCCTGTCCCACCTTTCAGGCCTCTCGTGAATGTCCCGAGTGATCCAATCCATGAACTCCTCTCCAGTCGGGTCGTGGTCAAGTAGGTCGACGTTGAACCCAAGGAAAACGAGGTTATGGCCATCGACAAGAGCTTGAAGGCCAGTGCTGTGGTTGTAGGTCATCTGGAAGAGGTTGATCATCTGGAGAGTGCAACCTCGTCGAAGTAAGGGAAGTTCGTCATCTTCAACGTCGTCGAGGAACGCATAGTCCTGTGTCGCGATCCGACCGTTCGGGGGTTCCCAGCGGGCGTGGACGTATTCTCCTTGATACGCATCTTCCTCCTCGGAATCATCATATACCGATCCATACCCATCCCCGTACCCGTCGTCATCAGATGTCCAGTGGCCGTCATAATCGTCTTCCTCCTCGTCGACATCCTCGTCGGCCTCTTCTGCGGTATAATCCAAGAAGATACCCGCCCAGGGGTCTGCCTCGGGCAGAGGGGATGCACGTCTGGCGGCGGCTGAGTTCGCCTTGTGCTTCTCGAGCGCACCAGCAATCGACTTGACAACGAAGAGAGGTATGGGTCGGCTACGCACGACTGTTCTGCATACAGGGCAGATCTTCTTGCGATAAACCAAAGCATCCGGCATGTTGTCGTCATCCATATCTTCTTCGTTCGGAGCGGCGGTGCGGAACCACTCCTGTAAGCACCCCATACAGAGTACATGTCCGCACGGTGAGAGACTGGGATGAAGGTCTTCCATGAGCGAAAGTGCTTCACACTGCAAGCCTAAGCAACATACCCATACGGTCGAGCTAGGATATCCATACATATGTGACAACTCATGTGGTTCTCAATGGTGGTAATGAGCTGTACGAACACATCAGCATATACGGCTTCTTATATAAGTCGCCACTAACCTCGTCTGACTTCTTTGATTGCGATTTCAATTTAGTAAGCTGCGACGCCTGCTCAGAAGTTGCCTGGAATGTGCGTCGGTAAGTATATCAAATGGGAGAATGGCGGACGGCGATATACCTTCTGTGAAGTGGATAATTCCTTCCGGAGCCGGTCCAATTCCTGAAGAACACCGTAAAGACACGCCCGTACGAATTGCGCATGAGGCACTGACCTTATCCTGCTTCCGTGCTTTCTTCTCGGTTTGGTGCATGTGCTAGATGAGGGAGTTGAACACGAGGGAGCAGTGGCACATTGCAGAATGACGTACCTTCTTGATATCTTCCAACTCCTTCTTCAGACGGACAAAGTCACTCTGAGAGTACATGGTTGTATCCATATCCCCCCCTTCATCCCCTGATCCTTCTGATACCGCCGCCTTGGATGGTGCGCGTCGAGATAGCTCCCTACTTCGAGAGGACTCTCTCCGTTTACTCTTGCTGGATTGGCGCGTGTCTTGTAGGATCTGAACTTCAGGTTCCTCGGAAACCTGAGAATGTGGTCTATGCCTGCTCTTCATCTTTCCAACGGACGAGACATCGTCCGATGCTACCGAGTCGCGCATGGGACGAGCATTCCCAGTGTGTGAAGATAGAGCTGAACTGGATTTCTTCTTTCTCCGAAGTGCTCCAGTTTCGGACGCTCGAGTGGAGATGGTGTCGTCCGCCATGCGTGCATCCGGAGAGCGGGACCTTCGTCTGCGAGACGGGCCCGCTAGAGAAGCTTGAGGGTTATTCTCCCGATGTTTGCTTGATGCCGTTGGGCGTCGGTAGGGTGTGATGGCCTGCGAAGTGGCCACTGCGTTCGACGGCATCGTGATAGTTCGTGTGTGTGTAATCTATAGCTCGCAATGCCCCCCTCCCAAAACCAGATATCTGGGATGGTGTACTTGTGTTTCGCAGGAGGGGTGGTGGTGGTTGAGGACAAAGACCTCCTGCAACGCGGGGCCCACATTAGCTCAGGCGCCTACTATGGTCCCACGTGGTAGCCGTAACGGGTAATCATAATTTTATAGCAGTCCGAGTCACTTTGTGGCTGCATCCCTCTTTTCTCCAGTCCACCATCCCATCCTACAATGCCCGAGTCAAAAGGTCGCGTTCTCCTTGCATACTCCGGAGGTCTTGGTGTGTAGTATTCTGTCGATTACAAGTTTCTGCCCTCATCGAAGTTAGATACATCATGCATCTTGGCTTGGTTGATCGAGGAGGGTTATGAGGTCTATGCGTTCATGGCAGATGTCGGTCAAGAAGAAGTATGTTTCCTCTCCGATCCTGCAAATCTGAAATTAATATCACGACCTCGATATCAAGGATTTTGAGGCTGCACGCAAGAAGGCCCTCGCCGTTGGTGCAAAGAAGTTCTTCCTCGAGGTATTTAATCGGCATAGTGCACGCGATACCCCTCTTGACGTTCATGTTGTAGGATCTAAAACGCGAGTTCGTCACAGAACTGATCTACCCCGCTGTACAAGCAAATGCTATTTACGAGGTCAGTAGCATGACCATTGTTCTCTCCGTTCCACTTTTGACGCACTCCATCAGAATGTTTACCTCCTGGGCACCTCATTAGCTCGCCCAGTCATCGCTCGCGGAATGATGGCCATTGCAGACAAGGAAGGCTGCGAGTAAGTCCTCCATGCCTGAACATGATCATATTCTGATTTATCTTTCAGCTTCGTCTCCCATGGCTGCACCGGAAAGGGTAACGATCAAGTCCGTTTCGAGCTTGCATTCTACGGCTTGAAGCCAGACATCAAGGTGATCGCACCTTGGCGAATCCCGGGTCAGTGATCAGATTCTGATACAACTTGTTCATCCTCTTATCAGAGAGCTTTCAGAGTTCTACAACCGCTTTGCTGGTCGCCAAGCACTCCTCACGTACGCCGCTGAGAAGCAGATTCCAGTCCAACAGACCGCTGCTAAGCCATGGTCCACTGACGAGAACCTCTTCCACATCTCATACGAAGCCGGAATCCTCGAGGATCCCGACACTACTCCCCCAGATGACATGTGGAAGCTCACCGCCGCTCCAGAGGAGGCCCCGACCACCCCTGAGCGTATCACCATCGAGTTCAAGGCTGGAATCCCCGTCAAGGTCACCGTCAAAGACACTGGCAAGGAATATACCGATGCGGTCGATGTCTTCATGGCCTTGAACGCCCTTGCACGGAAACACGGTATCGGGCGGATCGATATTGTCGAGAATAGGTTCATCGGTGTCAAGTCTCGTGGGTGTTACGAGTCTCCCGCGGCCACAATCCTTCGTACAGCCCACATGGACTTGGAAGGTTTAACCCTGGACAGGAATGTCCGCGCACTCCGCGATCAGTTCGTTACCATCGAGCTGAGCAGGATCTTGTACAATGGGCATTGGTTCACTCCTGAGAGGGAATTCGTGACCAGCTCCATTCCAGCAAGCCAGAGGACCGTCAACGGTCTTGTTCGGATCAAGCTCTATAAGGGCAATGTTGTTGTTGAGGGACGCTCTTCCAATGAGGTATGTTGCAGATATTTGCATGTTGATCTGGATTCTCATACCGCTTGGTGCAGGGCCTTTACGACGAGAAGTTCTCATCAATGGACGAACTCGGTGGTTTCGAACCTACTGACACCACTGGTTTCATTCAAATCGAGTCCATCCGCATCAAGAAGTGAGTATACCGTTCTCCAGTTCCCCTGCATTGCTGACAATCCTTCACAGGTGGGCACAAGCCAACATCCGCAAGGGTCAGGCCGGTGTTGAACCCAAGGATGTCTATGGCACTCGCACATAAAGATCCCCACCAATACAATCTTCTGCTTCTGCTCATGCAAAATGTACAATATAGTCTCGCTCGGTGTACGTCAATGAATAATGCAAATTCCTTCCATCTGGTTTGCGTCTACTGGACAAATTCATCGAGCACAATTGTATTCTTTAGTACTGAGATACAGCAAACATTTACTGGACTTCTTCTCCTCTTTATACCCTACTTTCTTTTGTGACGCCCATTTTTAATGGTGGAACAATCTCAAGTTGGTGTGGGCGAACACGATCTCGTGCTCATCTGCCGCCTTGATACACTCCGCGTCCATCACACTCCCGCTCGGCGCCGCCAAGTACCTGACACCACTCCTCCTGGCCCTGTGCACGTTATCCGGGAAGGGGAAGAACGCGTCACTCGAACACGCGACGCCGTCCAATTTCTTCGCATGCTCAGCCCTCTCGTCAGCCGTCAACGGCTCGGGCACGCTCTCGAACAGACTCTCCCATTGAGTGCGCTCGCCGCCCTCGAGGACTTCTCCCCCAACAAAGAGATCGATGGCGTTGGCCTTGTCCGCACGCTTTACCCCTTTCTTGAAGGGAAGGGCGAGGACGCGGGGGTGGTGACGGAGCCACCAGAGGTCGGCTTTGGTGCCCGCGAGACGTGTGCAATGGATGCGGGATTGTTGACCTGCGCCAATTCCGACGATGGCGCCGCGGTAGGCGTAAGCGACACTGTTGGACTGTGTGTATTTGAGAGCGAGGGTGGCAACGATGAGATCGGTCAATGCTTGAGATGGAAGCTGCAGCGGAAAATGTGAGATGATGTCTGGTGATGAAGATACGATTCACGAACCTCCTTGTTCTTCGTGACAATAGTCTCAAAGAGTTTGGCATCAATCTTCGCATCGTTACGCCTTTGCTGCATGTGGATGCCGTATACTTGACGCGTCTCAACCTCGGAGGGAACGTAGTTTGGGTCGATCTGCAAGACACAGTACTTTCCGCCTTTCTTCTTGCTGAGAACATCCAGAGCCTCCGGAGAGTAACCGGGGGCAATGATGCCGTCCGAGACTTCACGGGAGATGATTCGTGCAGTAGCAAGGTCGCATGGAGCGGAGAGGGCAATGAAGTCTCCAAATGACGACATCCGATCGGCACCTGCAGGCCAAAAACAACGTCAGGACATCATTTGAGACATGTTATCATCGGACATACCACGAGCACGAGCGTACGCAGAGGCCAACGGGGTCAAAGGTTCTTTCAAATCCTCGACACCATAGACCTTCTTCTCAGTCTCATCAAGTTCGACACCGACGGCGGCACCAGCTGGAGAGACGTGCTTGAATGATGCAGCGGCAGGCAAGCTAAGGGCTTCCTGTAGCTCCTTGACAAGTGCGTAAGAGTTCAAGGCATCCAACAAGTTGATGTAACCCGGAGAGCCACTCAAGGCTGTGACGGAGAGATAAGCAGAATGTGGTGGAAAGAGTCTAGCAATGTACACACATACCTTTGAAGGGCAATTCTCCGGATGTAACGAACGCTTGAGCGGGCTTCTGGTGAGGGTTGGCACCGTATCGCAAAGGCATCCTCTGAACGGGCCCAGCCAACTTCTCCGGAGAAAGATCAGAGGAAACATACTGTTCCCTGAAGTAACCGCTGATTGCGTTGTCGTATTCGGTAGTCATCTCAAAAGCCTTCAATGCCAACTTGCTGCGAAGAGCCTGATCGACGACACCATTGCCGTTTTTCCATGATTCAAAGAACTGGGTGTAGTCGGAAGGGTCGGAAAGCACAGATACACGCTCATGGTTCTTGGCTGCTGCACGAAGGAGCGTGACACCACCAATGTCAATCTCCTCCACCGCGTCAGCGAGTGTACAGTTGGCTTTAGCGATGGTAGACGTGAACGGGTAGAGGTTGCACACGACGATGGAGATGGGGGAAATGGACTGTGCAGCAAGATCGGCCTCATCAGAGGGGATGGATCGGGCCAAAATACCTGGAATAAGTCAACGTGAGATTGTGCATTTTCTACCTTAGCTCAATAGGATGTAAAAACCTCCATGAACTGCAGGATGAAGGGTCTTCACTCTTCCTCCCAGCATCTCAGGAGCTTTGGTGATATCAGAGACATCTCTGACGCGATGTCAATAATGCTGTAGCGGTGATATAAGAAAACTCTCACTCGACGGGAATTCCTGCCTCTCTAATTTTTTTCGCCGTTCCTCCAGAACCAAGTAAACGGACACCAGCGGTGTGCAGTCCGGTGGCAAATTCGAGAAGGCCAGTCTTATCGTACACCGACAATAGGGCTTTGAACGGGAATCATGAGGATACACTCGCGAAGGATAATAGTGCGATAAGCCCACCGATGGGTGCAGACATTGTCGAGGATGAACGGAGGAAACAAAGCTTCAACTTGCAATTCCGGCCTTCGTTCAAAGATTGCCTTTCGATAGAAATCTAATCTAATCTTGGTGCCATGTGGCATTATTTGTCTTCAAATCCGCACTTGATCCGCACTCTTGGTGAGTTCTCCGAATTACTGGGCTCTGGGTCATTACCACAGTATGTCGAAACTACTGCTCATTCCTAGCGAGCTTTGTCTCGCTATCGTGGCGCACTTGGAGGTTAAGGATGTGGTTGCACTACGAATGGTAAGCATTTTTCTCACAACCGGAGATACCACGTTCATGCGTGCGTTTCAACCGTCACTGGCAATTCTGCTAGTCACCACCTCCGTTGCAGAGTGTCCATAAAACCTCCCCGTTTGCATCGAGTCATCGACATCCACCATAATCAACTCTCTGACGATGTCTCAACGTTCCTCATATATCTCATTCGACAGACATGCATATACCTCTTCGAGATTACGAAGGAAAGGTCCATTTGGCTATCACTCCTGCGTGCCCAAGAGGCCACATCACCACTCCCCGCTTTCGCACGCAAACTTGCCGACTCGGACTCTTCTTTAGATCTTGCCAGTATTGAGGAAATGGTGCAATCAGTGTTCCGCACTCAGCGGGATTGGCTTCAACCCCGACAAACCCCACTTCACGAGCTCCACCGCTTGGTCGTTCCCGAATATTGGAACCATGAGCACCATGATATGAACTCGAAGACGCAAAATATCTGTGGACTCGAAGTATTCCTGGATCGTTGGCTTATTGTGATCTATTCTAACAATGTGCAACTCTGGGATCTTTTCCCTGGAACTCCAAAAGATCCTCACGGTCCCGGATCAGCATGGCTCAAACATAGCGGGGCGCAAATACTGCGTGGTTTGGTCCCAACACAATTTGATACAATAGCATATCATGCAACCTCCTTGAGCGCTGAGCGCGATGCCATTTATGTAGCAGTGGCCAGGTGAGTAGGCTACTATTCAAAACCTTCGTCGAACTGGAGCTTAGAGTTCTTCCAGCGACATTGTGACCCGTGTCATTTGCTTCCGGTTACCAACGGATGCGCCAGACGACACAGAAACTCCTATGCCGGTGTGCAAGGACGACTACCCTCTCGAGGGGCTTTCAATCCGAGCTTATGAACCCTCATCCAACGTTCTTGTTGCCTATCGCTCACAAGTTATGTCCCTCGTTAGTCTCAATACGCTGGTCTGCTGGAACATCACACTTGATGCAGGAGAAGCATTAGTAAGCCAAATAACCTAACCCATTGCATTCACCCCTCACGACTCTGGGTTTTCAGTGGAGTAACCTCACCGGCGTGCACTTCCTTACACCTCGCCATGTTCTTTGCTGCTGGTCTCATTCAATCGAGTTGTTCGTGTTCTCCGGTTCTTTCGCCTCCTCCCAGAACCCGGGAGAAGATAAAGGAAGAATAGCCTCGCCAGCCGAGGTAGAATTTCATCAAGAGGAGTTCACTGGAATCACTTTTCGTAGCGTATCCTTCTCGGACCACCGTGTTTCCACATCGACTCGCGACAGAACTACCACCCTTTCGTGTGGCATCCTTGCATACGATGTTCTTCGAGGTATCTACCACTATAGAGTGGACGTACACTTTCCGGCCGAGTTCTCCTCCGAGCAGCACGCCTTCAAGAACGAGAGCTGCCCAAATCTCGTCAAACCTCTCAGTTGGAATGTTACTTTGGTCTCTGCTCATCATATGGCCCAGCTTATAGAGAGCACGGCTCAACCAACGGAAATGCCGAGACCAAGGAGCGGATTCACAAGGGGCACACATGGATTCTTGACATCCTGCGCGCTGGGTCCTCAAGGAACCCGCGGGATTTGGGTCGAAAGACGGAGGCATAGCACTAACCGAGCTATGTATGGTTTCAATCTCACAAGGTCCATTGACAGTGAAGCGGTGGATGAAGCCAAAGGACTCGGCGGGAAGTTGATCTACGAGGTATCGTCGTTTGATTTGAGAGGTGAGTTGAAATCGTAGTGTTATTTCTCAAGGCTAACTTATCAACATTAGACGATGTCACGCATTGTGCGTTCTCGGAAGTGACTGGGAAAATTGCACTCGGGACAAGGGGTGGGGATGTGTTCGTGCTCAAGCAATAGGACGACTCTGAGTCGGTCGAGCGCTTAGGATTGCAATCCAGTCTGATTGAATTTTGGGGTCCAGAGGCCCTCGCAGCCTATCTCGCGAAGTGATTACACAACGGTTTCAGTCGTCATAACGAAAGTTGCTCATTTTTGTTATCCAAAAGGGCCCAGATAGTTTCCAAGGGATCCAGCGCGAGACAGTGTCGGGCGTGCACGATCCTCACCTTGTCACAGAAAAGAAGCCCAACCGTGACACTCCCCCACTTCCTCTGCGCTCGAATAGGAAAGTCTTCTCGACGCGTGACATGTTCGACTTTCGACGTATAAAAGACGGGCCTCCCTCCCTCTCGTCTCTTTCGCAACTTAAACCACAACCACAACCACCGAGCACTCCAAGGAGTACTCAACCAGCGACCAGCCAACCAGCCATGTTCTCCCACACCACCTCCCACCTCATCTCCACCTCCTCCATAGCCTTCTAGCCATGTTCCTCCTCCGCCTGATCGTCTCAGGTGCGGCGGCGGTCTGGAGCATCGTCAACATGCTCATGACCGCCGCGCTCTCGCCAGTTCACGTCCTCGACCTGGCAGCGGCTCCCAGCTACTGGTACATCAACACCCCCGCCACCCTCAACATCCCCCGTGCGCCGGTCGCCCATGTTGAAGGGTCGGTAGCCCCACCACCGTCCTCATCCTATTCCATCTCGGTCTCGCCCATCGATGCCCACTCCATCGTCGCCCGCCGTCCGTCCCAAGTGCCCTCCCTGACAGGGAACACCACGACGGCACTCTCTCTCCGATCCAGCTCCCCCGTCTCACTCCAGTCCCGCAAGTCAGACGAGGAAGCGTGCGTCTGGCTCCCGCTCATTCCGATCCCGGTCGAGTTCCTGTTCGTCGTCGACCCCGTTGCCCCAAGCTCCGCCTCTTCTTCAAGAACCCCAAGCATCTCCGCTCGGACGATTTCCGCCACCCAATCGTCCGAGACCGCCTCCCGGATGCTCTTGAACTCGCTGAAGGTTGCGCTCTTCTGTCTTGCTACTGCGCTTGTCGCTTTGTGCAACGGAATGGTGCGTTTCCGACGCGAGCTGAGGTACTGGACACAAGTTGTTCAGGCGAGTGAATTCTTTTCGTGCCCACCGACTGCCAGCTGACGGGTTTCCTTCTGAGCAGAACGCATCGGGTAGGTGGATCATGGAAGTGCATGGCCAGAGAACGAAGAAGCGGACGCGACGTGGTGGAAAGAGTTCACCGCAAGCCAGACGGAAGAGGAGAGAAGAGAGGACCGCAGCGTCGCAACGAGCTGCTCCAGTTCCCGACCCGGAGGAACCGAGGCCTACCGATCCAATCCCGACTCCCAGTCTCATCGTCACACCGACAGCCATCGCCGTCACTGCCGCCCCCACCCCCGTTCCCGTTCCCGAACCTCAACCAGTTGGGGCTCCTCAGGATGTTGTAACTGCAGTGCAGCATCTTGAAGACTCCCAGCTTGGCCCCACCGAGGCAACGGCAACCCAGGAAGTCGCCCCGACTCCAACAGAGACGCAGGTCACCGTCGTCCCTACCCAGGTCCCCGATGTGCCGCCACCCGCCATCGTCCCGACCGAGATCATTGTCACCACGCCAGTCATCGACGCACAACCTGCCACGCAAGTCCCCACGCCACCTGCCTCCGCCATCGTGATCACCGAGGCTCAAGGAGGACGTTCTTCCCTGACGGTTAAGCCAGTTGCTAGCCTGGCTGCACCGAGGCCGAAGATCAGGTTCTCCACTGTGGTCGAGCGTCCCAGCCGTCCCAAGCGTCCCGAGCCCTCCAAGCGGTCGACAGCGTTCCAGCCCGAGGTCTCCCTCGTCCAAGTGCCGGAGCCCGTCGACGTCAAGGTGTTCCCATCCACGGCCACCTCGAGCGCGAGCCAGCTCCCGAGGACCCACCAGCGCGCGATGGCCACCAAGGCCCCGTACCAGGCCAGCACTGCCTACCGGAATTGGCTCGTCAAGACCGTCGCCCCCGAGCCAAAGCCCAAGTACTATGTGCGGACGCTGGGAAAGTTTGTCAGGGCGAAGGGTCGCGACCTTCGGCCACCGACTTCCCGTGCGCTGACTTTGTCGACTCTCGCACCATCCGAGCTCGCGGCGGAAGATCAGGAGGCGGCGCAGCTGGTCAAGGTCTCGCTGCCGCCTCGACCGTACAACGTGATGCTCAAGACGGCCATGGATGCTTGATCCTGGACTCATTTCTGGCACGGACATGACAGTCTCTCATCTTTTCCTTTATCTTCTCGATTTGTACTTGGGATGTATTCTCGGTTTCTTTTTTCATTATATTGCTCCTGGATTTGTCACAGATTGGATTCATATGTATGTAGCACAAACTAGTCTGCGTCAGTATTGTCTCGGTTTCTTTTTTCATTATATTACTCGATATGTCACAGATTGGGTTCATATGTAGCACAGACTAGCCTGCGTCAGTTTCGTCTTCTTTTTCTTGCCTCTAATAATATCTCATAGATTTTTTTCTCCCGCCTCATCATTCCCCCCCTTAGATATATACCCACTGTAGATTTGTATCTCCCTGTATCTCGGATTCGCATCTTATCACATTACTATTGAAACTCTCCATCAATGCCTCAAACCCAAAGTGAGACCTCCTGGGATGGTAACTCTCTTGAAGCTACAGCCAAACACGAGCAAATACTATTGGAGTCAGCACAGCGGTCCAGTTTTATTTGTCACCAACTTCTTCACTCATCCTTCCGCCATGTTCCTCGTCCGGGCATTACAGAATATTGTTAAATCTACTACAAAAGCCCCTTACGTTCATTTACGACAAATACCTTCATCTCAACGACATCTTGCACCCCTTCGACGCACTGCGAGACCACACCATCATGCATTTCACTCCTCCACTCCAGTCCTCGCACCATCAACTACGGCAAAGTCGGAAGGCGTAATCACACTTGACTCGTCTTCGTCGCTACCCGAAAACGAGGCTCTTGTGGCAGCGAAGGTGGAAGCACGGCTCATGATCCAGTTCACTTGCACAGTCCCAAAATGTGACACTCGGTCATCACACGAATTCAGCAAGAGGAGTTATGAGAAGGGTATTGTCATTGTTCAGTGTCCAGGGTGCAAAAATCGGTGCGTACCAAAATCTTACTGCTACCACATCGTACTCATGGTATGTCCTTATAGACACCTTATTGCGGACCATTTAGGATGGTTCAAAGATTCTCGTACCGCTGATGGGAAGTTCAGGACGATAGAGCACATCATGAAGGACAAGGGAGAGTTCGTAAAACGGGGGAAGATCACCAACGGCGTCATCTCATATGACCCGGAGCCATAGAACCTAAATGACGAAATCACTGATAGAATGGCATCTGGACACCACGGTGCGCACGGTGATACACATACCCTACCTAATTATAATGTCTATAGATCATATGTGGATTATATACATTGAACCATCCAGAGGCGGTGATGTCACACAGACAAGAAGAACCTGTGACAAGGAGCTGCCTCTTCACCACTGCCTCGGACTCTGTGTTGCCTCATGTTCTCCGTAAGTTACATACATTCTCCCCTTTCCGGACCGGAAGAGAGCTTCACTATCGGTAGGCGGTCACGCAATTTGTATTTAGACGAACGTGCTGATACGTCCTCAATACTGTTTAGGTTTGACTCCTCATTTTTGGCAGTATACTTGATTGATTATGTTGCGCGGAACCACCTCAGAAACTCTGATCACATGTACTCCGAACTTCACGGGTCTGTGAACTCTGGACAGAGAGTAGGCATAGACAGATGAAGGGGCACAGCCTTGGCCACAAAACCAAGCACCGCCTGCGCCCCCATCGCGAATATATGTGGCTGGGGTCATGGGATATCCTCGGTATACTAAGTCATTGTGAGACAATGTACGGTCCTGCCTTCTGCGTTGATCTTGCCACGGCTAACCTCCTCCCCCCAGTTTCACGACCTCGTTGTGCCACATAAGTTTCACGAAATGAAGGGAGTCGCACAGCCTGGTGACGCCCTTGGTCAAATACCCTTGTCTTTGGGCCTACCAATCCACGCATCTGTATCTGTATACGTGGCTTTCCCTCTGAACGTTCGCTCATTCATTTATCGACCAATGCCCCATCTCATGACAGAGTTGGAACACAGCCCTTTCTTCCATAGCCTCTGTCCCTCCCCGGATAACGGTTACACGAGTAGCGCGTCTTTGTTCACATAGAAAAGGATACCAGGGAGGGCAGGCGATGGAATGGACCCAAGCTCACCTCCGTCACAAAAGACGCGACACCAATGAAGCCCGAACAAATGGCGGTCTCTGACTCGCCGGATAGGCGCACCTACTGGATCAGGGACACGACGGTAAAATTCGTCCAGGTGCTCAAGTTGAATTCGTTTGAAATCCTTTTCTTCACGGTACGTGGATACAGTACACTCAGAGAGCCATGGATCCTTAACCGCACCGACAGATATGGCTCACGATCAACGCTGGCGACGGCGTATGGGTTTACTACTGTACTTATTTGTTATCCGCTCCTTTTCGGGGACCCACTAACTAGTCTTTGACTAACAATCGAATAGATGTGAAGACAACGGTGGATCCGAATCCTCGCACCGTGGTGAACAAGACAAACGGGAAGTTTACGGCCTTCGAAGTCATGATGTACCTCTTCGGCTTTCCTTGGTCCATTGTCAACGGTTGGGTCATCTACTGGCTCACCAAAGTGGCTGCGTCATCAGAGTTCGCCACCAGACCAGATGGGCGATACAGACGGTTAGCTTGGTGGTTCATTCCCATCCTCATTTTTATCGTTACTCCCATCGCTGCGGTATTCGTTTTATTGCCTGCCTTTGGTGGTTGGATTGTTGTCCCAATAGTCCAGAATGTATGTCGTCCCTGTCAAAAAAACCCCTGCGCACGAGAACTTACAACGCGATTTTAGTGGGCTTGGAATCATCGTTGCGACGAGTATCCGATGTTTGCCGTACTTGACTCGCGGCGCGTGCAGGACCCAAGCTACACCCCGAATGTTGCCAGATTCTACCAGACAGAGACCAACAAGCCGCTCTTCAGCTACTATCTCAACGGGGGCGAAGAAGACTCTGACAATTGGCGGTTCACCCTTCGCGAATTCCACACTGATCAGTCCCTCATCCCCATCACCCTGTACCCCACTCTTCAGAGCGTGCACTACGGATTTCTGAACTCAACGATCCTGGGGAACTGCACAGTGCCCGTGTCATCAGGGAGTTCCGATGTCACCACGACATCGTGCATGACTGGGACATTTGACGCAGGCGCATGGCTCTCCTTCAACCTCACATCCGCCGTCCCATTTAACAACACTTTCCCTTCCACACCAGTCCCATCCACGACCACCCTCCTCCGAGCTCTCGACAAAGAGTGGATTTTCGGGTACAACCAAATTCCGTCGGTCATTCTTCGGACCGTGAATACACTCACGAACGAACTCACAACGCGCACGGTGTTGAAAACCTCGGTGGAGAAGCGTGGGGATTGTACTGCGATGAAGGTTTGTTTAGCAGGGACACCACGGCTGGGGAGTGTGGTGGGTGCGGAAGTTATGGGACCGTTGGGATTGCTTCTGATTCGTCAGGCGGATCATGCGAGGATATGCACACTGCCATCGAACAATTACTGAGTATTGAGTGTTCACGACTTTTCATGACCTTTCTATCGGACTTCCTTGGACATTTGATCATATAGTATGCTTGTCGCGATCTTGTAACCTATAAGACTGGAGCAAAGCACCTTCAATCGCTACGAAGTCATTCGTTCACGACTACCACCAGAAGTGAAAATGCCGGCCATGGTCTATCCACCGCCTGACTCACTATCCGGACTCATAAGCGCGAGGGGAGAGGGTTGAGCAATGCTAAAATACATTATGTGAGATGCAGTAACCCAATGTCAAAATCCACCTATATAAGCATAGGTAACGCGATGAACGCATCATGAAGAGGCTTTGGCATCGCCTTCAATCGGAGGAATAACTCCTTGCTTCTCCAGCAATGTTTCAAGCTCCCCAGATTGGTGCACTATAAGTGAGGAAAGAACCATCGGTCATGGTCGTATCTGAACTCCGAGAGATATACAATTCACTCACTGCCGAGAATAATATCACATCCGCCCACAAACTCGCCATTGACATATACCTGCGGAATTGTCGGCCACTCCCTGCATAAAAGCACACCAATTAGTAACACCTTCCCCCAACGAAGCACACGAAACCGCCCGAATACAGCGACTTCACGGAATCCTAGACCCAAAGGAGTAAAAACAAAGCACTCACGAGAACTCCTTGATAGCCGTCCTCAACTCTGCATCCTCCAAAACGTTGAACGTCTTCAACTTCTCTGGCGGCACACCCTGCAGATCCAGAATCTGCACCGTCGCACGCGAGAACCCACACTGTGGCGCATCAGGCGTGCCCTTCATGAACAACACCACCGGCGTCGAGTTCACAGCATCCTGAATCTTCGCCCGTGTTTCTTGGGAGATGAACCGGCGGGCAATGGTGAGGGATGACGGTGCGAGCAGTGGTGTGCGCATGACACCGCGCTGTAAATGCTGTATTGTATTGTAGGTTAGTGGTGTTTGCTGTGTTCGTTCGAGGAGGACTTACGGAAGCACGCAACGCCGTTCGTAGCATTTTCGAGAGGGATGGTGGGTGTAGGGAATAAAGAGATGTTCGCTGTGAATTGCAGACGTGGTCGCTGAGAAATGTCCTGGCTCTCTGCCGTCATTCCCGAACGCCCGATCCGCCCCGGCATCTCCCGCTCATAGCAAATCAGGAAACCGCAGTTAGGTGTTCAGAGGTTCACCTCGCTCGTTTGGATCCTCAATGTCCGTCAGGTATCTACTCTATGGATGTCGTGTATACAGTGAAAGATGAATCGTCTATCGTTCGTAAATGTCTGTGAATCCCTTGGCTTCCTCCAAGTCAAACTTCTTTCCAATGAAAGTCGACTGACTCATCATCAGGGCCTTTTCGTGCCGCCTACGACTTTTGAGCATGCATAACTTGCGACGCAAACTTGCTTCGCTCGCGAATTTTTGGTCCCCATTTGAACAGGACCTATCATGCTGAATTAGATCTGCTCCCCTCATCCCAATGCAGTGAGGAGACGTACGAATGGTATTGGAATCATGATGGTAGCAATGAGTGCGAATAGGGTATTTGCCCACTTGTATGACAGCTTGTCATACATTTGTTGCGTAAAAAGTGGAAATGCCATTCCAGCGAGATTTCCTATAGATATGCCCGATGAGTTTACTGATGCGGAGAGGATGATACCAAAGTACGAGAACTTACGACAAAGACTTTGACCAGCAAGAGCAGATGAAGCAAAAGGTCCATAGCTAAACATCCGTCACATGGGAGATTGGAATTCAGAGCAAACCTTCCACGACGTACCAATCAGCCAAATATGTGAAGACCGTCAAGTATATTCCGAAGCATGCCCAAATGAAAAGCTACAAGAGTAATTAGCGTCAGTAACAAGACTGTCTTGTACATCAAGTCAACACCCAAACTCACAGTGATAGCGATCACCAATGATATCCAATGTACATCGGGGAAGGTACACCATGCATAAATGAACATCGCCGCAGGAAACACGATCCCCCCGAGCATGGCGTGGTAGAGACGAGCTTCTGGTCCCCGTGTTCCCACATTTTTGCTATTTAGGGCTTTGTTTCAGTACCCACTCATCACACAGCTTCACGAAGCACGTACCGGTATAAGATTTCCTGGAAACGATCACTTCCAATGCCCATCAAACTCCCGATGCTGAGAGGGCTTGAGCGGGACGTAAGGGTTCAAATGAAGGTTGTGCACGTACAAGAATGTGACAAACACGGTTCCTGTCTGGCCGGTATTGAAGTTGTGAAGGGTCTTGAATACAGGAGTAATAGACCTGGGGAATATATAAGTGTGGTTCGGAAATTTGAGCCAAAATTGACAGACTCGATAAGCACGTATAAGATGCCCCATGCGAAACCGACCCAGATCTAAATGTTAAGTTTGGTTACAAAGCTCCCATGTTTGATTGGACAGGAAATATTACGCTAAAGCTTGCAACGACGGGCTCAGTGAACAGGAGATCTGAAAACGCCGTGTCAGGACACAATATGCAAGGCAAGATTATTTGGAAGTGCTTACACAATGGTCGGGTACATGAAATGTAGATCAGCGTCTTCAGACTGGCACGTTCATCTTCCACACGTGCACGGTAACGAAGGTCACCACTGTCCTTGCGCATTTTCTTCGCGAGTCTAGTAAGTAGCACAGCTGACCGTGTTTCTCTCATGAAAACCAGAATGGCTACAGTTAGTGTGCCAGTTAAGCTGCAAGAGCAGTTTTAGCGGCGATCATCCGTGAATGTGACGATGAGGAGGGACGTACATGAGGTGGATCCATTGTATCCAGCGCCATCGAAGATGCGGGTTCATTTCAACCCATCCAGCAGCAACAGGTCCCAATCCCGTCCCTCCAATTGCAGCAACAGAGAATATCGCCATAGGTAAGCCTCGCCTGTGCGCAAAACGTCAGTATTGAAGTAAGGGGAGCCAACCACACCGCTTACTCATATGGCAGCCAAATATCTGCTATGGTACCACCAACCTGACAATGGCATTTCACACAGTCAAAGATAGAACGACAAGGAAGGCGAGGTAGATACCATAGTTGACCCCGTTGATCCAAACGCTCCCGCCAGAAAACGGGCAATATGCACAGTCTGTATGTTCTTCGATCTTACAGGGACGAGGTTGTCAATGACGTCATCAACCTGGTCCAAAAAAACCGACACTCACAGTGCAACCGTCATGTGCATCAGACCGAAGACAATAGAGGTAATTACATAGAGTGGGTGTCTGCCAAACTCCTCGCTGAAGGAGGCAGATACGAGGGGGATGACAGAGAATCCAAGCGCGAACAGGGAGAGACCAACAGTCGCTTGAAACCGTGTGCAGTTGAGGTCCACGATCATAGAGTCCCATCCCATAGCGTATGTCGACGCTGCAGCAGCTAATAAACGTGGTGTGCTGGTGAGTTGTGGGTGATAATACTGGCGAATACGAGTGAAATACGTACCGGAGAGGAAGGTGAAGAAGGTTGCAGGGAGAGTTATCGCCCATTTCCGCCGTCTTGTGAAGTTGATAGGATCTCGAGGGTCACCCTTCTCGAACTCGATCTGTTGTTGTCCACAGTCCAGTGCACGTACGAAAAAAAGGAAGGGGCAAGAAGCAACCAGTCAACACAGAAAGCACCAAAACAAGACTGAATGTAATACAACATACATAAAGAACCTCATCCTCCGACGGAGGTTGCTTCTCGGTACTAGTAGAAGTTTGCTCTTTGTGCGGATTATGGTGCGCATGGACATAATCGCTGAGTTGTCGCACAAGAGGTTCGTCCAGCTGTCTCTGCGACGGTCTGTCCACCGGCGAAATGCGAGGGTCGATAGGCTCCGTGACCTCTTCCAGATGATGCACTGCGAACTGACTCTCGCTGGCATCGGCAAGCGTCGCCTCTTCGTCTCTCGAAATCATCTTGAACACCCAACTGGCAAGCAAGCTCTTCGACGCTAGAGTCGGCGCGTCGCTTCAAAGGGGAGGGGTGGGGCTGCGAGGTTGAGCGTGGCGGTCAAGTTCCAGTCAGGCAATACTTTAAGTAGTATAGGCTTTACCTAAGCTTGGTCGCCTGCAAGAAGGAACAGTCGCACGCAAAGGAGAGGCCGAGTGACGGCTTTGGGTGAGAACATGGCAGGGATTGGACAGCGTTACCTTAGGTCCGACTTATCCTTCACTTTCATGACATACCGCTAGCCGCCCATGCTTGGTGTTATGGTCCGGTGGCAGTGCTTGATAGCATGATCTTCATGAACTCAATGAATCGGGCGTCGAGCAATCAGCATGTCGTGGTGGTCAACATTCGTTGAAAGGGAAAGGAGAAATATGAAAGTTATATAGATACAGTACATGAGGTGGGTGCGTCAAAAATATCTCTGGAGTCAGATCTGCTGAAACATCAATCATTCGTCATAGAGAAGTCAAACCAGTAGTTCTTGGAATACGGAGAGCGCGTTCGGAATTCATTCGGAAAAGCACCAGCACGAGCTTCGGCCGACAGATCTCTTCATCGAGTGCTTGACGAATGAAGAAGACATCATCCCGAGTCGGGCTTCGCGCAGTGGGTCCTAAGAATGCCCAGGTGCTGGGGGTAACGGCCGGGTTTGCGGTATGTCGTGTCTGCTAGATGGAGGCGGCGTGTATTCCGGAAGTGGCCCCAAATGCTGAAACCTCAACTCGTCGATTTCCCCTCTCAAAGCGAACAACTCTCTTTGCAAGTCCTCTGAGCTCGACGGGCTCTGTCCCGTTACAGGACTAGACCCGCCCTGCAAACTCTTCAGCTCTGTCATCTCCGCACGAAGCTTCGCAAGCTCGTTCGCGAGAGACGCGACCGCGGCAGAAGATGTTTCGCTTCGTCGACCACTGCTGCCAATGGAACGTCCGGAGCGTTCTGAGCGGCGCGATGAGCTGTCGGATCGGACGACTTTGAGGCGGGAGGGTTGCGTGGATGCTCTGGCGCGTAGTCGCTCCAGCTCTGAACGGAAGAAATTGAGCTGCTGCTGCATGGCGGCCTCGGAAGAACTACCGTCATCAGACGGAGAGACAGGTGGTCTGTCGTCCGTCGCAGACGACTGGTCACCGGCTAACGAGGGTACCGTCGGTGACCGAGTTCTGCTGATGTCCATGACAGACGATGTTTTCTCCGAGTGCTGGTCGGATGTTGTCGAGAGGTTTGTGGGAGGTATCCGTGGAGGGGGTATGGGATGTGAATGGTGACGAGGTTCTTGCATGAATGGTTCCTTTACTGTGGTATTCTGTTGCGCATGGTGCCTCCGATATAGCCACCAGGCAATAAGGGCAAAGATGAGAAGTCCGACCCCTCCTATCGAGCCGCCGACTATTGCACCGATGTTCAGTTTGTGACTTTTGGGATTGCCATTTGCGCCGCCCGCAGGAAGTTGGTCAACATCGGTTCTGTTTCGATCGGTGTGACGGATGGTTCAAAGGCATATATGCGAATTACTCACGTATAAATCGCATAGTCAAATAGGATGAGGTCATCTACGGATCCCCCAGAGGTCACTGTGACCGTATGCTCCCCAAACGGAATCCCATCCATTGCGAATATGGGGACATTGTACTGATATTGTTCAAAGACGGAGACATTTTGGAACTTTGTATAATTTTGCATGAATTTCCCGTCGAGTGTTATGCCGACATTTGTCTGTGTAAGTCTTGTAAGGATATTGAATATGTAGACGGCAGTGCCTAGTTGTCGAGTCAGCATGGACTGATAACTATGGATATCCTCAGTACACACCATTAAAACTGAACGAAAACGTTAGGAGGGGATCGTCATGAGAGGGGACGTATAGCCCATCGTGCCAGGTTCCTGCGTTCAGATGTAAGTCATGCTCTCGGGAACTTCGGCATCAACATACCGTTATGCGCCAGGCTGGCATTTGGGTGGTAGGCGCACCAAGTACAGTCATTGCCCTGATTCCACATGCCCGAGTACGCGACCTGCGAGTGGACGTGAGGAGAGCAGTAAAATGTCTAGAACTATCGGACGCACCTGTTGACCGGTCACCTCATCCCCGTACTGGTCATCAATGGTTCGGTTCACGAGCAGTCCCGTCACTGTTGTCGCAAGCAAAAGCACAGAGGAGGCGGGGAAGAACATGTGAAGACCGTCGCACTGGGGGAAGGAAGAGAGGGAGATGGGTCAAACGACTTTTGCCCAGTGGTAATGGTGGTGGTCCATCATATATTCATACATCACGAGCAGTCCATGATCCAAATCCTACAGCCGGGAGCGTAAATTGAGATCTTGTTTTGGAACGGCTAGGAGGATAAGATAAAGCTGTTGCCGACGGTTAATACATGAACAGTCCAGTTAAGGACCGTTCCTGAGTTGACGGGCGCTTCCTTACTTCATCTGTAACGCCCACCATGGACCCGCTCGCCGGCCTCGACGACGACTCTTCCACCGACGACGACGCCGCCTCCCAGACCACCGAGGACGACCCCCAGATCCCAGAACGTCAGGAGCCACCGCCCCCTCCGCTCCCCGCCCCTCCCCCGCCCGTCACTCTTCCGGCCAACCCCAGAGACAGACCGCACTATGAGCTCAAACACACCATGCGTGGACATACCTCGTCCATATCTGCGGTCAAATTTAGCCCAGACGGAACGCTTTTAGCCTCATGCTGTGCGTATGCACGTCGCGCCCTCACTGTAAAACGCCACCAACTGACTCTCAATTATCTAGCCAACGATCGCGTGGTCAAGATTTGGTCTCCCTTCACAGGAGAACTGATTCGCAACCTGAATGGCCACACAAAGGGCCTCTCAGATATATCTTGGTCAACAGACAGTGTGTATCTCGCATCTGCCTCTGATGACCATACAGTTCGGATTTGGGATGTAGAGTCGGTACGTCTTCAGGGTAACCTTATTCTCCTGTGTACTGACAAACACTGGTAGGGATTGACGACACGAACACTCAAAGGGCACACGAGCTATGTATTTTGTGTAAACTACAATATGACATCCAATCTACTTGTTTCCGGAGGATGTGATGGTGACCTACGGATATGGAACGCCCAGAAAGGTCCGTAATCTGTCATCGTTGCTCACAGTTACTCGCTGACGCACTTTCTGCGCAGGAAAATGCATGAAAACTATTCACGCCCACCTGGACTACGTAACAGCAGCGCATTTTAACAGAGACGCAACTCTCATAGTCTCATGTTCACTGGACGGCCTAATGTAAGTGTTGAAACACATTCCCGCATCCCTTCTTCCCTACTCAGACAACTCTCCCTGCCCCCAGTCGAATATGGAACACAACCTCCGGTCAATGCCTCAAAACCCTCGCCGAAGGCCACGACGCGATCTGCCAACACGTCCAATTCTCCCCCAATTCCAAATACATCCTCTCCACCGCGCACGACAGCGCCATCCGTCTCTGGGACTACCAGACTTCGCGGTGCTTGAAAACGTACACAGGCCATACGAACACGAAATATTGCATCGCGGCCTGTTTTAGTGTCACGGGTGGGAAGTGGATCGTGAGTGGGAGTGAGGACAACCGGGTGTATCTGTGGAATTTGCAAAGTAAGGAGGTCGTGCAGGTGTTACAGGGGCACACAGGTGAGTATCTCTTTTTTTTCGTTTGTCGCCATGTGTGCTGATAGTTGGTCTGCGCCCTTGCCTTGTGTAGATGTGGTCGTGGCTGTAGCGACACATCCCACCCAAAACATGATCGCGTCTGCCTCGATGGAGTCTGACCTCTCCATTCGCATCTGGGCGGATCGTGGACCTCCCGCAGAGGCGTAAGCATCCACCGATGCTCCTCGCCGTGTAACATTACTATGTATCTCTATTGTGTTTGCTATTCGCCCCCTTTGCCTTGTATTGTTATTTTAATGGAATGATACTCATACAACTGCCTGACAGTCATACTAGCGCTTTGTATAGGTGTGTGGCGCTGTGGAGACAGCGAAAACGACGGACGTGCAATAAATAATGGTACAACTCCCATCCTAAGAGACGAAAAAGACGGAAAAGTAGACAGACGAGCTACTTCGATTTCATAGTTTGCTTCGTAAATACTGATCGTCCCCGTTCGCGGGTCGGTCTACTTGACAGGAGACGCGTTGATAAGGTCTACAACGAGAAATAGAGTGAAGTGCATGAGCGACTTATGTGAGACACAGAAAGAAGATAAGGAAGACTCACCCTTGGCCAGCTCCCTTTCCGCATCAGTCAACCCTGTATCATGCGCCTCCAAAAACGCATCCACCTCATCCATAACCCCATCATCCTCCACCTCACTGTCATCCAAATCGCTATCGTCGTCGTCGTCTTTCGCATCGTCAATTGCGAACGGCGTACGCTCCATCATAGCTGCTGCGTTCGCGGCGGCGTGGAACATGGGTGAGAACTCGCTGGTGAGAGAGTTCGCGGAGGAGAGGCTGTCGGAGACGTTTAGGTGGTGTGGGGGTGAGAGGGACGGGGAGGATGTTGAGGCGGGGTTGGAGGTGAATGTGGAGGAGGGAGTGAGGTAGGAGGAAGGGTCGGTGGTGGGTGTGCTTTCGGAGGTGTTGAGAGAGGTGCGCGAGGCGGTACGACGCATTGTGGGAGTGAGAAGGGACTCGCGGGCTTTCGGCTCTTCCAACGTGGTGAACTTTCCAATGGCTGGACGGTACACGACCTAAGGAGTCATGGCACTGTCAGGAGATGATGGAGTGTCAACGATGAAGATGCGCCTACCGAGTGTTTTCCAGAAAGCTTCCCAACTTCATCCGAGAACTTATGGAAGATCTTCTTGCTATCGTCTGAAGTGATAGTTTGCCAGATACCACCCAAGAGTCCGCTGTTTGAGTTGGGGAGTTGCATTTCAGGAACAGGTTCCAGCTTGAATGTGGCAGCAAAATCGCTTTCAAAGAATGATTCCAGGATTTCGTCCGCCAAAACGACCATACGGAATCTGAAAACGACACCCTCAGCTCGATGAGAAAACACAAGAACAAGAGAACACGAACGTAGCAAGGTTCATGTACGGCTGATTTGTCTCAGTCTTGGGAGGTGAGTCTGGAGAATCAACTTCCTTCTCCGGGAGCTCGTTATCAGGAAGCAGGGCATCTCCATACTCAAAAGCATTGGACATAAATCGACTAACTGCCCCGAGATATGCATCCCCAATCTCATGGCGGAAGATAAACTGTACGATGCTTTAAACGGAAACTCGTGGATTGCATTGACAAGACTACCCACCAATAAAGACTCTGACAAGGTGAGGATTTCGCTCCTTGTCAGATATCCATCCTTATTGTTATCGTGAAGGTTGAAAAACCATTCGATGTTCTCCATGAGGTCGTTGAACATCACGCCATTAAGACCAGAGACGATGTCCTGAGTAAGCATTAAGGTCGACCGGACAAAGCCTGTCGAATAGGTTTGAAACGAACCTGGAACGATAAAGCGCCTCTAAACGAGGTATCCCAGAAGTAGAACAGACGATCAATGAGCTCATGGTCTGCCAATATCCGCTCGTTGCGTTCCTAGCATTTAAGTCAGTAGACTTGCTTTCTTGTAGCGAACAAAAAGGTTGCAAACCTGAAATCCATTGATAACAACCCTCTCTGTCCGTGCCCAAGTTGCAATCTCGCCAAGAAATACCTTGAACGTTTTCAATCCGATCCGGGTCTCCGGCCTTTCCTCCGCGGTATCCTTTGTAGTCAGCAGACTTGGAGGAGGGGGAGGCGCGGCTGGAGGAGGCACAACACATATAGCCTTGAACAGGGCATCATAGATGAGGCCTGCTTGATCCTTTGTGAACCGCTCCAAAGTCTTGAGATTCCTAATAGCAGAGCGCTTGGAGAATGACTCGATACTGTGGACGACTTCACCACGGAATTTGCGTCGCTCTGAGAGGATGGTCTCGTCTGTAATGATGGCGAATTCCCGGAAAGAAACGAGCAGGAGTTCTTGGAAACGAGTGATTGCACGCGCTCGGGGGTCAGAAGAATTTGGGTGTGCGGAATCTCCAAGAGACGCGAAATACTCCCGCATTAGACTGTAAAGACCATTGGTTGGGATGTCGTGTGGGATAAACAAATACTTTGCAACATACTGAATAAATCCTCCATCGTCTTGGATTTGTAGAAGCTTCTCTCCGTTGATTTTCAGAATGGCTAAGGGGGTTATCGTCAGGACGCGCCATAATAATCTCAAGCCAGAACTCACCGAGGCTGCAAAAATGTCAGAGAGAGATAACATTTCAATGTAATGTTTGCACTCACGCGACTTGGAATAATACTTTGGGTCCCATGCAGAAGAAACAATCTATGATACGGAAAGCGAACACCATGGGCATGCTATTGATGAATCTGTAATCCCAAACAAACGTCAAAACGTCGTTCGTTGCTGTAGAGGTGACTCACAAACTGAGGAACCAAGGCAATGATGCGACGGATAGTTGTACATCCACTTGTTGGAAATGATCATGAATAATAGGTAAACATCGATGGACAAGAGATTCGAAAACGCGTTGGTCTAGCAATGTACCATGCATAGTATGGCTACCAACCTCATTAGCAAGGATCGAGGAGTCGTGCGGGGGATAGCATACCTATAGTAACCAGGGAGAAGCCGATCACAGATTACCTCCAGAAGCCAGAAGGCCTGCTCCTCCGACATATAGCTGCAAAACGTTCAGAAGGGCGGGTGCAATGATAGGAGGTATAACGGACATACATCAAGATGGCTGCTGCGAGGATATTCATCGCCTGTTTGATGCACCTTGTCAACATATACAGCTAGCTCTGGCACAGGCTACCGACCTGACAGTAACCCGTTTCCGGGTTTTTGAACGAGTATGCTTGCAGAACCCTCCTAAGAGCACCAATTCCTTCTTCAGACTGATACGCCGAGTACTCCGGAAGGCTCCTATGCAGGTCCTTTTCGATTTCCTCGGTACTTGTACTTATTCTACCCTTATTTGCCTCCAGTAATCGCTCGTACTCTCCAGGGTTAGCAAAACGAAGGTATATGGACCCAGAAAGGGTTTCCCACATCTCCCCGCGAAGGCGGTTTGGGAGACCAACCTGCACTAGCCGCGTACATTGTGGAAATCGCAGCAGTGTGAGGTTGCGGCCATGTGCTAGAACAAGTTTATCAGAAACGAATGAAAGGAACGCACACGAGACCAATTACACTTCAGATATGTTGTCCACAATTTCGTCTTTGATGCCTCCCGCAACCTACATGTCAGTCAATTAGCTGGAGTTTCACTCTACGCATGTGAAATGTGACGCACTTCCGTGGATCACCCGGAAACTTGAACTTCAATCCCAACCCTCCTGTATACACTAGTTCTTCTGGTGTAAGCTCCTCCTGTTTGGCAGCGGCAGGGTCCTTGTCGTCTTCAGAAGCACTAGCAACGAGGATCTCAGAGTAGCATGTCTTGGTGAAACCTTTGACGAGTTTCATCTGCCCTCTCTGCAACTCCACCTTCAGCGAATCACGGAGAAGCGCGCAGAATAGGTCCGCAGTGGGTCTCAGCGCCGTCAATTGTACAACCTAAAGGTACATAAGTGTACAGACACAATGGTAGATTGACCGAACAAGATGGGCTTACAATCTTCATGTTATGCCAGAGCGATAAACTGAGTGCGTAAACACCTGCGCGAGCATTAAGCCTTTCGACTCTCCGAACGGTGCATAGTGGAATTGTGAAGCGCATGGACTTGCGATCCAAGGAGGTGAACGCAAGATACGGCGGGATCAGGTACAGCTTTCCTGGCTAGTATACACCAATAAACGTTCAGCCAACCCTTGCATGAGGGACCAAACCACTGAGAAGAACTTACGTATGGTTCCTCTACACCAGGAGTACCCAAACTCAACGTCGCACTTATCTCCATCCTCTCCATATCTGTTCCATTGGCACCCGCATTCTTTGCCTTCTCCTCGGGGACACTGTCGATCTGAGGATCCACTGGAAGGGAGAAGAATAGTTGGGTAAGCTGATCCTTTGTAGGCTCCTTGAAATTCCGTAGGTGTGTTGATATGGTGGCCATCCTTTGTCTGTTCTAGTGGCCTCTCCTGAGGACACCCGTACCTGAGGTGCTGAATGCGAGGCTCGGTTGCCAATATCCTATATGTCGAGTAAGAGACTCTCGTCGTCGGCCACGCACGCGTCAACTGCGTCGTGAAGAAAGGGTTGAATGGCGCTGTTGAAGGCTGTGGATGAGATGGTATCCTCCTGGACCAGCGTCGGTTTGATCAACCTGTAATAGCAGAGTCAAGCGCCCGTATAAATCACAGCCGTCCAACATGGAATCCAGAAAACATTGAATGGCTATGTACCGCTACTAATACAGTGATGAAGTCTACTGCTCGTTACATCCGAAAACAGGTGGTGAATTTATTACATAGGTTAACATACCCCAATAACAAAGAGTTCAATGAATGAATGTGTGTTGCAGAACAATGAATACTGTTGTTCAATGTCAGTACTCCAGGAAGATAATCCTGGGGGTCGTATGAGTCGTGTTTGGTCGTGAAATGCGTGAAGCGGTCGGGAGAAGTATCACAGTCCCATGCGTTGACGGTAAGCCTCCCTGGCACGAGCCATGGATTCCCGCATTTCGGGGGTACCCCAGGAATCCTCGGTTTCGTGGTGGTTGTTGAATAGCGATTCCACTGAGGCACCCCGAGGCGTACGTCGCGGGGATGAAGGTAGGTTGAGGCTACTGGCAGAACCGTACGACCGGGTGTGACTGAGATCGTACTGGGCTTTGCGAGGGGAGGTGTGAGGTGTGGAGTACGTAGGAGGTGCGGAATAATCGGGAACAGCGATGTTCCGCGGACGACGACCTCTCCGCATTGATCCAGAACGTGAGGGCGGAAGTCGTAGTTCCTCCTCTTCCTCCCAAGCACCAGACCCATCATCAACTTCATCCTCCTTCGACTCGCTCATGACTACAATCTCTTTCCCTAACGCACGCTTCCCCTCCTCAATGAGTTGCTGAAGACGATCACCCATCCAATCCATCTGAAATAAAGATTGTGAGACCTGGTACGAATGAAATCATGAAATGTTCCGTACCTGGTCGTCGCCGTCATGATCATCCTCGGCTGGACCGAAGTTGAAAGCTGAAGAACTGGGGGGCGGCGAAGACGCAGGAGGGGTTGAAGGAGTGTGTCGAGAGGGCATCTTCTGGTGTCGGGTAGCATTCCGTCGACCAGCAACATGACGTTGTTTCTTGGAGCGAGGTGTTGGGGGAATGATATGAGTCGTTGGGGTCGGCGACTTTTGTGTCTATTAGATTCATTAAGCAAATGAACAAATCGGTATTGAGAATTCGACTTACTGGTGGTGGTACCCATTCACCCTGCTCATAGGGTGGTGGGGGTGGGAGCTCGGGGTGCTTGCCTCGGTCCTTCCATCTGCGGAGCGGGATTAAGCTGACTGTATGCGGACAGAAGGTAGTTGGTACTCACAGGCGGTACACAGTAAGGCCAACTGCAGTTCCAATGAGAGCTGCGCTCAGCGCAGTGGATACGATAGAACCAGCAAGCGTTCTGCGACGCTTGGGCGCGGGGAGATCTAATTGTACATGAAAAGTCAGAGTTATGGTCATTGTCAACCAGACCAGAGTGTAGACGAGGATCATTTATAGGACAGAGGGCGTTCAAAAGAGCGTGTGCAGCTGTGTTGGTGGTGGTATGCAACAACGAGGCGACGAAGGAGTGTCCCACACGTGTTTTGCATAAAAACCTTCATGCCCAATAAGCGAACACGCTGTGATGCGATAGCGATCCACGATGCAGTGGCCCTGCCTGACGAGAGAAACGAGGAATGGATTGACGTCTTACTCACCTCCTACCATCTCATCCATATCATCAACGTCGTTCGCCATGTCTCTGTATTTCGCCGGTGTGTCAAGATAGCCACTGGTTGAGACGGATTTTGCCGCCGCAAAGCTTGGCTCGGATTCGGAGGGGACCCAACCTCTCTTGCGTGCAAGGGGTTTGGGGGGATTTGGAGATGGAGAAGGACGGCGGCGGGGTTGGAAGGGCTGATTTTGCGTCGAAGTTCCCATATTGTCACCGTCCTGGTTAAAACGGGACACGACTGACGCCGGGTCGGAATCACAGGTCGGTTGGAATGGGTTGACGACGCCGGGGACGTTGAATCTGAAGCTGAAGGGGAAGGGCATGATGGTGGTCGTAAAGAAAGAGGTGGACGTGAGCTCGTTGGTCGCGACGACGAACAGAGTCGTGTGCTCAAAGGACTCGAGGTGAACTGGCCAAAACCACGCGACAAAACGCGTGTTAGTCAGCTTTCCCACGCTTGGTGACCGTGAGGTCGTGACCGATCGCGTCCACCACCGCTGCAATGTTGCTGCCTTCCCCACTTTGACACAAACACTCGTGATTGCATTCACACAAGAACCAAAAGAGTAGATACACAAATCCCAAAGACGATATGCAACGTGAAAATGAACGAATGACTGGCGAAATTTGAAACAAGGAATCATGGGCATCACTCGACCCGACGCGCCTTGGGGACGAACGCCCAGATGACAATCATCGTAGACATCATCGATACCATTCTGTATCCATAAAGAATCAGAAGCGGCACAGCACGAAGCAACGTTTTTGTACTCACAGAGGCTGCAAGGATTCAATTCCAAACTTTGACGCAAGGAGGCCGGTCACAAACGGCAGGACCGCAGATCCGGCCTGTCCAACGCCGGCGATCCAACCCACACTGCCGGTGAGTAGCCACCTGGGCAAGACTTCGGTGCAGTAATTCATGAGGATGGGGTACATTGGTCCGAGAAGTAGCCCAATGCCTGCAACGGCGACAGCATTTTCAAAGAGCGACGGCACCACCCAAATTGTGACTTGAAGCCTAAGGGAACGAATGAGATGAGAAACAAGCCGTCTGCGTCGAAACGTACTGTATAGCCAAGAAGGTATACAAGAACATGACGCGTCGTTCTCCGATCTATGCGAATAGTCAGATCATCACAACGCTGAAGCGTACAGTACTGAAATCTGCGACAGACCTTCTTGTTCAACCACATCAAGCATAAGCGTCCAAGCATGAGGCCTGAAATAGTCGGGTGTGAGCTGCGTAGAGACACACAGCCAACACAACCACTTACCACCAAAGAATCCGGATGAGATGTAGCCTGCGGATGCTCCACCACCACGTTTCTCCTGGATGAATGTGACAATCCATCCTGCATTCCAAATCGAATAGGTCAGCAAATAACTACGTAGGAGAGCTTGAACGTTACCTCCTAATGTGACTTCCACACCAACATAGATCAATGCCCACACAGACAAGAAATGAACGACGCGAAGATTGAGGATCTGGCGATACTTGCTCTGTCTTGCGTTGTCGGCTTCACCAGGTGCTTGGCCTTCTTCGGCCCAAATCTCTGCACGACAACGTGAGTGCTCAATGCTGAAAATGAGGATACGGATGACGTACCATCTTGGCGTTTGAAACGAAAGACAAAGTATTGGACAGCGGCGTTGGAGATGCCAATACCAATGGAAAAGAAGTAGTGGTAATACCAATGTGTTCGAGATGCGAACTGAGTAGCCACAAGGGGTGCAACGAAGGCTCCCAAGCCTAGTGTAAATGGATCAGACTTGATAGGGGACAAATCTGAGGGACAGACAACGTACCGTAGGAGGCGTGCAACAAACTCATTTTGATCTCCGCGTTCTCTTTGAGGCCCCCGACAAAACCATTCGCCTGAGCATTTTGCAGGGCAAGGGAGAATCCCGCAATCCCAAATGCGAGGCACATCAAGGGAAAAGGGCCGCCAATACTCAGTATCACGTAGGCTGATAACTGTAGTGCCGCGCCTGACAAAAGCAACATGAGGGAAGATTCATGCTATAAATACATGGAAAGAGACGTACCCAGGACCATTACTTTACCAAACCCAAATCTATCATTCAGGTATACATTGACCATGGCGCCACTGATGAAGCCCTGTAAACGATACGAATGAGCGTATGTCTTGGTTTAATGAAAGGGGATGCATACAATGCAGTTCAGCACGAAAACCAAAGAGATGATAGCAAAGTTAACCTAGGGAGACATGCGTGTCAGCGCATGAACGATACGAGAGTGAGGAGAAAGTGTACATTGTAGTATTTTTGAGCAGTTGGCAGCATCGGTCCCGTACTTCCGTCATTCCAACCCTCCAAAAAGAGGCACCAAAACAAGGCGGCAAGATGTAACCGACTTTTCCGCTGGTAAGCCGCCTTCTGGGCAGCAGAGACAAGCGGGGCAGTTGATGCTACATCCACGACATTTGTCGAAGTCTGTGAGACAGGACCTGCTGACGCGATCTCCACATCATCCCGAGTACTCCATCGTGTCACGTCTGGTTCTACGTGACTGGTAGTCGTGCGGTCGTTTAGAGGGGTGGAGATAGAAGCTGGGTATTCGGAGACAGGACTGAGGTCGGCGAGTGCGATGATCTCTGGAGTGTGCAAAAGTTGCGGCTCGAAATGTCGGTGCCTCTCGAGTACCGACCGTCTTCGAATCCGTTCAATTTCGGGAGTCGCGGTTATGGATAGAACAGAAAGATCGACGGAAGACACGGAGTCGATATCTTCCAACGCTGAGTCGAAGTATCCCGAGATCTTGCCATGAGAGGCGTCGGGATCGGCGTTGACGTGGTCAACGTCAATAACTGGGCGGCTGGGCAAAGGTCCACGATCAGTTGCAACCGTTGGTGGGTATGCTGGTCCAGGAGCTGGTCCGTTTTCTTCTGACTCTGAAGAATGAATAGACATGAGGCCTGAGGGAGAGGAAGATGCAAGAGTCGGACCACTCACCAAGTCATTGGATCATGGTGTTATATCATCCACGGAGCTTGGGCTGGACGTAATCAGAACCCACGGGTAAAGAAATAGAGCCACAGAGAAGTTTTGGCTCCCCTTCCGTTGGTTGCACCAGGCTTGACGATATGGTCGGACCGGTTGCATGATCTATGCGATTCGTCAGTGGACAAGCGGCATCTTACACGTTCTGACTCGATCATCACATTCCAGATGGCCTAGACTCTAGAGCATAATTACATTGACCACCTTTGACCAATCGGCCGAAGTGCTTTGAAGGTCATGGATATGGATTCCGACTACAGTGGCACGATGAAAGTCAATCGCATGAAAGGGGTAGACGCAGTATATTGCTTGAAAGAGCGAATGAGCGACTTTGGGAACATACGTATGCCAAACATACGACCGGTTGTGAGGACAGATGTCCTCAGCATCTCTCCATGACGATGATGTTGAATCTCCACTTCCAACAGATCCAGTCTGTTGAAAATACAGCAGATGAATGGAGTAAGAGGATCGTAGAAACCCGAATATGCCTCTTTCCCGCGACATGTACATGATGATCGAGGCCATGGTCCGTAGAGCGAAGATAAGGTCAGAAGGAGTAAGTCACTGCTAAAGCGTAAAGATTCCTATATTCGTCAGCGAAATGGATGTCACAAAAGCTTGAACCAACGCACAGTCAGAATAGATAAGGTGATAATGATACCAGGATTCATTGTATGATCCTGTCATACGTTCCTCGAGTTGTTTGGCGGTGACGTTGACTTTGGATGGTGGTTTGAGCGATGGTGGCGACCGGATGATCTATGGTTCGGCGACGCGGGGAGAACTAGAGGCCCAGGAGCAGCGAGCATATAAACCGGGAGAGCTTGCTGCAACTCTTGCGACCCAGAATTAAGGTTGGCATCTGGCCGCCGTGGAGGGGAGACTGCAGCAGGATATACGTATAAAGGCTGGGGATTGGAGTAATAGTAGCTGTAGGAGTACGCATGAGAGCCACGTCCGTGCGAGGATGCACCGGGAGAGGTGGGAACAACACCACCACTAGTCGCACTTGCAGGAGTACGACTGGGTCGGATTGCGGTGACCACATCTGATGCTGCAGTGTGGTTACGGTGTGGACGGGAACGGGAGTGGGAATGGGAACGAGGATTCTTTGACTCATGAGGCTCAGCAAAAATATCACGGGTCCTCATCGGCTTCGGATGGGAAGGCGTTTCTAGTAAATCCAACCGCTGCTGTCCACGCTTGGTGTACCACGACCCCGACTTCTTATGTTTCTGAGCTTCCTGAGCTCGATGTGACTGCCCGGGATCGTACTCTGTCGCCACGCGGTTATTAATCCAAGGAAGATGGGAGAATTCTTTCACGAAAGCTCCAACCTGATTTGCGCGCGTGTTTAGGGATGGCTGTCTGAGATCCGATGATGGCTCAGACATAGCGTCATAATCAGATGCATGGCGAGGATGCACTTCAACTGGACTCGCTATGTAGGCCGGGGTATGAAGTTCGGCTGGCGGTGCGTATGGGTTCGGTAAAGCTGGTTGCAGTGTAGGAGGGGGATCGCGAGGGGCGGGGAGATTGGGCGGCGATGCTGGCGCCAACATCGAGCTCGATTGCGTCGAAGGAGTAGTAGAGCTAGCGTGTCTTGAGTCCGGGGGGTGAATGCGCTCGTGCGGTATATTGGTGGGCTGATGGATTTGGTACGGAGGCTTGTCGTAGTGAAGAGCTGCAGGGGCGAGCTTGATGTTGTCATTGAACGACACAGGCATGGGTGTTGGCTCCACGTCACGATTGGTCGACTTGCTCATTGCTTTCGGTATCCGCTTGAATCCTGCGACGAACCCACCGACGAACCGTTTTCCAAAACCTGGCTGCTTTTCTGGCTCAGGCAAAGTCCACACGTTGTCAACCATGGTGTACGAGGGAGTCCTGGGGTCGCGCGGAGGCTCGTCGTCGGGTATGAAAGATGACTGAGGACCTGGATCAGGCAGCTGGTCTGCATCGGGAACAGACATACTTTCGGCTACAGAGCTATGTGAAACCTCCTCCTCCTCTTCCTCCTGTCCAGCATGGGTATCGTGATCCTCAAAGTAGCTGCGCGGTTCCTGCTGTGCTTCGTTCCCAACCCGCTCTTGTGGTCTTCTCTGCTCCCCGCTCCTCGCGTCTCTTTCGCTGAATCGGCTTGGAGGAGGATGCAAGGGGTAAGGGCTGTCTGGTGCCAGTATCGATTCGGGATGGGCTGCATAACTGGAAGATATCCAGCTCGCCGTTGGCCTGCCGATGTCTGTTCCAGCTGCTGTCCAGGGGCGTGAAGGTGGTAATGATAGTACGTCGCCAACATTGGGACTAGGTTGGCCATAGCCTCTCGACGGCTTCCTCGAGCGGGCGTCGAGCGGATCGAGTGAAGGCCGAGGGTAGCTCTGATCGCTCGGAGGAGGAGCGTGCAACGGCGTTGAATCAGGACGGGAGGCAGGAAAGGCATTCGTACCCCAGCTTGGGCGGTTTGGAATTGTTCCTGCGCCTGTCGTACTATAGCTGACTCGTGTAACTCGAGGAATGGAGTTGCCTTGGCCGTACACATCTGGTCTACCATACGAAGGCGCTTGACGCTGAGGGTTTTGGGTGCGAGGAAGATTTGGAACGGAAATGTAGTCTGTCATGGTTTAGCAGAGAAACGTATCGAGGTAGATACAAGAAATAGTCCTTAGACCCATGGTGGCTCTTGGGGTTAAGGATATCGAATCTTCCCAACACGAGTCTTCAGTGAGGCGGAGACAGGCTGAACTGCAGTCGCACGGAAATCTTCTAGATATGATAACGCCTTCGAGGGCCCGAGTCCGCACCAGTAAGAAGGCTATGAGGATCTATTAGTATCGCCTCGAGTTCCGTTGCCCGTTGCAAGTGAGACCTCATTGAAGCCGTCATGCGGTGTGCGGTGCGTCGTGATTATCCACGCTGTCGTTCAAGATTGTCGGATGCGCATAGCGGAGAAACAGCAAAGTCTGCGAGATAGTGACACAAATGGTGAAGAACATCGAGGAGCGGATTTTGTTTGAGGAAGGAAAGGGAGTGTAGCCCATACTCGGCAAAACGGCACACTTTTCTATCTCCGCCTCAAAGCGTGTTTTCTCCGCTGTCGCGTCTCCAGACCGCGTGTTTCCAGCAGATCAGCTCCTCCGTGAGCATTTCTCCATCCATTCACCCCCTCAAATCTCACAGCTATGTCTGAGCGTACCAAGCGCGAGAAGCAGGGGAGACTCGCAAAACTCGCCGAGTTGAAACGCGCCAGGGAGGGTGGCAAACGGTCATACAAGGCACGTTCCATGTTGCAGAATTCATCTCGGCAGGACACGCAGCTCATGGCGCGTTCAGGTCGAAGAAGATACGGATATATACGATGAAGTTACGGAAGAACAGTACAAGTCTATTGTCAGGGGGCGACTTGCAAAGGACGACTTCGTGGTCGATGACGGCATCTATGGTTATACAGACAACGGAATGGATGACTTCGAGGAGAGAGACAGAGAACAAGATAGTGAGGAGGAAGGCGGAGGATCAAAGTGTACGTGTATTCTGCTATGTCGCGTGATTGAACTCCACCCATTTTATCCTTCAGCAAAGAAGGGAAAGGCGAGCCTCAAGACCAAACCCAAGGCGCGTCCTAAGCCTCCACCCGCCATGGTGACGCCGTCCATCAGTGCGTATCGACCTACAGTCTCGGCGGAGAAGGAGGAGGACTTGATGAACTCTCTCCTCGGTCAAATGGACGACATTGCCCCTTCTGTGACGAAAACGAAGAGTCGCAAGCGGAAGCCCGATCCCGACTATGATGACCAACACAACTCTCCTGGGCCGTCTCGCTCACGGGTCTCCACCCACTCATATCGCGGTAGAGATGCAGATTTGGATCTTTCCTCCGATGGGCCTGTCGACTTTGGCGTTCCCAGTGGACCATCCACAGATGATGAGGCCTTCATGAGCCCAAAGAAGAAAGTCAAGACAGATCCTCCGGGTATCCGGCCGACCATAGAGAGGTTGGAGAAGATGGAAGTGCAGAGCGGAACGGACGATTTTAGTGACCTTGATATGGACGCGGTGATGGATGTTGACGACGACGAACTACAGGCGGTGCCCAAGATGGAAGTTGAAGAGAAGAAGCCACTCAGGCCGCTCAATGGATCCAAAGCAACAGACGAAAAGAAGATGGATTCTACTCCCGGCTGGCTTTCTGTCTATGACTCTCTGAGCGTTGCCTCCAATGACACGCTAGGACCTTTGTCCAACAACACTACGAAGCCGATGAATCCTTCCAATATCTCCATTCTGGAAGAAGATGGGTCGCTGCGGTTCTTCTGGCTGGACTATTTAGAGCACGACGGTCGTCTTTACTTCATAGGGAAGACTCAAGACAAACAGTCATCTGCATGGCTGTCTTGCTGCGTTGTTGTCGAGAATCTCAAGCGGAATCTATTCGTTCTTCCCCGAGAACGACGCGTTGAACAAGACGATGAGACGGGCGAGACATACGAAACGGACGTTACACCTTCCCTCCCAGATGTATACGCCGACTTCGATAGAGTACGCAAGAAGGCGGGTATCAAGAGTTTCAAGGCCAAATTCGTGAAGCGGAAATACGCTTTCGGGGAGACCGATGTTCCTAGAGGAGAGGCACAGTGGCTCAAAGTAGTCTATGGGTTTGACGGTCAGCAAACGATCAGACGAATCCTTACTACATTTGTCTGATCACCCAGCCTGTTTAGAGCCCCAAATACCGAGCAACGTTTCTAGTCCCAACTTCTCGCGTGTGTTTGGGACAAATACGAGTGCATTCGAACTATTGGTCCTGAAGCGAAAGATCATGGGTCCTTGCTGGCTTCAGATTAAACACCCTGCCGTTGAACATAAAGGAGTACGTCCATCCTTCTGTTGCTACAAATGTCCTCACTCATCTGGGTATAGATATCATGGTGTAAAGTTGAGGCCACAGTATCGGATCCCAAGGACATCAACCCATTCCCAGATACTGACCCAAGCGCTCCGAAAGATACTCCGCCTCTGACGATTGCGAGTCTCAGTATTCGAACGATTGTTAATCATCAAGCGAACAATCGCGAAATTGTCTGTGCAACGGCACGAATATGGTCCAATAGTGAGTCTTCGCGTGTTGTGCTTCATCTCCCTCACCCGTATTGACGAATTTCAGTGCAAATTGACGACCCGGTACCCCCTGAGTCTTTGCCATGTTCGGTGCACACATTCGTCCGTCCACTGGACCGTTTCCCACCAAACTTTGAGAACCGTGCTCGGGATAATCGCAAGGGTTTCATTTCAGCCATGAAGAATGAGCGTATGCTGCTCAATAGTCTACTAGGTTCGCTCTCGAAAGCCTCCCCACATATCTGCATACTGAATAGATGATCCCAGTCACGCTACACAAAGCGGATCCCGACGTCATCGTTGGCCACGAGTTCCTAGGCGTGTCTTTAGATGTCCTACTTCACAGAATGCGGGAGCTGAAGGCAGACCATTGGTCTCGTATCGGCCGTTTCAGGAGGTCGAAGTGGCCTTCTATTGGGCGACAAGGAACCAACCTCCGCTTCCTAAACGGTAGACTACTTTGTGACCTTGCCAGCGATGGTGCTAAGGTAAGCAGACATACCTTGGATTTGTCGCAAAGTACTAAGCGGAGAGTATAGGGAATGATCCAATCAACGACATGGTCGCTCACAGAGATGTGCAAATCCGTCTTGAAGAGCGATCGACAGGAGATTGACCCCGACGATACAGCCAGCTATTTTGATGGTAGCGTTAGTTCTCCGGACAGGCTGTTGACGTTCGTCCGGCATTGTGAACTTGATGCCCATTATCAGATGGCGTTGGCTGCTAAGGTCCAGCTCCTTCCATTAACCCGTCAGTTGACAAATCTTGCCGGTAACAGCTGGTACGCCGAGTGTTTTATGTGCTCCCATGAATGCTTCCTGTTGTTGATCGCCACATTTAGGAATAAGACTCTTAACGGTGGTCGCGCCGAGCGGAACGAGTACATTCTTCTCCACGAGTTCCATCGCCTCAAGTACATTTGTCCAGACAAGTCATGGGGCAAGAAAGCCGAATCTGCTGTCAAAGCCGAAGCTCAAGATGACGACGCAGGCGGAGGTACTAAGGCGACGAAAGGGAAGAAGGACAAGTACAAGGGCGGTCTCGTGTTTGAACCTAAGCGTGGCCTATGGGACAAATACATTCTCGTCATGGACTTCAACTCCCTGTATCCCAGTATCATTCAGGAGTACAACATCGATTTCACCACTGTGGACAAGGTTGACGACGAAGTCAGTCGTCTCTTAACTTGGTTTTGACCTTTAGACTAACTAAGATCACTAGGATGGTGAGGAGAAGATCCCGGAACCCCCAGACTCGAGCGTTGCCCAAGGTGTTCTTCCGCGGCTCATTGCCGGTCTCGTCAACAGAAGGCGACAGGTCAAGGGACTCATGAAGGACCGGAAAGCCACCCCAGCCCAGCTGCTCCAGGTTCGTCCCCGAGATTTCTTCGTCACGTCCCGTCAGTACTGACCTCCTCTTCAGTGGGATATCAAACAGATGGCTCTCAAGCTGACAGCCAACTCCATGTATGGATGTCTTGGCTTCGAATACTCCAGATTCTACGCGCGCCCATTGGCTGCCTTGACAACCTTCAAGGGACGAGAAATCCTGACTCACACTAGAGAACTTGCTGAAAGTCTACAGCTGGATGTAAGATCATGGAATAGCACATACATAAGTCGAATGTACTAATTCACCATCTACAGGTCGTTTACGGTGATACCGACTCCGTATTCGTCAACTCAAACGTCACAGACCTTGCCGAGGCCCTCAAGATTTCCGCCGAGTTCAAGAAGGCCGTCAACGACCGGTACAAACTAATGGAAATCGACTTGGACGGCGTCTTCCAGCGTTTACTTCTCCTTCAAAAGAAAAAGTACGCCGCCATCAAGGTGGAGGAAGGAAACCGAACCTCTACAGAGGTCAAGGGTTTAGACATGAAGCGTCGTGAATACTGCGCGTTATCCAAATCAGTTTCCCAGTTCATCCTAGACCAGATCCTGTCAGGAGAAGCCACCGAGAACGTCGTTGAAAACATTCACGAATACCTCACGAGCGTGGGCCAAGATGTTCGTTCTGGGAAGATAAAGCTTGACGAGTTTATCATCTTCAAGGCGAGTCCTTCTTCGCAGAGCCCTACTGGAAAGTCGTGCTCATGGGCCGCTTGCAGAGGTTGGGAAAGAACCCTGAAGACTATCCAGACGCGAAGAGTCAACCTCACGTGCAAGTCGCGTTAAGAATGAAGGCAAGGGGTGGCACCGCGAGATCTGGAGACGTTATTCCGTACATTTTCTGCGTCGGAGACAGTGGCGAGACCTCGAAGACGGCACAAGCTGACAAGGCCAAGCATCCCGATGAAGTTCGTAAAGTTGGCAGCGAATTGAAAATCGGTACGTCTTCATACTATCCGTCAGTACATCAGAATCCTGAGCACCTTGCGTAGACTATGAGCATTACCTGTCACAGCAAATTCTGCCGCCAATAGAACGGTTGTGTGATCCAATAGAGGGCACTGACCGTGCACGGCTTGCTGAATGCTTGGGTACATCACTTGTATTTCTTGACCTGGCATGAAGCAGGCTGACACATACGTGAAAAGGTCTGGACCCCAATCGTTACCGTACGACCATAGCTGCGGAATCCGACGGTCGTCAATTCAGCACCCTTGATTCCTTCTTGGCTGATAGTGAAAGGTTCAAAGACGCGGACCCATTCCTGGTTCGGTGCAACTCATGCCTGGGCGAGGTTGCCTTTGCTCATATTGGTGATCGAGAGGTGAGTCTGGTATGCTACTATCATCTCAGAGACTGACGAAACTGCGTCTAGGCATCGCTACTCCACTCTTCAGGTCCTGCGTGCCCTGCATGTCAAGCACCACTTCATCCTGCGAGCCTTCAAGTGCAGCTGGAAGTTCAGATTCGTGATCATATCAATAAGTACTATGAACATTGGACTGTGTGTGACGACCCAACCTGCGGGAATCGGACCCGGAGTATGGGTGTCTATGGACGTCGCTGTTTGCGACAGGGATGTCGTGGCACTGTCACTTTTGAGGTGTGTTTGAGTGACTGCATATGAACAGGGTCATGCTCATAGTTGTCCTCCAGTATACCGACGCTCTGCTTTATAATCAGCTGCGCTACTATGCGTACCTATTTGACGGAAAGAAAGCATCTTCACTCAAGAACTGTGAGTGTGCCAATTAGCTTTCGACTGATATTTGCCACTCATTGTCGTATTCACTCCTTCTAGCCGAGATCGAAGCATTGGTGCAGGTTCAAGCAACCTTCTTGAATACCATGTCTGAGACCGTCAGAAAATACTTAGATCAATGCGGGAGGAGATGGGTTGAGCTTGGTTCTCTCTTTTCATTCATGAAGCTGTAGATCGTATTGACTGTTGTGCTGTGCATCTGCTCTGTATATCGCTGTCCCGTCAACCTCATTTTGTAGAGTAAGCCCGAGTTGTAATAGTAATTGAGGATGCATTTACAGGACGCTTGGGACGATCTACAGCGGAGTTTCGGCTGGTTGCAACTGGTCGAAATATGGAAGAGGGCTCTGGATGAACAGAGAGATAACGTGTGATTGGCATCACACAAAAACGACGGGTGGAGGCATCAGTGTATGATATCGAAATGGTGTGCGGTCTAATATCAGACTGCATCCTCTTGGAGAAATCTTCTGTTGTACTGCGACACGCGTACTGTATGATCGAATGTCAGAGAGAACCCGAAATGAATGTCATGAAAAGTCGTGAAGATTCAGTAATCGTTCGATGGTGTCGTGCATATCCTCGCATGATTCACCTGACGAATCAGAAGCAATCCCAATGGCCCCATAACCTCCGCACCCACCACACTCCCCAGCCGTGGTGTCCCTGCTAAACAAACCTTCATCGCAGTACAATCCCCGCGCTTCTCCACCGAGGTTTTCAACACCGTGCGCGTCGTGAGTCCGCCCGTGAGCGTATTCACGGTGCGTAAAATGAGCGACGGGATCTTGTCGTCCCCGAAAATCCACTCTTTGTCGAGAGCTCGGAGGAGGGTGGTCGTAGATGCGACGGGGGTGTCGGTACTGTTGAATGGAATGGCTGCGGTCAAGTTGAAGGAAAGCCATGCGCCTGCGTCGAACGTCCCAGTCATGCACGGTGTCGTGGTAATGTTGGAACTCCCTGGCGAAGCAGGGACTGTGCAGTTCCCCGTAATAGTAGCGTTTCCGATTTCGTACTGCACGCTCTGAAGGGTGGGATACAGGGTGATGGGGACGAGAGATTGGTCGGTGTGGAATTCACGAAGGGTAAAACGCCAATTGTTGGAGCCTTTTTCGCCCCCGTTGAGGTAGTAGCTGAAGAGCAGCTTGTCGGTTTCTGTCTGATAGAATCTGGCAACGTTCGGTATGTAGCTCGGGTCCTGCACACTCCGTGAGTCAAGCACAGCGAACATCGGATACTCGTCGCAACGATGATTCCAAGCCCACTGAAATTAATCGATTAGCTCTTATTCGCAATACTTCAAGACACAGAATACTTACAGATTGGACGATCGGGACGAGGATCCAACTCCCGACAGCCGGAAATATGACGAGAACCGCACTGATGGGGGCGATGATAAAAATGAAAAGGAGAATAAACCACCAAGTTGGCCGTCTTCTCCGCCCGACTGGTTTAGTTACGAAAGGAGAGGACGCAGCGGCTGCGCAGAAATGATAGACAATCAACCCGTTGAGGAGTGACCAGGGAAAGCCGAAGATGTACATCATGACTTCAAAGGCCTTAAACTTGCCGCTCGTCTTGTTCACCGCGGTACGAGGGTTCGGATCCACAACTGTTTTTACATCTTTTCGCTGCTCAGCCAAGAGGCGTTTCTGCTGCGCAGGAACAAAAGAGACGTACAGAAGTAAAGCCACACACCGTCACCAGCATTCAGTAGAAGCCATAACTATGTTGCGGGTTAGGGTTGGTTGTCTTACACAGTACACACGACCACGCACCGTCAAGAGAAGGATTTCAAACCAGTATCTCCTGAGTTCCCGGACAAACTGCGACGTGATGTCTCTGATCCTGTAGGTACGCTTGTTCAGCGGGTCCGAGACGGTCATTTGTCCGGGCTTCATTGCCAGTGACATGGCGTCCTTGGTGAGGAATGATTGGGAACAGGTTGTGTACAATCTACCCTCCCCGGTATCCTTTTCTATGTAAACAAAGACGCGCAAGTCATGTTATCGTTATCCAGAGGGGGACAGAGGGCTATGGAGGACGGAAGGAAGGGCTGTGTTCCAACTCAGCCATAAGATGAGATGGTGGACGTCGATATATTGAATAAGCGAATGCGCCAAGCTAGCGTTGAGAGGGAAAGCCACGTACGTATACAGATTCGGATGCGTGGATCGCTACAGTGGCAAGGGGAATTTGTCCCATGGACCTCACCAGGCTGTGCGTCTCCTTTCATTTCGAGGCACATCGAGGTGGGTGAAACCGAGGAGGCAGGGCTGGGCGAGGCAAGATCGACGTATTTGGCAGAGCGGTACAATGGCATTCAGTCGTCACGGTATACCGAGGATATCCCATGACCCCAGGTCAGCCACGGATATTCGCGATGGGGGCGCAGGTGGTGCTTGGTTTTGTGGCCAAGGCCCCCCTTCATTCACCTCCGCCCACTCTCTGTCCACCCTCGACCGTGAAGTTCGGAGTCCGTGTAATAAGAGTTTCTGAGGTGGTTTCGCGCAACATAATCAATCAAGCATGATGCATGATGCCTGAATGGAGGCGAGATGCGAGCAATCCAGATAAGCTGAACACTGTCCGTCAGGAAGTTTCTTCAAGTTTCTCGTACTGAGTGACAATTTGTTTATGTTTGGCAGCGACTCCCTCAGAGATGCCATCCCGGGAAAAACGGCGAAGAGCATTCCCTACGGAATCTGGCGCACAAGCGTGGAGAAACCAGGGGGCTTCATTGAATATCGTGAAACGCAGTAAAGACATAGGGAGACGATACGATACAAATCTACAGTGGGGACATATCTAGTATGAGATGAGTCACAGTGGAGGCAGGAGAAAGAGAACGAAACCGACGCAGGCTAGTCTGTGTTACAATGAACCGAATCCGTGACAAATCCAGGAGAAGTACAGTGAAAAAAGAAACCGAGAATACATCCGAAGGTACAAATCGAGAAGATAAAGGAAAAGGTGAGAGACTATCATGTCCGTGCTACAAGCCAGTCCAGAATCAAGCATCCAAAGCCGTCTTGAGCATCACGTTGTACGGTCGAGGCGGTAGCGAGACCTTGACCAGCTGCGCCGCCTCCTGATCTTCCGCCGCGAGCTCGGATGGTGCGAGAGTCGACAAAGTCAGCGCACGGGAAGTCGGTGGCCGAAGGTCGCGACCCTTCACCCTTGACAAACTTCCCCAGCGTCCGCACATAGTACTTGGGCTTTGGCTCGGGGGCAGCGGTCTTGACGAGCCAATTCCGGTAGGCAGTGCTGGCCTGGTACGGGGCCTTGGTGGCCATCGCGCGCTGGTGGGTCCTCGGGAGCTGGGTCGCGCTCGAGGTGGCAGTGGGTGGGAACACCTTGACGTCGACGGGCTCAGGCACTTGGACGAGGGAGACCTCGGGCTGGAACGCTGTCGACCGCTTGGGGGGCTCAGGACGGTTGGGACGGCTGGGACGGCTGGGACGCTCGACCACAGTGGAGAACCTGATCTTCGGCTTCGGTACAGCCAGGCTAGCAACTGGCTTAACCATCGCGTAAGGTCCTCCTTGAGCCTCGGTGGTCACGATGGCGGAGGCAGGTGGCGTGGGGACTTGCGTGGCAGGTTGTGCGTCGATGACCGGCGTGGTGACGATGATCTCGGTCGCGACGATGGCGGGTGGCGGCACATCGGGGACCTGGGTAGGGACGACAGCGACTTGCGTCTCTGTTGCTGTCGGGGCGACTTCCTGGGTTGCCGTTGCCTCGGGTTGTTCGGGTGCCGTCGCCTCGGTGGGGCCAAGCTGGGAGTCTTCAAGATGCTGCACTGCAGTTACAACATCCTGAGGAGCCACAACTGGTTGAGGTTCGGGAGCGGGAACGGGGGTGAGGGCGGCAGTGACGGCGATGGTTGTCGGTGTGACGATGGGACTGGGAGTGGGGATTGGATCGGTAGGCCTCGGTTCCTCCGGGTCGGGAACTGGAGCAGCTCGTTGCGACGCTGCGGCCCTCTCTTCTCTCCTCTTCCGTCTGGCTTGCGGTGAACTCTTTCCACCACGTCGCGTCCGCTTCTTCGTTCTCTGGCCATGCACTTCCATGATCCACCTACCCGATGCGTTCTGCTCAGGAGGAAAGCCATCAGCTGACAGTCAGTGGGCACGAAAAGAATTCACTCGCCTGAACAACTTGTGTCCAGTACCTCAGCTCGCTCCGGAAACGCACCATTCCGTTGCACAAAGCGACAAGCGCAGTAGCAAGACAGAAGAGCGCAACCTTGAGCGAGTTCAAGAGCATCCGGGAGGCGGTCTCGGACGATTGGGTGGCGGAAATCGTCCGAGCGGAGATGCTTGGGGTTCTTGAAGAAGAGGCGGAGCTTGGGGCGACGGGGTCGGCGACGAACAGGAACTCGACCGAGATGGGGATGAGCGGGAGCCAGACGCAGGCTTCCTCGTCTGACTTGCGGGACTGGAGTGAGACGGGGGAGCTGGGTCGGAGAGAGAGTGCCGTCGTGGTGTTCCCTGTGAGGGAGGGCACTTGGGATGGACGGCGGGCGACGATGGAGTGGGCATCGATGGGCGAGACCGAGATGGAATAGGATGAGGACGGTGGTGGTGGTACCGACCCTTCAACATGGGCGGCCGGCGCGCGGGGGATGTTGAGGGTGGCGGGGCTGTTGATGTACCAGTAGCTGGGAGCCGCTGCCAGGTCGAGGACGTGAACTGGCGAGAGCGCAGCGGTCATGAGCATGTTGACGATGCTCCAGACCGCCGCCGCACCTGAAACGATCAGGCGGAGGAGGAACATGGCTAGAAGGCTATGGAGGAGGTGGAGATGAGGTGGGAGGTGGTGTGGGAGAACATGGCTGGTTGGCTGGTCGCTGGTTGAGTACTCCTTGGAGTGCTCGGTGGTTGTGGTTGTGATTTAAGTTGCGAAAGAGACGAGAGGGAGGGAGGCCCGTCTTTTATACGTCGAAAGTCGAACATGTCACGCGTCGAGAAGACTTTCCTATTCGAGCCCAGAGGAACTGGGGGAGTGTCACGGCCGGGCTTCTTTTCTGTGACAAGGCGAGGATGGTACACGCCCGACACTGTCTCGCGCTGGATCCCTTGAAAACTATCTGGACCATTTCGGATACAAAAAGTGAGCAAGTTTCATTAAAAGGACAAAGGGCATTGTGTGCTTACTTCGCGAGATAGGCTACAAGGGCCTCTGGACCCCAAATTCAGTCAGACTGGATTGAAATAATAAGCGCCCGATGGTTCAGGTCGCCGTGGAACGCTGAACGTTGAACATTGCACGTTTGACTCTGTCTTGTTTGGCATCATGTATCGCGCTTTCAAACCAAAGCTGCGGCCATAGCATTGAGTAGCATTGGCGCAAGAGAATGATATTGCGCACCAACTGACAATGAATACACGGATCTCTATTGTTTGCGAGCATTTGACTTGGGTATGTCGCCCGTAGTAGAGTACGCCCGGTGGTGATAGAGGAGTGGCAACGTCCGTGATATGTCATCCTTGGACCTCTCTAGAATGGGTTCCACCCTTGTAACCCTCGCTATAAACAGCTCCGAAGCTACCCCCTCCCCATCCCACACAGCTTCCTGCTTAGAGGACCCTTCGCTCAATGCCGCCAAATCGTGCAGTGGCCACGACGATGCAACCAATTTGCATGATAATGCGCCCAGGGAATGTTCGAGGACCGGGAGGCCCTCCTTCGTGAGGAAGTAAGGTACCTCTGAAAACGGGTGGGGATGCAAGTCGACCCTGGAGAACTTCACAGCTATGTCCACCTGAGCCGCTGAGAGGATGTTAACCACCATGTGAGACGGCCAATGGTCGTGCGCGTTCTTGAGTGATGTGGCCATTCGGGAGGGAACGCGGAGGGAGAATGCAACCAGTGGATGTGGATCCATAGCTATAGAGCTGAAGGACGAAAGAGTTGCACCATGAAATTTGGAAAGTGGTGAGTTTGATGTGGATCCCTCTGGCATGAGAGAAGTGACGACGGCTACGGGTTGAGCTGTATGGCGAAGGAGGTTCCGGAGGTCATCCCGCACGGTGTCGGTGGTGGTCGAGTAGCCGCGAGTCGTGTGCCTTGGGAGCCGGGGGCAGCGTATACGTGCCACGCTCATTTCTCTACACTCTGTACAACAGCAAAATATGGATGTGTGCCCTGAACAGTGAACGCGAATGCACAACACTCACCTGAGAATGACTATCCCAGTCGTCAGGATGTATTCTTTTCCCAATGGACAGTGTCCGGTTCTTCTACATCAACTGTCAGCTCTACACACATATTCAACTTACCGACTTACTATTGTGAGGAAGGGTGCATCGACAAAATACGGGGTCGTGGCACAGGAGCAAGTGATGCGCGTCACTTCCCGCTCATTTCTCCTTGGCTTGTTTCTTCATGGACTATGTTTCGGTTCACTCTCCTTCTGCGCCATGGTCTCAGAATCACTCCCAGAGACACTCAGCAAGGCACTAGATTCTCCTCCTCACACACGAAGACAATCTTTTCCGACGCGTCTTCCGCTGAGCTAATTGGAGAAGCCCGTAACGTGGACGTTGGACTTCCCGACCTACACGGTCTTCCGGAGGTTTGTTCAACTTCTTCGTCGCGAATTATTTTGGTGCTCACATCAGGATGTACATACAAGGTCATTGTCGCTGGCAAGTCACTATGTCGGCCAGTTCACGGGTCGGACATTGACGTTGTCACATCTTGTCGTTACGCCTCCAGGTCGAGCCAATGCCGGAAAGTCGAGTCTTCTTAATGCCGTACTGGGAAGAGATAGTCTTGTTGAGACGAGTAGCAAGGCTGTGAGTATCGCTTTGATTGATTCAACGAGATACTTTTCGAGTATTTGGTGTAGGGAAGAACTCGGACTCTTCGTTTTTACCGTGTGGGTTCACCTCCAGGCTCGCTGGTCCTAGTGGATGCTCCAGGTTATGGTGCTAGAGGTCGTCCAGAGTGGGGACAGCTCTTCGAACACTATTTGAACACTCGGAAAGAGTAAGTGATTCAAACATCCCTGAAACCAATCCCCACTCATGCCCGCTTCCCCAGATTAAAACGGGTGTATATCCTGTTCAACGCGAAACATGGTCTGAATGAATACGACCAAACCATGCTTCAGGATCTTGATCAACGATGTCAATCGTCCTTGGGTCAAAAATTCACGCTTCAAGCCATCATCACCAAACTTGATCTTCTTCTCACCCTCGACAGCAAAACGGCAAAGGATCAACTGAAGAAGATTCGACAAGATATCTTTGAAGCTGCTCCTACATGTCTACCTTCTATCATGACGAGCACTGCACTGCATCCGTTCGTTGGCATACACGAGATGAGACAAAGCGTTGCAGAAGCGTGTGGTGTCGGCCGTGTTAGAAGTACTATTCTACATAACCAATAGATGTGCAGTATATCCGCCTCAGAAATACAGACAACATAACTAAAAATGGTACGGCATGGCACAGAGTTTAGTTTTTCCAACTGAGCCGTAGTCGTTAGTAGTGTATGGACTTAAAAAGAAAATTGTGACGCACATTTTCACAGTCTTGTCTCGTCCACCACTTACAACCTTATCCGCGACGAAGTCCACACAATAGACCTCATCGGTGTGACCAGGAAGGTCTGTTTTAATTTTGTAGGTTTTCAGGTCCCAGATCTGTGGGGTGAAATCACGACGGGTGAGCAAGGAAGAGGGGAGTGAGTTTGGAACACGTACCTTCAAAGTGCTATCCTTGCTCGCACTGACCAACAACCTTGAATCCGCACTCCACGCCAGCCTATACACTGCAGCGACGTGTCCACGTAGAGTCGCCGTGAACTTCCCAGTCCTCCCGTCCCATAGCCTGACACTATTATCCCAAGCGGCACTCGCAGCCCATCTTCCGTCCGGGCTAAAAGCAACATGGGCGACTTGTCTTTGATGACCTGTAAGCCGGGCTACAGGTTTGAGCTTTCCGCCTCGGACTTCGGCTGCAGCTGATGGGTCTGAGGAATTGGTGCGTGAGGGAAAGAGGGACCAGAGAAAGAGGGTATGATCGTCCGAGCCAGAGATGAGGAGTTCTCCGGTTTGTGAAACAAGATTGTTGTATCGCGTGTGTGCAAGAGATTGTGCTGGATTATAGGCAACAGTCAATGACGGGATTTATAGATCGTAAAATGAGTTACCTTCTGCGTCAGAGGCAGGTTTCTTGCTGGTATGGTCAAAAGGTCCAGTCCGAAGGACGAAATCGGTGTTTAGCGTCAGTGTTGTTACCCAGTGTGCATGATCACTCAATGTATGGAGGGGACGGCCCTGAGAACGAGTATCTACTGTTGAGAGTTTGTCGTGGAAGAGGAAGAGTAGCAAAAACGCACTGATTCCGCATCCCACACACGAACCGTCCTGTCACTCGAAGCCGTGTACAATGTGCCCTTGCCATTAAGCCCTCCCCCTCCCCATCTTACGACGTTCACACTTGCACTATGTCCACCGAGGGTATATTCACACCGCCGCGTTGCGGTTGCCCACACCTTCACAGTACCATCTTTGGAAGACGACGCCAATCGTGGTGTTGATGAATTCCTGTGAAACTTCAGTGACTTGGAGGATACATTGCAAAGGACGGCGTACAGGTGTATTGGTTCCCATGCTAACGAGGTGACCCATTTTGAATGACCTTTCATCGCATCGCCTATAGGTTTTCCAGTTTTAGGCTCCCAAAGGCGTACCTTCAGACACGGTCAAGGTCTTCGCCGAGTATCAATGACAAAAAAAACTTACATGACCATCATGACCACCCGTCGCTAACTTCCTTTCCAGTGCCTCCCATTCAACGCATAATACCCATCCTTTGTGCCCAGATAATATATGTGATGGTGTTTCAGTGAACAGATCCCATAGACGAGCGTTGCAATCTCCTGAGCCGGTTGCGAGGAGGTTTCCTGTCGGTGAAAATGAAGCACAAAGTATTGGCGAAGCGTGTCCTATCAAAGGAGGAGTCTTAAGCTGAAAATAATTTATGTGGAAGAGGTGCCAGACGTACCAGACAATGTAGAGGAACACCTAGTGGCCGGTCTAACTCTGAATACAGCTTGAGGCGAGCAGTATACGATGAATACGTCTTCCGGAGTAAAGGTTTGTGACGGATGCAATAAGACATCTTCCTCTATAGATTTTGCGATTACGATTCGTGTGGGTGCACCTGGAGCCGCGTTGGCATCGGGCGGAAGAGCTATATGGAAAGCAAAGGGCACAGGCTCATCATCCTAAGGAGACGGAGACAGTTCAGACTTGAAAGGTTTCACAAGAAATATGATACGCACTTTGGTGTTAAGCTTGTTCACCAAAACCTCTAATCCTTCTCTCGACACGTTTGCCGGTAGGTTGACAGAAGGTGCGAGTGGTTGTCCGTCTTCTTCTGAGACGAACTGTACGACGATATTTGGAGATGGCTTCACCGGTTCCGGCTCAGGTTCTGGTACACCGTGGTACACTTTCTGGCGTTTTGGAGGGGGAAGGAGAGTGGCCATGGTCGTCGTTAGTCGTTGGGTTTGAGCAGAAAAGCAACGAACGAGATCAAGCAGAGATCAAGTGGAATATTTTGGCTTCGGAGATTAGATCCGCGTAATCCCGGGGGAGACTTGGGCAATAAGACATCCTCTGGCAAACATTTCATACTATACAAACTTCTATTTCTAAATACATTTTATGCCTTCTCGAACTTGCATCCTTAACCTGTGAGCATCTTAAAAGCCTCTTCGTACCTCTTCTGAGTTCCTTCAACTACGACATCGTCCATCTTCCAACCTTTTCCATCTGGACCAGCTTCCAGCCCTTTCTTGAAACCGACACTAATAAGCCAATCCCGCAGGTATTGCTTGTCAAAGCTGGGTTGAGGTCCGCCAGTAGAGTATGAGCTTGCGGGCCAATACCGAGAAGAGTCGGGAGTGAGCAGTTCATCGATCAAGATGACTTCCTCGCCTTGCGGTGTTTGAACCAGACCGAACTCGAACTTGGTGTCCGCTAGAATGACACCCCGCGTCAGAGCGTATTCGGAAGCCTCTTGGTAAAGCTGGATTGCTTTAGAGGAGACCTTGTCATAAAGCTCCTGTCCAATGAGAGCAGCCGCTGCAATCGCATCAGCATCGAGTTGGTTGATCGTAAGCTACAAACGACGTACCCTCGTCCGGGGAGATATTCTCGTCATGCTGTCCTTGATCAGCTTTGGTTGATGGCGTAAACAAAGGGGTTGGTAGCTTTTCAGATTCTTTCAACCCTTTAGGGAGAGGAATCTTGTGCACAGTGCCCAATTTCTTGTACTCTGCCCATCCGGATCCTAGATTGTGAAGGTAATATGAGGGACAATGCGCTGAGCGAGAAGGCCGAGCAAAGCACCTGTAATATATCCCCTCACAATCGCCTCTAACGGGATGACCTTTGCCTTCTTGACCAACATAGTTCGCCCCTCCAGCTGATCCCTGTATGGCCTCACTTCTTCCGGCATCTCGTCGATATCGGCCGTGACGAAATGCGTCGGTATGACATGCTTGAGTTTCTCAAACCAGAATAATGATATCTTCGTCAACACCTTTCCTTTTCCGGGGACGCCCTAATCCGCAGAAAAACCCTGTTACTTGCGATAGAAAATGAGGAGGATCATGAAGAGACGGACATTCCGCAAGATCACGTCGTACGCAGAGATACGATCGGTGGCGACGAAGAGGAGATGGTCGGGAGACGACGTCGCGTAGACATCGCGCACCTTGCCTTGGGAGATGAGCTTGAGGGTCGGGAGGTCGGTGTTGATCAAGGCCATGATGCCGTCTGACTGCAAATCGGAAAACATAAAACGGAAGAAGGGCATCGGAGATCTGGGATCTGGGACAAACAAGAACAATTTTGTACTGAACGCCGGGCGCCACTGCTCTCTTCCTTAACCCCATCAAGACGGAGTCAATCGGTAATAATGACTTCGGGTATTTTACTCTTCTCAACCTCAAAGTGATAGCTTTCAAATGTTTGAAACGACAGCATGATTTGAAAAGTGATGCATCTGGACAGCAACGATTGGCTTGGGAATGTGTCGCCAACTGACGGTGACCTGATGTGATGATGTGGCATGATACTCTGTAAGAGACGAGGTAAGAGACGAGCGAGCAGCGGTAATTTGTGAGTACCGAGCGAGAGCAAGACTATATAGCCCGATCGGAATGCATACAAGCAGATTCAAATTCTTTGCGGGATAACTCAATTGCCTTGAAGAGTATTCCAACTTGAGTCGCAGCAGGACGAAAAAGAGAGAAAATTATATTGTAGGTCAAGCAAAATCTACTATTGAGAGTTAATCAAAGAGCACAGAATCATTGAGTCGGCGGTGATCCGCATATCTAAGTTCACAAGCAGTTTTTTGATCCCACGACCTCCCTACCGTTTAACATCAGACTTGGACTCAGGATATAAACACGGTTAAAGAGAACATACTTCATCGCTTGGGCTCGTGCAAGTTATGGAAGTTGACTTCGAAGTCTTCACGTTTGGGCTCGTGTAGGTTGTGGAAGTTGACCTCATAGTCCTCGCGCTTTGGCTCGTGGAGGTTGTGGAAGTTAACCTCGTAGTCCTCACGCTTCGGCTCGTGCAAGTTGTGGAATTTGACTTCGAAGTCGTCGCGAGAGCTAGAAGTACCATCATTGAAGTTAGCTCCGCATGGCTGCAATTGGCGTGAGAGGACTTACCCAATGCTCCTCTTGGGCTCGTGGAGGTTGTGGAAGTTGACCTCATAGTCCTCGCGCTTGGGCTCGTGCAAGTTGTGGAAGTTGACTTCAAAGTCTTCACGTTTGGGCTCGTGTAGGTTGTGGAAGTTAACCTCGAAGTCCTCGCGCTTTGGCTCGTGGAGGTTGTGGAAGTTGACTTCGAAGTCGTCGCGAGAGCTAGAAGTACCATCATTGAAATTAGCTCCACATGGCTGCAATTGACGTGAGAAGACTTACACAATGCTCCTCTTGGGCTCGTGGAGGTTGTGGAAGTTGACCTCGTAGTCCTCGCGCTTTGGCTCGTGGAGGTTGTGGAAGTTAACCTCGTAGTCCTCACGCTTCGGCTCGTGGAGGTTGTGGAAGTTAACCTCGTAGTCCTCGCGCTTGGGTTCATGCAGATTGTGGAAGTTAACATCGTAGTCGCCAGCGGGTGCCCTAGAAAAAAGGAATTGGTCAGCGACGGCTCTCAATGGGTTGGAGGGAAGACCGTGAACAGGAAGAGCACTCACGGGTAGGCGAATACAGGAGAGCTGACGGCAGCCAGAACGAAGGCCGCAACTTGAATAGCGGGGCGAGAAAACATGGTGAGAAGCGTGGCTGGGGAAGAGGGAGGAATGAGGGGTTTGGTGATTGTAGCGTTGGAAAACAACCTGCCTTTTCCTGCTGCAGTGACAACCTTTTTATACTCATTCTAAGTCTCGGTTCCGTCCCCTCGAACCCGCGTGTACCGTTCTACAGGACCCTCCGCAGGTCCGTTGAACAAGTTTTCAGGAACAGCTTAGGAACTTTCGATAAGAACATAACCTTGCTTACCACACACCTCGTCCACCTGGGAACTTGTCCGTCCGAGCTGCTGAGGGTCCTGGGGAACGGCTGGAAGCGAGACTAACTCATCCTGTGGTCCAGTAGAGGCCGCAGAGTCCGACTGCATGGAAGACTTCTCGTCTCGTCGTCTCAGCGGCACATATTCTCTATCAACTCACAATGTTGTGAACACAAGATGATGAACTTGCAGTTGTGGTTTGGCCGCAGTGAACCGCAGCTGTTCCTGTGCCTTCCTCGTGTTTTGTCAAAAAAAAACATACATACATGCGGATGAGATAACGGAGCTTTGCCAGAGCCTGAGGATACGGGCAATGCGAAGTTGACTGGTACCAGGGCACGTGATATCCACATTCACAGAATATCCCCTGCAGATTCACAAGCGAATGTCAGTGCTCAACTACAATCAAAAGACAAAGTAGTAGGACTTTCCTCCGTATTCCAAGAACGACGCAGCAGTCAGCTAAGAATCTTTTTGTGGTGAGCAAGGGTTGCGCTCAGGCTGCCAGCGAGCCACGGCCGCCAAGTCGAGCCTGCCAGTGAGAAAGCAAGGAACAGCAGAGTGGGGTAAATTGTGCGCGCTGTTTCAGGATCAATGACGATAACACAAGGCCCCCACTTTCCGCTGAGCAGTTGTGAAGATCGTGTGACTCCAAATATGGACAACGAACGGCAACAAACAGCCGCAGGATTCGGTTCCTACTCACCTGATGCATCGCCACATTGCTTGTCACAGTCAGAGGACCGCAGAATCCTTGCGTTTGTCACCATCTCAAGGAGAGAAAGCAAGTCCTACACAAGTCCTACTCGAGTCGTTGCACTTGTTGCACTGGTATGTATTCAGTCAGAGGCCAAAACCACGAAAAGGAGAGAATTTAGTCAAATTCCGGGACCCGAAAATCGTCAAATCGGCCTTTTTGGGATCGGACCCTATAGGGATATACTGGCCGGGTCCTCGGTTACTACCTACGTTCATCGGTGATGTTGGGACCCCGAATAATACAGGCAGACGTCGTCCGAAACCTCACTTTTGGGGTTTACCTTCTGTCGCAAGGATTCTGGATGTATTCGGGGCCCTTGGGGGAGAAACGAGCAAAATAGAGGCCGTTTTAGAAATCCGGACATCTGAAACCACAATTTCGAGGCCGTTGGGCTCATCCGGACATCAGCCCGGCCGACCACCAAAAAAAAAGTCCGGACATGGTTCACCGAAAAAAAAAACCGGCATTTGGCTGGATTATTCGGGGTCCTGTGATGTTGGACGATTATGGATCCGTTTGAAATTTTGAAGGAGTAGTCCGTCACGATACAGTAGGTCACGATCAAGGTTAGTCTCGGTTCCATCCCCTCGAACGCTCGTTCCTGTTTAACAGGACACTCTGCGCCAAGGACAAACCAGGAACAACTCAGGAATTTTCGAACTCAGTTGATTGCATTGGTAATCAATATCTTGGCAGGTGTACATATCCCAGTGGTTTCGTCCGTAGGTGCTGAGTGTCCTGTTAAACGGCTGGGAACGAGACTAGATCAAGGTGGCGGACTGCGGGCGGGTCCTGTGTTTGTCAGCTCCGAGTCTTTACCCCTCACAAGATAACGACAGCTAATTCCACGCTTTCACACTGGGAGGTACGAGTGCATGTGGTTCAAGCCATCCCAGGCACAAATTTTCATGGTTTTGTAACTTGAACTCGTCGTGTCCGAGTCGTATCTACTGATACGATAGCAATCCCCCAGGCCCAAGCTTCGTCAGCCTGAGTGCTCAGTCTTGGCCTTTGGGGGTATTCGTCCCCAGACATCGAGCAGAAAGCGATACGCCCTCTCCCACTCGTACCGTTAACCACCACCTTCACAATATGCAGCAGCCTACATCTTCAAGTCGCCCGGCGAGGCTCCCCCTCATATTTTCCGGCATAGCCGCCTTCGCATGCATATGCATTGTTGTCATTTTCAGAGGGCCCTCCAGTCCGTCATATAGTAAGTTTGAGGTTTGATCACGAAGCTGTCTGGCATGTTAAATAATTCAACTAGCATGGGTCGGCGACGACTTCCCCCACACCCTACCTATATCACTCCCGCCGAAGAAGCATGTCATGAAGGCGGACGAATCTCATTTCGGCCTCCAAGCCGACCACGAATGGAGTGCGATCTTCCCCAAACCGTGGAACGGCTTTCTATCTCTGGGCCCCGAGAAGCGAACGTTCGCCGTTTCGGTATATCACCAACTCCACTGTCTCGACCTCATCCGTGGCGCGCTCAATGACAAGATCAATGAGGAGTTCACGGAGTTCGTGGGACATGCCGAGCATTGCTTGCGGTATCTCAAGGATACTATACTCTGTCGCGCGGACATGACGCTGGAGAAGTCGTTTTGGTCAGAGGATAGACATGGGAATACCGTTCCGGGCGCAGATGGCGTGGGGGCGACTCACGAGTGTGTGGATTGGGATGTGTTGAAGACATTCATGGAGGAAAATCCTGTCGTTTTGCCACCAAATGCTACGGCGAAGGGGGGAGAGGTCAGTGGGGGCCATCGTCACCAGCACATTGGAAAGTGAAGCGGATACCGAGTCTCGATTTTCCTCGGACAATGCAGATATAATGTTCCTCGTAACGCATATTCTACGCTGGTAGACAAGCCCGGAGCCGGCATACTTGACGGTGTTGGTCCTATATCACTGATCACCCAATCGAGTGTATGGTTTTCGAGAAGTGAAGTGGCTCTCTGACAGGTCTAGAGTACTGCACCTCTCGCGCACAACTAGAGCTAGAAAGCAGCCAAGTCAAGATTTGCCCTGAATCGTCTCAAGAACAAGGTGTTTTTGACCCATTCCGCTCAGCTTTCGGCTCAATGGTGCCGCTCACTTTGACTATTTCCATTTCACGCAAGAACGCATGTGCATGAGTAGTTAAACAATTAGTTTTAAGTATCCTCTCAATATTGATCAACGTACTCACTAATGGAACCAGTCTCCAAAACAATTGTACGGGAAGAGCGCCAGCCTTCCCGGTGTTTTCATCGGTTGTCTGACACGGATTGTCTGTGCTCACCACGGCCCACGGGTATGACCGTATGTCCTCGACGACCAAGGGGGATGCACTTTTGAACCTCGGGTACCCGCTATCTATGGTTTGGGTTAGTGTACGGCAGAGTATGTTAATACAATACGAACCGTGTTCTACGGTGTGTCAATTCGAATTGACTTCTTGAACGCTGTCGGATTGTCAGAAAGTGGTGTAGCCACCCCCGCTTTCCCCTCGATGGTTGGACCATTGTTGATATGAGCATTCGGCCGTTCATATCGAGTCCGGGACTGTTGCTGCCACAGCGATGAAGCAGGCAATCATGCATTGTCCGTCCGACATGACACCGCCTGTTGAAAAGTCACCATACACTGGCAGTAAAATTTGAAATTGGCGCATACACACTGTTGATCGATATGAACCTAATGGTCTCGGGCCAAAAGTACGACGACATAATGGCACCGCCCGTGTCAATTTATAACGAGAGAACGACGAGGACGACAAGAGTCACACGTCACTGATCGTTGACTGATCAGCTCCAGCTGGCAGCTAGATTAGATTAGATGCATGACGTCGACACTTGACACGCGCGCTGTGATTGGATCGTTTCTGGAACGAAGTCGAGCTCATCTTCAACCACGACACTGGGCTCAGCCTTTATAAACGCCGCGTCGTTCTTCGCGGCGTTCTCAGCACTTCCTCCCTCCCCCCATCATACTCTCCACGATCTCGGCGATGGCGAGGTCAAAGAAATCCGTAAACCCTGGGAACACTGTCCAGATTCCAAAGCCGACATTTGGCCAAGACGAGTCGCCTACAGGCTCACCCACAACGCCAAAGACACCGAAGACCCCCGCAGATGAAGGGATCGACTTCTTTGAATCTTGGTCTGTTGCTGGGGAGGAGATCAAGGTGTACGAGTTACAGCTGGATCCTGATGGCGGTCCGAACAAGGACAGATCAGTGAGCATCTGCAGCGTTCCCAATATTCTCTCGACATTTAACACGCGTCGTTCTCAGTATATGAGACTTCCTCCAGCTTACCGTCCGTACATTGTGCGCGTTACGTTGGATGCGGGAACGCCCGCTGCTCGAAATGGCGTGTTCAAGACAAACTTCCCATTAGACGGCGGTCATTTCTCAAGAGATCGGTTCACCGAGCGCAAGTGAGTAGTTTCAGTATAATCCCCCTTGTACTTTCACGAATACCTTATAGGCTTCCAACTGACTTCTCCAAACCGATCAAGATCGACCTTCCTATATCCCACGCCGGTGCCTTTGCCTACTGGGTCGAATACGACGGCGATACTCCCGGCTCGCGCGTCAAGGGACGTGAAGGCTACTTCAACATCGATCCCATTCTTCGAACGAAAGCACGTCTTCCTATCATATCTGGCGGCGCAGTCGCTGCAAACGGAAATACCGTTCAATCCGATGATGTGAATCTACCACTCGATGGTATATCCATGTTGACTGTCGTCTCGAAGTGGATGGGGACGTTGGATGATTGGAAGTCGTACTTCGCGGAAGCAAGTGCGCGTGGCTATAACATGTTGCATTGGACGCCTCTACAAGAACGTGGTGAGAGTAACAGCCCTTACTCAATCAGAAACCAGATGGTCTATGAGCCTTCTATGTTTGGAGCGAAAGCAATTGATACCGAGAGCGGCGTGTCGAAGATGGAAGAAATCCTGAAGATCGCGCGGGAGGAGTACGGCCTATTGAGCTTGACGGATGTGGTCCTGAATCACACCGCAAACGACAGTCCATGGCTCGCTGATCACCCAGAGGCCGGTATGTATCAACAGTTTTCGTAATTTCCATATGCTGATGGCTTCGCAGGATTCAGCCCCGCTAATACTCCCCATCTTACCCCTGCACTTGAGTTTGACACCCTGATGATCAACTTTTCATCTTCCCTGCAATCGAAGGGGCTTCCTACGGTAATCAACTCATCTAGCGACATCGATACCCTCATAGGCGCTTTCAAGGACGAGCTCACAAAGCTCAATATGTGGCAATACTACGTTATAGACGTCGTGAAAGAGAAGCAAGGTGTCAAAGATGCTCTCTCCGCAGGAAATGTGACAGCATGGTCTGGCTCAGATATCGCGCGGAAGACTGTCGTGGAACTCGCTGAGATCGTTCAGGACTTCGGGCTCGTGAAGGGGCTGCATAGCTTGGAGCGTCGATATGTCGCACGGGTGGATGGTCCGGTGGCCGCTGGCATCGTAAAAGCTGCCTTCGTTGACCTTGGAGACGATACAGATGCACTGGCAGATGCCTGGGTACGCGTCGTAGACGTAATCAATGTGCCGCTATATCGCGTGTGGGAGGAGGATACTGCCGCTGCTCTCGAGCAGATCAAGGGCCGAGTGAAGTATACTCGTTTGGATGAGCATGGACCCAAGCTCGGACCCATCACCAAGGAGTACGTTTCTACATCCGTCGTTCGACCGTCAATGCTTACACTGTATTCGTAGCCTGCCCCTCGTTGAATCATACTTCACACGCATCAAGGCCAAGGCTGACTCCGATCCGGCGAAATACTCACTCGCGAACAATGGATGGATCTGGAACGCCGATCCTCTCGCGAACTTCGCGCTTCCCCCTTCTAAGGCATATTTGCGTCGAGAGGTCATCGTCTGGGGTGATTGTGTCAAGCTGCGCTATGGTGACGGCCCCGACGCCAATCCCTGGTTGTGGAAGTATATGACTGAGTACGTCACGATGCTTGCCAAGGAGTTTGAAGGGTTTCGCATCGACAATTGTCACTCTACTCCGTTGCATGTCGGAGTTGCCATGCTGGACGCTGCTCGAGTAGTCAATCCAGACTTGTATGTCTGCGCGGAGCTGTTCACGGGGAGCGAAGAGATGGATACACTCTTTGTGAGCCGTCTGGGTATCAACAGCCTCATCAGAGAGGCTGGGAACGCTTGGGACCCGAAGGAGTTTTCGAGGTTACTCTACAGGCATGGCCTAGGAAAGCCTCTAGGTACGTTCAAAGGTCGCTTTACCCAGCGGAGTTGCTCATTATACGTTTCAGGATCCATGGATGGCGCATGTCTCACGAGTAAAGAGGAGCTTCCTCCTCCGACGGGGAAGGGCCCAACTCGCCCGTGCGTCGTTATTCCCCACAATGGATCGACACCTCACGCTCTCTTCTTTGATCTCACCCACGACAACGAGACATATCTCGACAAACGTTCTGCAGAAGACGCACTCTCCACTGGCGCATTGGTCACCTGGTCATTCTGTGCAATTGGCTCAGTGAAGGGTTTCGATGATCTCTACCCTAAACTTCTCAATCTTGTCGGAGAGTCGAGGAAGTACGAGGTCACTTGGCTGGATGGTGGCATTGCAAGCGCGAAGAGAATCCTGAATTCGCTTCACACTGAGATGGCGCTGGGAGGGTTTGAGGAAGGGCATGTTCACCAGGAGAATGATGTGAGTCGTTGATATCGTGACACCTCTCCCCCGACTACTGAGCTGCTTCTAGTATATCGTGATGCATCGTGTCCAACCGTCAACACAGAAGGGCTATCTCCTTGTTGCACATACCGCTTTCTCCAAGGGGAATAAGGACCGTGGTTTCAGTGAGTATCATCGTATTCATTTACGACGGATTTACTAATGCTAGCGAACTCTTTAGTAAACCCTATCAAGCTTCGTCGCACGAAGGCAAAGTTCCTTTATGGCGCACATCTCGATATACCATCCTATCAGCCCGACAACGATCCTTCCACACTCCGCGGTCTTTCAGGAAAGCTGATTGATATGCCCGAGGTCCTCGTGCCTCAGGGTCTCGACGGAGAAGGACCCTTCGCTGAAGTTATTGTCCCGGACCACTTCCCTCCTGGGAGCATCATGATCTTCGAGACGCAGTTGCAGGGACTTGATACCAGTCTCGATACATTTTGCACCTCCGGTGCAGAAGCAGCGTTCGGCGAACTTGACCTTGTCGACCTCAACGTCATTCTGCATCGCGCCGAGGGCGAGGAAAGAGATGCAACCGCTGGGGAGATTGGAACCTACGCCGTTCCTGGACACGGGGAACTGGTATATTGTGGATTACAAGGCTGGATGCATCCGTTGAAACACATCATGCGATACAACGACCTTGGACACCCATTGTGCGGTCATCTGCGGGATGGATCTTGGGCTATGGATTACATTCATTCTCGCCTGTCAAAGTAAGTTACCAGCATATACTTCTTGTTTTCGTCATTTGAAATTCCCACTAGACAGGTGGAAACATTCCCGAGGCTCTCCCAACCAGCCGAGTGGTTCAAAGAACGGTTTAACCGTGTAAAGGAGAACGTACCCCCCTTCTTGCGGCCCAAGTACTTTGCGATTATCGTCTCTGAAGCATACAAAGCCGCCCGACGAGCTGCCATCGAGCAATGTTCCGAATTTGTTGTCAACGGTCACTCCTTCACTCATGACCTAGCCCTCTGCTCTATCCAAATGCACGGCTTGGTCCAGTCAGCGTCGCTTGATCCTGGAAAACCTACACCATCCCTGGCTGCTGGGTTGCCTCATTTTGCCGCAGGTTGGGCGAGATGCTGGGGAAGAGACGTGTTCATCTCACTACGAGGTCTGTTCCTCACAACGGGCAACTTCCTTGGTGCAAAGAGACATATTCTTGCGTTTGCTTCGACCCTAAAGCATGGTTTGATCCCGAACTTGCTCGACTCTGTCCGTAGCCCCAGGTGTGTTTGACTTTTACCAATAGTAGCGCAGGTATTAACGCAAGTGCGCAGATACAATTCCCGCGATTCACCATGGTGGATGCTTCAGAATATTCAAGACTACGTCGCCATGGCTCCTGATGGTATCTCTCTGCTCTCCGAGCCAGTAAAGCGCAGGTTCCCAAAGGACGATACTTGGGTTCCCTGGGATGACCCTCAAGCGTACTCCTACTCCAGCTCCATCGCAGAGATTATCCAGGAAATCCTCCAACGACACGCGACTGGCATCTCCTTCCGCGAGTACAACGCTGGACCCAATCTTGATATGCAGATGAATGACGAAGGGTTCAATATTGTCATCAAGGTCGATTGGACGACTGGCTTGATCCTTGGTGGCAATGAGTTCAACTGCGGAACTTGGATGGATAAGATGGGCGAGTCTGTCAAGGCAGGGACGAAGGGTAAGCCTGGAACACCAAGAGATGGCGCGCCAGTAGAGATTACCGGGTTGTTGAAGAGCACTCTTCGATGGCTGGATGAGTTGTCGACCGCTGGAAAGTTCCCTTTCAAAGGCGTTGAGGCCGTTGGTGAGTTTTATCGTTAATACACACCTGGACGTCGGCTTGAAAGAAACATTGATAGTCGATGGCAAGAACCGATTGGTCACATACAAGGAGTGGAGTAACCTCATCCAGGCGTCGTTTGAGGAATGCTACTACGTCCCTGAAGGTAAGCATGGTCGACGCCCAATGAAGTTCAGCTCAAATTAATTTGGGCATAGATCCCGCTGACGACCACAAGTACAATGTCAATCCAAGCCTGATCAACAGGCGGGGGATCTATAAGGACGTGTTCAAGTCAGGTGTGGGAAGAGAGTGGTCCGACTACCAGCTGCGATGCAACTTCCCCATTGCGATGACCGTTGCGCCGGAACTTTTCAAGCCAGAGCATGCCCTCGTTGCGTTAAAGCTCGCCGACAAGGTACTCCGGGGACCGCTTGGAATGGCCACTCTCGATCCAGCAGATCTGCAGTATAGGCCATACTACGACAACGCTAACGACGGCACTGATGCTGCTATAGCCAAAGGCCTTAATTATCACAACGTGAGTCTCACCGTCAAAGTATATTAGCCTCTCACGTTTAAGGGATGATCAGGGTCCGGAATGGGGTTGGCCGTTGGGATACTTCTTGCGCGCATATCTCTACTTTGATACCCGCGTCGGTGTAGGAAGAAAGGTACGCGTATGGCGCTGTGAATACGGCGAACGCGATGCTAAAAGGTTACCTAGAACCCCTCCGAGACGCTTCACCACCTCCACAAGATCTTATTGGCGCCTCGCAGCCACATTCAGAACGACCCATGGGCTGGTATCCCCGAATTGACGAACAAAAATGGTGATTACTGCCACGACTCGTGCCGCACGCAGGCGTGGAGCTCCAGTACTCTCCTCGACTTCTTAGAAGAGGTCCACAAGCTCAGCACTGTGTAAGCATGGCGGGATTGTTCGTGTAATTTGACCCCGCGACGCTTTCTCTCTTCGTTATTGTCTCTCCGGAGCTGTATCGCATTATAGCCATGTACTTGATGATAGAAATCACGGACTTGATACGGATTATAGCAATACATACATGTCTCGGCCTCAGCTGTTGTTCAGAGGGAGAACTATCTTATCTAATCTTGTTTGTTGTACGTAATGAGACGATTTTGGAGTCAACCGCAACGAGTTTGCGAAAGACTCGCTGCATTGACCTCCTCCACACTTTCACAACAACACCTCTCATGACCCGCCATGTCGTTCTTTGGATTTGATCAACCAAATGATCTCGAGGACCAGAAGCGCAGGTTTCTTGAAGGTGGCCTCGCCGGTGCCAAGCAGGAGGACGTCGCTGTCTTTACCTGGGGCGAGGATAGCTACGATGGTCTTGGGGATGCTTTGCAAGAAGGTGGAGATGAGCTGAACGACGAAACATTTGGAGGATCGGGGGCTGTCGGTGAGTGGGAATCTCGGAGATCACATTTGTCCAATACCGTCACTCATGATTTCGCGCCATTTTGTTTTCATGCTCGCTAGGCAAGGACTTCGATTTTTCCAACCCGAATTTGCCGGAGGATAAGAGGGCTGCTGCTCAAGTACCACCTTCTGGTTCGTCAAGCAGCGGCGTTCCCGGGGGTCGTCCGAGTGATGCAGAGATCCAGAGACAGCAGCCCAGTACGATGTGAAATCTCCTTCTGATTTTCTACCGTATCTCATACTTTGGGCCAGATCGTGGTCCGCATTCCTTGGAGTCATTGTGGGATGACAAGTCTCCCTTCTCTGTCCTTCCTAAATCCAATGGCGTCCATCGCGCAGCTGCACAACAGGCCGCCGCTCATCACTCCCCTGCTCAACAGTACGCTCAACCGCATCAGCAAGGAGTCAACCCCTCGTATTCCTTCTCCCCCTTCGACCAGCAACCAATCACTGCCTCCTCGTCACGAGATCCCGCTGTCCTTACAATTGGTCATGGCGGATTGCAGCAGGGCGCGCCACGCACGCTGGAAGAAGTGGAGGCTGAGATGCGCGAGGCATTTGCAGCCCGACGCAATCAAAATATATCGCCTTCACAGTCTCAGTCTTTGGCGTACGCTCAGACGCAAGCGCAAGCTCATGCTCGATCTAGTTCTCAGCGTATCATCTCTCCTTCTAACACCGGCACTCCGCCACCAAGGATGCATCCCCGGGCGCAGTCACCACGGTTTCATCAACAACAAAGCCAGCGTCAAATCGATCTCAGTCAGCAGCAGCAGCAGTATTATCTTCAGCAACAACAACAGCTTCTGGAGTTGCAGGAGCAGAGAAAGAGAACGCAGCAGCTCCAGCTGTTGGAATTGCAGGAGCAGCTTCGGCTCGAGGAGTTGGAGAGGCAGCGCCAGATTCGATTGCAACACTATCAGGCTCAGGCTCAAGCGCAAGCTCAAGCTCAGGAGGCAGCAGCCCTTAACCAACTCATTCAGAGGGAGAGGCTCATAGCAGAGAAAAAGCAGCGTCTCGTGGCGATGGCCGAGTTGCAGCAACGTCGATTTGGGTCACCCTCGTCTCACATGGCGAACCAGCAGCACGAGGTTCCTTTCCAGCAGAGCATGCCGTATTTACCACGGGAGATTCAACAGCAACAAAGGATGTTGGCAGAGATGGCACAGGCGGAGTTCTTGAGGAGTTATCAGGGAACCCCGAACCCAATGCCTCCTGGCGAAGATTATTTCGACGACAGGCACAATGCTGATGGGATCCGCGCGGAGGCCATGCGGAAGATACAGGAGGCAGAAAGGATGGAAGAGGCACGAAAGAGGAAACTCAACAAAATCCGTTACATGGTATGTGGTTTTCAATCCACCTGGAATGGACGTGATGACCTAATCCTTCATATAGGCACGATATAATGACTTAATGACCCAATCCGACAAGGACTTCATCACACGCATCCAGGTCTCTCAGCTAGTTTCGCAAGATCCCTATGCCGATGACTTCTATGCGCAAGTTTACGGCGCAGTGATGCGGTCTCGAATGGGCGTTTCCGGTCCAGATGCTGTTCTCAAGTTTGGTTCAGGAGGCGGTGTCGGGCTGGGTGTGGCTCAAGTCAAAGGAGGGCGACGTCCAAGTGCGATGCAACGCATGGAACAACAGGTCGAGCGTATCGTCAATAACGCAAGGATGAGAGAGAAAGAGAAGACTTGTGAGCGCATACACACATTGCTTCCCGGAATAAATCTGACAATAATCCAGCATTGAACAGTCTACAAGGTGCTCTAGGGAGGACAGCCGGAAGAAGTTACAAGGCTGCTCCTCGTCAGCTCCTGCAGGTTGATTCATCCGGAAATGGAGATTCACCCACCCTCTCAAACCCCTCAGTCCACCCCCACATCTCCAAGACTCCGGACAGCCCACATGCTGAGCGCGCAGGAGTAGCGGCCGAAGCAGCTAAGCTGGGTAGACAGGCTCTTGCATCGGGTGTAAGTGGATCTGTTCGCAGCCCTTCGTGACAACTAATAGCTGTGACCTGGACAGAACACCGTGAGAGATCCACTATCGCACAGAGAGGCATTAGTTATCATTGAGCGCGTATATGATCATATCCTAAACCTGGAGCACCTCAGACGTGAGCAGCCTGAAGAGGGCGAGGAAGAAGCCTTGGTAGAATGGTGAACTACATACTTATGTTACATTCAGGAGATGCTCACCTGCGCTTTACAGGCAAGCGCACCACGATACCATCATCGCACAGATCTGGAATAACCTCCAAGTTAACCTTCCCCTTGACACCAGCACGCCTCACCCATTCCTCTCACTTCTCCTTCCTATTAAAGGGAAACGCATGCTCCCCCGAGTAACTCGGCATTTCGACTCTGATAAGGGGCTGACACTCCTTACGCTGCTGGTCGCGTGTTTCTCGCAGTTAGACGTGGTCATGAACTCTCCATTATTGGACACGTTGGACGATACATTAGAGAGGAAGGAGTTAGATTCTCAGACACAGGCGTTCCTTGGGAGCGTGATGCAGAGTGTGATGCCAACTGGCGCTGCGGCGGGGTTGAAGGTCGTGAGTGGCATGCTCGGTGTCTTCCTGGAGAGGAATGATATTGGGTTCGTTGCAAGAACACGCGTCAGTAATTGCTCAGCTCTCTGTCATGTCCCGCTGACTCAAAGCTTACAGCCTGGTATTGCGCTCCTGACGATGTTCTTGAGTCGAGTGGAGGTCATTAAACAGAGTATGTCTTCCCAAGCTGACGCTTCTGAGCTTCCGACCGAAGAGGATATGACGCAGTGGTAAGGACTTCATGTGTCGCTAATGTCCCTTGAATCTCACCTTCATCGCTCTCCAGGCAATACATGTTTGATCACCTATTCCAACTGCTTACCCCGCACCTCATTTTCCTCTTCCCTTCCGTTCGCCAATCCATCGCCACGGGAGTACCCTACCCCGACATCCCGAGCCTTGACACCATCGACCAGCCTGTCTGGCAATTCCTTGCCGCTCTCGCGCTAAACGCCGGATTGGAACAACAGCAGGTCCTCGTAGCGTCCTTGCGAGAACGCGTGCTTGAGAACGTGTCCACCGCGACCAAGGGTTGGCTCGCCGACGAGGAAATCAGGAAAACAAGACTGGCGAACGTGAACATCTTCTTGCACGCACTCGGGCTGGACAGTTCACAGATCGCGTTGTAAAGAACGCAAATATCGGAAGGACGACATATTGGACGGTATCAGGTATTGTATCTCTTCCGCCCCTTCACCACATCTCTCTCTATCGCTCGCTCGCTTTCTATTGGTGACATCTGTCTCAACACCGCTCTCGCTTTGTGATGATGTTGTGTTTTGTTTCAATGATCCAATTCTGTCTATGTTGTATTCATCTACATTTTCTCCCTCTGTGACATTCGAACGACATCTTAAATATTCTACCCAACCAACCAAAACACGGTTGCGACTGACTGGTTCCGACGTCACAAAAAGAAATCGCGGCACTTCGTCGGGAATTCCAACCTTGGTCAGACCAACAAACCTCACGGCTTACACATGCGACACGCAGCTCCTTCGATTGTCAGAGAGAGCTGTATACATACCGTGAGTAGTCTGGTTTACGCTGCACAAATGTAGAGCCTCCATTAAGTTAGTTCAGATATACATACTGGTACTGGTCCAGTCTATGCGAGGGCTAGCGCTCCGCACTCTCCTTAGGCTGAAGGTAGTACAGCAAAGGAGATCCTTCCAATCGAATAGGCATACGACAATGGCTTCTGAATGTGGCGGAAAGGTACGATGTTGTCTTCGTTACTGTCCCAACTGATACAGTTCAGTCCGAGTTTGAGTGAAGTGATATGTTGATGATGCCTCTGACAATTGGCAAAAGTTAATGTCCAGATATTGTGGTATTTGGATGCCTGATCTACTGGTGTAGTAGAGAGCAATCCTTGATATATTTGGGGTATCCGTGAACGTTTGTAGTTGCGTACGTTACAACCAGTTGGTTTGTGGTCGGGAGTTTTAGGATGATCCTACCCGGCTTGGTCATCGAGCCGCTGGAAGACAGTTGCCAGCGGCAAAAGTTGACCGTTGAACAGTGACTTGCACAATGCATATCCAGTGATGATTGACAGACAGCAACCTCTCTGCAAGAGCGAGGGCCTGAAATCTGCACTATAGCATTCGTATGACGTTTATTGCTTCATTTGACCCTGCCTACAAGCTCACTCTCGGTGTTTGATTCCCATTTCTCAGGCTTCCATGTTCATGCTGCTGGTGTGCAGCGACTGTCAACGGACACGCCAGTATACACCCTCCTTATGACTCTCTGCTTTGCATTGAGGTGTCTATTTCCCATGACACGCAACTGCGGTGCCGGGAACTGTGCGACTATCCACCCAAAAGGCGTGGCCTGTCTATGGCAGGGAGTTGTGCCTCCTTCCCATCTGTACTCACGATCCGAAGTCCAAGGGGATCACAGTGAAAGGTAGACATTTATAGTCCTTTGAGCATCTTGTGCCTCAAAGATATGAATACGGCCCCCTTGTTCGAACACTCCTGCACATGTCGACCGAGAAGCTCCACGATGAGCAAACGACTGTCTTCGACGTACGTGCAGTGGCCCTCAAGCAAACGATCCCGCTACCGGTAGTGGTGTCTGTCCCTCGGTTGGAGGTCACAGTCGTCCCCGTTTCCAGACCTTTAGACCCTCACCAGTGGTCGACGAGGCAGAAATGGACCAATGTGTTCCTTGTAGCTTCCCAGGCGACACTCTCCCCCATTTGCAGCACACTCGTCGCAGTGGGCTCTTCCCAGGTCAACCAAGAGTTCCATACAACCAATCCGGCAATCTCTGCCCTTCCAGTTGCTCTCTTCGTTGTTGGCCTTGGTCTGGGCCCCCTCTACCTCGCACCTTTCAGTGAAATGTATGGTCGCAAAATCATTTATGTCGTCTCTTTCGGTCTCTTCTGTCTGTTCAACATAGGAGGTGCATTGGTCAGGAATGAAGTGGGATTCATATTTTTGCGATTTCTTGCGGGACTTGCTGGCAGGTGAGCACCATCATTTATTTCACCTCTTTGATCTGTCTATTTATAAATCTTTCGCAGTGCTGGACCGTCGTTGGGTGGAGGAACCATTGGGGACATGTTTGCGCGTGAAGAGCGAGGTGGTGCTCAGGCTGTGTATGGGTTTGGACCCACATTCGGACCAGCGATTGGCGGTCTCATCGGCGGTTATATTGCACAACGTGTCGGATGGCGGTGGCTTCTCTGGATCATGGCTATCTCGTGCGCGGCATTATTTCTCACCTATTTCCATGAGGCTCACTACGTATATTTTCGTCTACACAGGAGCGGGTTCACTACCATCGTTTCAATCATATTCTTGCGAGAAACATACCTACCGTACCTCATCGCACGGTCGGAAGGCAAAACGTCAGCACCGAGGACGATCAGTTTTCGCCATTCCATTACTCGCCCTCTTCGAATGTTACTTTTCGCCCCTGCTGTTACGGCGATGAGTCTCTATGCCGCAGTCATTTACGGCATTTCTTATCTCCATCTTGTTACCATCCCTTTGCTCTTTGGACCCACTCCACAGTACGGCCTCTTCACTTACCGGTGGCACAACGGAAACACCGGACTTGCCTATTTAGGTGCCGGTAAGTTTCTGTCGTGGTCCTGACGAAACTCATGTTGAAACAGGGCTTTTTTGCCAATATTAGGTACTGGGTGTCTCCTGTCCATCGTTACCTGTATGCTCGTTCTCAACCGGTCTTACCGGTTTCTGTGCCAGAAGTATGGTGAGGAGAAACCTGAATATCGTATGGTGGCAATGCAGGTAAGAGCCTTCTCCGACACTCGCACCACCACGACTTCTCACCGGTCACTCTCGGGCAATCATTTTGCTTACAGTTTGGAATGCTGATCGTACCTGCTGGCCTCCTGATATACGGCTGGACGGCGCAGGCCCAATTACATTTCATGCTTCCGCTCTTCGGGGCCGGCATTTTTGCCTTTGGCATGCTCATGACTTACGTGCGTACAGTCTCTCATCACGTTGAGTGAACTCAGTGAAGGGTACTTAGTTGCGTCATGCTATGCTCTCGTCATGGCCGTGCATTTTTATTTTCAGATCTGTATCCAAACGTACCTTGTCGACGCCTTTCATCAGTATGCCGCATCCGCGCTCGCTGGCACCATCGTCCTGCGCAGCGTTTTCGGTGCTTTATTCACAACGTTTGGAACGAGTCTATATAAGACGTTAGGTTACGGTTGGTAAGTGCTATGTATTCCAACTCAATTGGAGGTGACCAACTGAGATTAATCCTTGAACTGATAGGGGAACAACAGTGTTGGCGTTGATCGCAACGATCGCTTTGCCAATGCCCTTGTTGTTCTGGAGGTACGGTCAACAGTTGAGGGAAAGACCGTTCGTTCCATAAGGCATCGAATATCGTTTCTGATCGTCCCGCAACGCATATTTATGAATTATTCGTCAGGGAGTGGTATGTATACGGATCCGAGCGATTCTGGAGATGAACACTAGTTATCACATGTCTTCTGGTGGGGATCTTGCTCGTTCCTTTGTATTTTCCCATATAGATGTTGGACCTTATTATTGTAGCAGTACGCACCAATTGGGACACCACTGTACTTGTATTGCCTTGCAAGATATAGACACAAGGATGAAATCAATTCTTGATCATCCAAATCGACATGATCTATATTGTACGCCACATCTATTATGTCCGAAGTCGAGACCTACTGCCTACTGTCCCTATCCACATTACTACGTACCATCTTCCGGTTGGATCACAAGTACGTCGGTATCGTCACGGGTCGCATATTCTCAGTGGTCCTAGACGGCAAGTTGCGTACTGAAGTCCCTTTCCTCAGTGCCAATTATCGACGAATATCGTTGTGGTTTCGAACACCCGGAGTCATCAGATCGTTCTCACTGAGTGAATATTGGGTGCCCTTGCCTGTGCGCTCCAGTTTTCATTACATCGCTGCCAATAAGTGTGGGAGATATCATGGGGGCAACGGCCCCGAGGATTGGGATCTATGAAGGGAATGAAGGAAGTGACTAGTGATGCTGACTTGAATCCGGAGAATTATACGGGCAACCACGGCACCGCCGTCGTTATCATCTACGTTACTGTTCGACCTATAGATATGTAATTCGAGGATGCAATTGCTGAGCGGTGAGCACTTGGCTGGCTCGATGAACTACTCTACCGGTAGATTAGTCCATAGCGAACTAAGGCGGTTCCTTCCAAGTGCAGTGGAGGCTCGCTGCCTTCCAGCACAGACGGCGGATGTATCGAGTTGCCAAATCAGGTTGGCTGAGTGACCGCAAGGATCCCCAATCGATGGTGACCGTTTGGCGCCATGACGAGCCAGCGATACCGGTAAATCGGTGTATAGTCTCGATTGACCGGTGCCAAGCTTGTTAGCTTTGGTACGACAAACTCGGGGAGACCGTGTGTGGTGACTAGTGCCGGTGAGTGGTGTTGGAGTGGGTTACCTGTTTCTGTATACTGTGTCCACGACCATGAAACCTGAAGCCTGCGGTGGTACATGGAGGAAGATGAACGAGGACTTGTGGTATCAGCTGTGCGGTAGGGGAAAAAGTGAGCATCCAGAAACACTGCAGCAGAGGGAGTATTGATGGTGGAAATGGGTCGTTTGTCGGTCATTCAGAGTCCAGCCAGACAAGGAGTACTTAGAGAACTGTGGTAACCTGGTTTCATCTGATCCGGCGGCCCGTCTGACCAGCCTTTGGCATTCCGCCGATCACGGCGCGCTGCGGCTGAGCCTAACCTCTTGGAGAGACTCCCCCTTGCCAACGCGTTTTCGACCCAAGGCATAACCTCCTGATACTGTACAGCATGAAACGGTCGACAAAAGAGGGGTCTGGCATCGTATAAATACAGGTATGGGCTAGGCTGACATCGCAGCAACTACCCACTGAACAACCCCTTTCTCCAAAATGTCTCCTGCTGCCTATCCCAAAGTTCGCCTCGGTGGTCCCAATGGACCTGAGGTCAGTGCAATCGGATTCGGTGCCATGGGTAAGTTTACCACTGTGTTCGCTGTTAAAATATCGGATAGCTCAATTGTGATTATTCTACAGGCATCGGTGCTACCGTCTATGGACCTGCCGACGAGCAAGCCGCTTTTGACACCTTGACCCATGCTGCTGATCTTGGTGTCACCTTCTGGGATACCTCTGATGTCTATGGTGCCAGTAAGCAGTCCCCTTACTTCGATTCTTCCTCTTGGGACCTAATTTTCGTTACAACAGGTGAGGCAACCATTGGAAAGTGGTTTGCCGCCACTGGGCGTCGCAAGGAGATTTTCTTTGCCACCAAGTTCGGCTCTGCAGACACCACCAAAACCCCTGGAACGATGGAATTTTATCAGCTTAACTCCAAACCCAGCTTCATCAAATACAAGGTCGAGGAAACCTTGAGGACCTGCCAGACCGACTACATCGACTTGTACTACCAACATCGCGTCGATCGTAACGTCCCTATTGAGGGTAAATTCTTTATCTAATTTGCACTGATGTTATATTGATATCTCGTGTCCAGTGGTGATGGAGACCCTCAAGCCATACGTTGAGAAGGGTACTATCAAATACGTCGGTATCAGCGAGGTCACTGTCGAGTTGATGAGGCGCGCCAAGAGTGTCCTGGGTGACAAGCTTATCGCCGTCCAGATGGAGTACAGTCCATTCGAACTGGAGATCGAGGGTGATTTCATCGCCGCTAGCAAGGAGCTCAACATCTCTGTGGTCGCCTACTCTCCATTGGGTCGAGGTAAGTTTCTTGTCCCCATATATCTTTTCCCTCTTTCACACCCTGACCGTATTCCACCAGGCATGATGTCCGGCGCATACAGGTCCCGTGCCGATTTTGAGCCTACCGACTCTCGTCTCGTTTTCCCTCGCTTCTCCGAAGAGAACTTCCCCAAGAACCTTGTTATCGTGGACAAGTTCCAGGAAATCGCCAACAAGCACAACGCCACCCCTAGTCAGGTTACCCTCTCCTGGGTCCGCCAGCGTCATCCCGGCCACATAATCCCAATCCCTGGATCGAGGAGCGTCAAGAGGCTGGAGGAGAACGCGGCATCCGTGAATGTGGTGTTGACCGAGGAGGACATGAAGGAGCTGAATGCAGTCGTGGATGCCGTTGAAGTAAAGGGAGACAGGTATCCCGAGGCATATGCTTACATCCAAAACAGGGAGTGCATTCCTCTGAGCGAGTGGAAGGGAGAGTAAATGCACTTTTCTCCATGCTGGTATGGGTCTTGGATCATGATTACTACTACGAAGGATTTCTTCTGTATAAGTACCTGGAATATTAACGGATAACAGCTTCATGATCAAACCTCTCAAGGAGGGGTGGGACTGGAAAGCAGATATGTCTCCAGGAATCGTATCTCGGCTCTTCCAAATCGAAAGAAATGGGCGATCTAATCTAATCATGTTGCCACATGTCCACTTGATAAATACGAAGTCTCCAGCTCTGACTTTCATTCTTTCCCCTTGCTCCTCCCCCGGGCCTCCAACGAGCCAAATGCGATCGTGTCGCACCGTTGGCCAGGCGGCCTATCCTATTGCACCAAACGTACTCGTTCACCCGCTACCAAATTGGCACATTTGTACCATGAGAATTTTGGCTTGATCATCGGTTGGAGGATAGTTATGACTGGCATACCCATTGCGAGTGCGACCGATGACACTATCGTCAAGATGGCATGCGGATGTGTTCGTGCTCAAGCAATAGGACTACTCGGTGGATTGAGGTCGAGCGCTTAGGATTTCAATCCAGTCTGACTGAATTTTGGGGTACAGAGGCCCTTGCAGCCTATCTCGCGAAGTGAGCACACAATGCCCTTTGTCCTTGCAATGAAACTTGCTCACTTTTCGTATCCGAAATGGTCCAGATCGTTTTCAAGGGATCCAGCGCGAGACAGTGTTGGGCGTGCACCATCCTCGCCTTGTCACAGAAAAGAAGCCCGACCGTGACACTCCCCCACTTCCTCTGGGCTCGAATAGGAAAGTCTTCTCGACGCGTGACATGTTCGACTTTCGACGTATAAAAGACGGGCCTCCCTCCCTCTCGTCTCTTTCGCAACTTAAACCACATCCACAACCACCGAGCACTCCAAGGAGTACTCAACCAGCGACCAGCCAACCAGCCATGTTCTCCCACACCACCTCCCTCATCTCCACCTCCTCCATAGCCTTCTAGCCATGTTCCTCCTCCGCCTGATCGTCTCAGGTGTGGCGGCGGTCTGGAGCATCGTCAACATGCTCATGACCGCCGCGCTCTCGCCAGTTCGCGTCCTCGACCTGGCAGCGGCTCCCAGCTACTGGTACATCAACACCCCCGCCACCCTCAACATCCCCCGCGCGCCGGTCGCCCATGTTGAAGGGTCGGTACCACCACCACCGTCCTCATCCTATTCCATCTCGGTCTCGCCCGTCGATGCCCACTCCATCGTCGCCCGCCGTCCGTCCCAAGTGCCCTCCCTCACAGGGAACACCACGACGGCACTCTCTCTCCGACCCAGCTCCCCCGTCTCACTCCAGTCCCGCAAGTCAGACGAGGAAGCCTGCGTCTGGCTCCCGCTCATCCCCATCTCGGTCGAGTTCCTGTTCGTCGTCGACCCCGTCGCCCCAAGCTCCGCCTCTTCTTCAAGAATCCCAAGCATCTCCGCTCGGACGATTTCCGCCACCCAATCGTCCGAGACCGCCTCCCGGATGCTCTTGAACTCGCTGAAGGTTGCGCTCTTCTGTCTTGCTACTGCGCTTGTCGCTTTGTGCAACGGAATGGTGCGTTTCCGACGCGAGCTGAGGTACTGGACACAAGTTGTTCAGGCGAGTGAATTCTTTTTGTGCCCACTCGCTGTCAGCTGACGGGTTTCCTTCTGAGCAGAACGCATCGGGTAGGTGGATCATGGAAGTGCATGGCCAGAGAATGAAGAAGCGGACGCGACGTGGTGGAAAGAGTTCACCGCAAGCCAGACGGAAGAGGAGAGAAGAGAGGGCCGCAGCGTCGCAACGAGCTGCTCCAGTTCCCGACCCGGAGGAACCGAGGCCTGCCGATCCAATCCCCGCTCCCAGTCCCATCGTCACACCGACAACCATCGCCGTCACTGCCGCCCCCACCCCCGTTCCCGCTCCCGAACCTCAACCAGTTGTGGCTCCTCAGGATGTTGTAACTGCAGTGCAGCATCTTGAAGACTCCCAGCTTGGCCCCACCGAGGCGACGGCACCCGAACAACCCGAGGCAACGGCAACCCAGGAAGTCGCCCCGACTCCAACAGAGACGCAAGTCGCCGTCGTCCCTACCCAGGTCCCCGATGTGCCGCCACCCGCCATCGTCGCGACCGAGATCATCGTCACCACGCCAGTCATCGAGGCACAACCTGCCACGCAAGTCCCCACGCCACCTACCTCCGCCACCGTGACCACCGAGGCTCAAGGAGGACGTTCTTCCCTGACGGTTAAGCCAGTTGCTAGCCTGGCTGTACCGAAGCCGAAGATCAGGTTCTCCACTGTGGTCGAGCGTCCCAGCCGTCCCAGCCATCCCAACCGTCCTGAGCCCCCCAAGCGGTCGACAGCGTTCCAGCCCGAGGTCTCCCTCGTCCAAGTGCCAGAGCCCGTCGACGTCAATGTGTTCCCATCCACCGCCACCTCGAGCGCGACCCAGCTCCCGAGGACCCACCAGCGCGCGATGGCCACCAAGGCCCCGTACCAGGCCAGCACTGCCTACCGGAATTGGCTCGTCAAGACCGCTGCCCCCGAGCCAAAGCCCAAGTACTATGTGCGGACGCTGAGGAAGTTTGTCAAGGCGAAGGGTCGCGACCTTCGGCCACCGACTTCCCGTGCGCTGACTTTGTCGACTCTCGCACCATCCGAGCTCGCGGCGGAAGATCAGGAGGCGGCGCAGCTGGTCAAGGTCTCGTTACCGCCTCGACCGTACAACGTGATGCTCAATACGGCTTTGGATGCTTGATTCTGGACTCATTTCTGGCATGGATACAATGTACTCTCACAACCTATTCATTTGTCATCTTTTTCGATTTGTGCCCTCGGATGTACTCTCGGTTTCTATCCTCTTCTCCATCTGTATTCTTCCTGGATTTGTTACGGATTGGGTTCATATGTAGCACAGCCTAGCCTGCATCGGTTTCGTCCTCTTTTTCTTGCCTCTGTATCTTATAGATTTGTCTCTCCTGCCTCATCATTTTCCCCTTAGATATATACCCACTGTAGATTTATTCCATCTCCCTGTATCTCGGATTCGCACCATATCCACACATTTATTCCACATTTCGATTTGTCGGTTATCAGCACCGCAGGCGTCTATCTTCCTTCTCCACCAAATCTGGTGATGACACCCTCGGGGACAGTCATCAAACGCCCATCCAAATAGCCTTGGCTGTTGGTTTGTTCCGACCAGCAGAAGTCTCGTCTTTCGTTCCATGCATGACGGTACCCGACGATTCAGAAGGACCGAAAACATTTCGTCCGGCACAGCAGACATCATACATCACTGACGGGGTTGTGTGTCATGTGTGCGAACCGGCATCCAGAAAGGCTGATTAGGTGGGTGCTGGTGCAGATGATTATGGGCTGGAACATGCCAACGATGTTCCCGCGTGTGGAAGATGGGTATCAGTAAGTAGTTATTCATGCCCTTGTGACAGGAATGAGTGATGGGCTGACTCGTTACGTGCGCGCGCAGTGATGAGCGACCTGCGACCCAACGACAGCATTCTGCAGGGACGATGTTCTGGGTGTCCTTCGTGGCGGCAGCGCGTATTTGGCTTTCTTTCTGCTGCAGCCGTGTTCCCCGAGAAGATTCTGCGGAGGACGCTGTTGACGTGATCCTGGCTGATGACTTTAAGCAGCACGACAGAAGGAATGGTAGCCCGCCTCTTTCTTCAATTTTAGCATCATGCTTCTCGTTCCAATAAATACCCCACCCCTCCTCCTCACTCCCCACTCCCTCCCTCTTTCTGCCCACCATGACCTCCGCCATCACCCAGCTCCCCGCGAAACTCGTCCAGCGGGCCTCCACCTTCGCCGCCGTAAGCACTGCTCTGTTCACGCGTTTTCTTCCTCCTACTGACGATGACGAACGGCAGAATATCGGAACGGCGAAGCAGAACGGTCCCAGCGCGTCCAAGGAGGACGGTCACTCCAGTCTCATATCCGATTTCCGCGAGCAGGTGCGCGTATTCATCGCCCGAGTAGCTTGGGCGTTAACCCACCCCATCGCAGATCAGGAGCGGTCTGCCAGCAGCTTTGGATTTTTCCGTCTTGGTATGCCTGTTGTCAATTATAGTTTCAGTGCCCCACTAATAAAACGTCCAGGCAGGAGTTGTCGACGCTTTGAGGCATAACAATGCCATCGACGACAGGAAGATGCTCGTAAGTGACATTACAGAATTTCGATCATTCGTCTGATCCTCTCACAGTTGGAGCATCTTCTCGTTTTTCTTTCCCGTCTCCCCGAAGGCCCATTCCAAACCAAGCTTCAAAATGCCGTGGTGGAACTTCGTGAGTACTATTTGAGAACTTAACCCGCCGATCTATCCTCACATCCCTAATCTGCAGTGTATAATGATCTTCCCCATCCTCCCGCCACCTATATCGGTGACAAGTACGCGTGGCGTTGTGCCGATGGGTCACACAACAACATTTCTGATCCTGACATGGGCAAGGCTGGCATGCCTTACGCTCGCAGCGTGCAACAGTCCAATCCTCTTCCCCGTAATCAATTGCCTGATGCTGGGCTTGTCTTCGATACACTATTGAAGAGAGAGAAGGTATATATCCACTTGCGTCCTCACGTTGCCAAAAGCTGATCTAAGATCAGTTTGTGAAACATCCGGCTGGGCTCTCAAGCATGATGTTCTCATTTGCCGCCCTCGTCATCCACACGTACGCAATCCTCATGTCGAGTTTTTATCACCTACTAACACGCACACATAAACTAAGTGTCTTCCGGACGTCTCACGAAGACGTCAATATCAATGAAACATCTTCCTACGTCGATCTTTCACCCTTATATGGGCATAATCAAGAGGCTCAAGATAAAGTGAGGACTCGCAATGGTCGCGGAACATTGCACCCCGACTCGTTCGCCGAAGATCGTCTCCTACTTCTCCCACCGGCGGTCTGCGTTATCCTCGTGTTGTTCAATCGCAACCACAATGTAAGTGTCCTCCTCTCCTCGCAAATTTCCGTTTGACTAATATCCACCATCATCTCCCTTGTAGTACATTGCGAAAAAGCTTCTGGAGATTAACGAGCGTGGAACCTACAAGGATCCTGATACGATTCCCTCTGATGACCCAACTCGTGATGCGACTCTGCTCGCTCAAGAGGAGAGCATATTCCAAACAGCGCGTCTCATCAACTGTGAGTATTCAGTGAACAACCCCACAATACCGTTGGGTTACTGACATCATGTATGACCTAGGCACCTGGTTCGCATCTGCTGTATTTTCGGACTACTTTAGCGCTATCCTCGGTTTGGTTCGACAAGGCAATAGCTGGAGTCTGAACCCCTTCGGAGTAAGAAGATCAGTACTTATTGATCCGCGATTGCACTGACAACACGATGTAGGAAATCCGACAGGAAGATCATACGTTATTTGAGCGTGGCCGCGGTAATGTTTGCAGTGTCGAATTCAACTGCCTGTACAGATGGCACGCAACTACATCGATGGAAGACGAACAGTGGGTTCACCAAGTCTTCGCCAAGATTTTCCCGGGCAAGCAACCAGACGAGGTAGGCTGATCATGTGCGAAACATCTGATACGCAAGTGCGCTGATCTGTCCTTAGCTCACCGTTCAGGACTTCAAGGCAAAAGCGAAAGAGCTGCATGCTACCGACCCAGACGTCACTCATTGGACCTTCGGCGGGTGAGTTGTATGAAGTACGTGCATCGAGTTTTCTCTGACTGTGCCTCAGGTTACAACGTCAAGAGGATGGATCCTTCAAGGACGCTGAATTGGCTGCGGTTCTGCATAACGCGTAATTATTTCTGTTGTTTATCCTCCACTCTCGTCTCATATGTCTGTCACAGAACCGACCATGCCGCGGGCGCATTCAAGGCCCGAGGCACACCTCACATCATGCGACTTCATGAGATTATGGGGATTGAACAAAACCGTCGATGGGGTGTTTGCTCGCTGAACGATTTCAGGAAGTTCTTGGGTTTGAAGCGTAAGTGAAAGCCGTGTCATACTCGTAGGCTACTTTCATTCTCATCATGACGCATACATAGCATACTCGAGTTTCATCGAATGGAACTCGAACCCAGAAGTTGCCGCTGCAGCCGAGAAGCTCTACGGAGACATCAACACGCTCGAACTTTACGTCGGCCTTCAGGCCGAGGAGGCCAAGCCAGTCGTCGACGGCGCTGGCCTGTGTCCTTGTAAGCCACTTCGTCCAGTTGACTAACGAGATATCTGTGTCTGACCTGCATGATTGTTCAGCCTACACCATCAGCCGAGCCATTCTCAGTGATGCCATTGCGCTCACTCGTGGTGACAGGTTCTATACCGCGGACTACACTCCCTTCAACATGACCGCCTGGGGCTTCCAGGACTGCCAGCGTGACCCATCTGCCCCGGGATACGGCAGCACATTGGGAAGGCTCTTCCTCCGCACTCTGCCCAACAACTTCAACCACGACAGTGTGTACACGTGGTTCCCTCTTATGACACCTCAGGCAATGAAGCCTATTCTCCGCAAACTTGGGGACACTCATCTCTATGATTTCAACAAGCCAGGTGTTATTACTGAGATTCCTAGTATTGGCGACTATAGGAGCGTTGCCGAAGTCCTGAGGAGTCCCGATAGGTTTGGTGCTCCTCAGCATGCCCGCGCGGGCATCATTGTCAGTGGTGCTGGGTACGTCCTCAAACACCTCTTCCGAATCAAACCACCTCTGATATACTTTGCAAACGATAGCTTCTTCATCGCTTCTGACTCTGCAGCTCGAGGCGAGCGTGAACAACGTGCGATGATCAAGGCCTTGACTGGTACGCCAGATGGCACCTCAAAGATCCTGGATTACTTCTACAAGAAGACCCGCGATATGATGATGAACGAGTCATGGACCGCTGTTGCTTGTAACACGAGGAATGTCGACATCACACGCGACGTTCTCAAGTACGTGCCCATCCATTGGGCTTGCGAGATGGTTTGTCAAGGTGTTATCATGTCAAGTGATGAACCACGCGCTTATGTGGTTGTTGTACTATAGGTCGGTATACCGCTGAAGGCAGACAAGGACTCCGACGACGACGGTTTCAGCCCTCAAGAGATGTGGGAGATGCTGTCTGATGTTTACACGTGGGTAATTCCCCTTTCACGAACCACGACACGTCTTCAAGGTGCCTTCCAGATACCTCTTCCTTGACGTCGATCAAGCCCAGCTTCTCAACCTTCAAGAGAAGTCGAAGGTCCATGTGAAGAAGTTGCTCGAGTACATCAAAGAGTCTTCTGGTGGCATCAAGGTGATTTACACTGCACATCGCACTGATATACGTCCTCTGTCCTAACCTGATATGGTCGTAGCTTTCTATCTCTGGGTTCATTAACGCTGTGTCTAACATCTTCAAGAAGCCCACCGATCACGACGAACTCGTTGCACGTTTTGCGGGCATGGGCTATGATGACGACACCCTTGCGAATTCACTTCTGGCTCTCCTCGTTGGTTCTACTGTCGAGATGTCTCAAGGTGAGCAGAGGTGTTCACTGAGGAATCACATTATATTGCTAACAACGCCGTCTTCACAACACAGCATTGACACACCTCGTTAACTTCTTCTTGGACGAGAACAAGCCGACTGAGGTTCAGTATTTGGCCAGCAAGAGGTCGTTTGGCTCGAGGGAGGAGAGCCAGTTGCAGATTTTGGTCCTGGAAGCTCTCCGTAAGACTCACGTTGTCTCCTATACATTGACTGTATGCTTATGATGCTCGCTTTAGGTATTGATCCTGTTTTCCGTGGAGTGTACCGTATGTCCTCCCCTCCACCATCGCATTCACTCGTTCTTAGACTTAACTTGTTCTTCCTTCTAGGTGACGCTTATGGTGAGCAGAAAGTCGGAGATCTGAAAATCAAGGGCAACAGCCGGTTGTTCGTCAACATTGCGAAGGCCAACCTCGATGTCAGTCATTTATTCTCCTCGTCCATTCCCCATACTGACTCGTTGTGACTTTCCAGCCTCAAGCCTTCCCTAACCCTCCATCTGTCAACCCGAGCGGAGCCCCTCGCGAACTGTACCTTTCTGGAGACGGATGCGAGAGGTGTCTCGGTCAAGATCTGGCCACCAAGGTCTGTCTACATGGCATCTCAATCCATCATCGCTCTGTGTTCTGATATTACTATCGACAGATCATGGCGCAAGTCCTTCGAGCCGTCTTCAGTCTTCCCAATTTGCGCCGCGCGCCTGGTATGTCTGGGGTTCTCAAGAGGTATGCACAGTTTTGAGGTTTCTGTTGTGGAAGCGCGTAATGACGTGTGGTGATTGCCATTTAGGTTCCCGTCTGACACTATGCGCACGAGCACCTACGTCTATCTTGCGAAGGATCAAAAGCAGACTCCGTGGGCCACGTCGATGGTTGTTCAGGTGAGGACCCTTCCCCTATCCGAACTCCGTGAACGATACTGATGGATGCTGTATTCGCAGTTCGATTGAACATGACGCATATCGCAATCTTGAGGGATTAAATCCCTGTCTCTTCTTATCCATGCATGCCTACTTAGACTGTCGATACTTACTGATAATGTCCTTACGATGAATGATGATTATACGATTTTACGTCCTTTTCATTTTGACTTTGTAGCGTGGCAATACTCTCTGCAGAAAATCAGGATGGTGCTGTACTAGAGGATACGGAGGGCAGGGATCGTGTCTCCGCCTAAGACGTCCGTGGTAGTTACATCGCATTCTCAGCGGGACGGGAAGTCTGTCGGGGATAATGACTACTGGCACTTAGCCTTTCGATATCAGTACTGCGGGAAAGCACTCCAACACCCGATGAGTATTGGCAACAAATGCCACAAGAGGTGGTGATACAATTTCGACACTTCGAGTTACAACCGACACTGTGAACCAAACGAAACACAGCGTAATGGCAGAAAGACAAACTGCGGGTAGGTATGGTGTTTTGTGGTTTAATATCGAGGGAAAGCACGGAAGATGAGAAAGATAGCAAGCACAGAAATAGCAGTTCAAATAGCACGATGGGCCCGGAAACTCCTTTGTGAACAGCCTCACAGCAATACCGTGACTGACTATGCGTGCCATACTCGTTAAAAGCCGAGGAATTGGCCAGTGCCTGTCTGGTACCTGGGACGGTTGCCAATGGCTGGGCCTGAGGAAGATTCATGTTAGTGCTCAGTCGTTTGTGCGTGATTGAAGGCCCGAGCGAATCACACTCACCTACGAACTGAAATGGACAGACGAGACAGTCATTCAACATGTCTACCAGCTTTCCAAGCTATACAGGACTCTACTTACCACAGCGAACTTGCGAGTGTGTTCATTGTAGAAGAAGATGATCAAGAGCTCGAGGAGGATGGAGAGCCATGGGATGCGATAGCAGTCGAATGCGAAGTACCTCGCATTAGAGTAGCGTGGGCCTACGTTCACCAAGGTTCCAGTTGAAGTACCATCCCACCGTTCTGCGCCCACATTTAATGAGCATCCCATAAAACATGTTTACAAGGAGAAAAAAAAGAGGTCACATACCGATGTTAGTGCCCTCGTAAATAGGCTGAGAACCGTGAAGAGCTTTTCTACTGACGATCAGCTGAGGCTCGGAGCCCGCAGGGCCTGTGCCTCCAAGGATGCCTGCAATGAACGAGGCGTCGACAGTGCCGACAACGACGACGGGAAAATTGGGGACTCGATCCTCGCTGGCTTCGAGGATGTGCTTCGCGACGACTTCGTGGGTGAGATCCTCGCGGCTGCGACCCTCAAGGCCCTGAAGAAGGCCTCCAAGCTGACTCTCGAAGTCCTCGCGGGACTGGGGGATAGATGTGGCTTCGGCGGACATGCTGGCTATGTGGGTTTGTTCGTTTGCGGGGTGAGGTTGAGCTGGGTGCTTTTGCTGTAGGTCCAGGGGGAACAATACGGTGATCTTATAGGTATTGTGAGGATGTTTGGGCTCCGCCTCAAGGCTTGTGAATTATCTGTAACAGGTGGTGTTGCAAACCTCCGTGCGATCTTTCTCCGTGGTAGACAGATCCACGCCCGTAAAAATATCATGCACGCAACAAACTTTGAGTTTTGAATACCAGAACAACGGGACGAATTGAATGTCTGCATTTCAGAACAACAGTCGTGTATGGCAACATTGACCTCGTGAACTCGCAAGAAATGTGATGCCGAATGGTCCGTTTGACAAGAGAACGATGAGCACATTGACAACAGCGGCTTCCAAAAACTTGAGAGACGTACTATGTACCCAGAGCCCAATCATTTACAGGCCCCACTGTTTAGGAGTTGAGCACAACGACCGAGGTTTTTGTAACCTCCTGATAGCATGGACAGACCAAAGCTCGTGGTCGTTTCGTCGACCTAGAATAGGCTTAAGGAGATAGGTAGATTTGAGTTCGTGTCGAGAGAGGCGACGGTAGCCGGAGAATACAATTTGAGAGTATCCCGCGGATGCAATCCTCCAGTCCTTGCGTACGCGGTTTGGGATGCTTCAAGTAGGACCCCGCCTTATCCCTTTGGTACCCCGATCCCTATATGCCCGAAAAGTGGTGCCTCAGAGGGCCGATGTCCCAGTCCTGGTGCCCGAAAGTTGGCCTGAGCTTGGGTCAATCACGGATGTCAGTCCGGCCCGAACATTGGGTATGTGGACCAAAGTCCCATCCATCATGCCCGAAATCAGGTGAGTTCCGGCCGGTCGGATGGGGCACAGTCAAACAATCCCATTTGCGGACGAATTTCACAGCAACTACTGTACATTCGTTTGCAATGCGCCCTATCAAAACGAATAGAGATAAACATGAAACAAATAAATGAACTTTGAGGGAGACTTGAGCGAAGGCGGAGGACCTTGAGTGTCCACAACACCCTCTCCGCTATGGATCCCCTCATTGTCCCAGAAGGCATTCTGCAAGCCTTTCAGCCACCGCCTAATACATCTGTCTTGAAGATCCTTGAGGATATATCCCCGATTCGATGCAGAACTGTCGAATCGTGGCCCTATAAGAGCAGTTAAAGGTATGATCTAGAATTTGCCCGAAAATGCGCTCCGCTGGGCGTTGTCCCGTGCCAGATGCCCGAAACTCGCGCAAAAATCCGAAATTTCTTATGCCCGAAAATGCCTCAAATAAGTCAAACTCGGATCGAACCTCCATTGGCATAAGGCGGGGTCCTCTTCAAGTTGGTCGATCCGAGTCAGCGCTTGAACATCCAACGTGTTTGCTACTAGCATGCGAGCCTTGATCCTGTAATTGCTGAGGTGTTCCATTCATCCTGCAAGTTCAATCAGTATCGATGAACATGCGACAGAATGAGGGACTGACCAGTATGCAGCAGTGGATTCTCTCAATCAGTCCGTAAGTCTGGCGCTCGCCTGTTCCATCGTATCCGCGCAGATGTTCCTGGTAAAAAAAATTGGAATATCCAGGATGAGGTTTCTTAAATCTTGACCCAATTAATATGCTTTATTACTCACCGTATTTGCTGTTTGTTACGGGCCACAAGACGCGAACAATACCTCTGAATCAGTGACGGGAGACAGCAGGGTTTACCAGCGCAATAAACCAATAGATAACGGACGAAACTCAGTACGACTCAACCATACGGAGCGTTTCTCTTATCTGAATTCATCCCTTTAAGTTTAGGGCCTCGTAATGCGCTCGAACTGAGTTCACGTCCCATGGAGAAGAGACAGAGTGCCAGGCGCGCCAATATGAGCGCTGTTACATGTTACAAGCGCCATAAAGGCGCTCGTGGGACTATGAAAGTCCCAAGACCCACCCTTGCTTCGGGTTCCATTCAACAAAGCTGGTGCGGAGAAACAATATCAGAGCTGAGTTCGACTCAAAGAATCCGTCGCGATACACACGTCTGCAGGTGCAGGGATTGAATTCGGGACGGAAGAACGCCATTAGGTGGAAGGCCGAGCCAACGTGTATTTGGTTTGGCCAATGCGTTGTTTGTGTGTTGTGTGAGAATGAGGCAGAGGTTTCGGCGGACCAGCGGTAACTTGAAGTAGCAGGATGTCAATCAATGACAGCGTAGAATCCTGTGGAATTCCAGGGGAAGGAAGCAGGGCGGCAGGTAAACCGACGGCCGAACGTTAAGTCGTTCGTTCTTGCGAGACACGGCAGACTCGTACAATGCATTCTTCGCAACGAAAGTTTTGAGGGTGCACTATTGGATGAGATCTTCGTTCAAGGGCTGTCAAGGCTGAGGGTACGTCGGTGGTGACCTCAGTGTGTGCGATTATCAGGATAGACGCTAACCTTCCAGGCTGTCATCTGGACTCACTCGAAAGAATCACAGAACATCGCATAAACATGACTATGTTTAAAGACAGTGTCCCATTCCAATGTCAGGCGAGGAACACTCTCGCACGTCCAAGCGCCAACCCCCAGCCCCACAGTATCCGAGTCTCAGGACTCCGTGTGTTGAACTCTGCGGGTCGGTCACAGAAATATCAGCCTGAGCGCACGAACAAAGAAGGGAAACAAGTCACTTACTGAATGAACCATTGTGAGGTTGGGGCAATGCAGAGGCCGCCATGAGCATTTTGAGGAGCTTGACAGTTGAACGCAACCCAATCAAGTACCGCAGCCTGATTGGAATAACACAATCCTGAGATGAGCACTGAGATAACCGCCCCGAGTGTGCCGCGAACCCACCCAATCAAGACGGCAGTATGCGAGATCGAACTCAGCCTGGTTGACGAAGAAACTCCAAGAGCTTCGATATTGCATCCCAATAACCGATGCACTCGCTGGGATTGTGAAAAGAGGACCTGAGCAGGAAGGTTCAGCAGTTCGATTTGAGGTGATGATTCCAACAGTCCTTCCGATGTCTCACCAATATTTTGACTGTTATACCGCAAAGCGTCGCTGATAACATGACACTCGTTCGGATCTGGTCCTCCACCAGCGGGTTGGAAGCAAAACATATCGCCTGAGAGGGATGAATAAACAAGGACGATATTCGTCGATGTTGTTCACTTACAGGTGGCTCCACATATGTTGACTGGTGGGTGTGGATGCGTGCGTCTGGCCATGCCTTGATCAACTTCACGAGTCAGCGTATTGGCGCATTGAAACGCTTGCACCTTGACGTCCTCGTGTTCTCCTATGAACGTCTCTGAGACGATGGTGGGTGACTGGCAGACGGAAAGGACATTGTCCGGAATGGCGTTAGCTGCCACGGCGCCAGAGAGAGCCACCGAACAGAGCAATACAACTTGGAAAGAATAACGCATGGCGAAAAGTCCTAGTGAGGTCCTGATTCGCTATGTTTTATACCTCTTCGCAAGAGTAGCCTGTGATACCAATCTGCGCACGACAGCGGCCTGAGCAAACCATATAGCGTCCAAAGCCCCATAGTTCTGACCTGAATGAATGAATCAGAGGGCAAATAGGTGGTCGAATCAAGCATTTCCATATCCCGGACTACCGTTTATGCCACCTCTAGAGTCATAGTATCGACAGGTCCAGGAGAAACCCGACAGAGAGCCTCAGGCTGTGTCTGATCTCGTCGCCCAGCGTGCAACCGACAGGTGTGGCAATGTGCCTGTTGCGTGACTGCATCGAATGGGGGTTTGTGCGATGTTGAAGCAGCACTTTCCAGCTTGGCGTTAGGATTCGTGCGATGATGGCTACGCTTGGCTCTGACGATATAGGACAATATGGAAGGCGTTCCTGGACTGACAGAACAACGAACAAAATCATAATGAAAAGCCAGCAACGAGCACCGGCGTCAGTGGCTACGGCTCACAGGGCCGCCAGGCACTGGCAGGCACTGACAGCACTGTCAGCAGCCACTGGCAAACTTCCTTCCTTCCTAAGTTCCTTCAACTTGAATCCGCGTATCCGCTCGTCTCATATTTCCAAGATGCCAAGACCCGTCCTCAATGGTGCTGGCTGATACCCTTCTACGTTTGTCGTCTATCATCATGATTCATGATATAGTTGCAAGTAGTATCTGACCCACATATCGTTCACTGCCCAAGGTACATCCCCTTCAAGATGACCGCCTTGGGCTTCCAGAACTGTCAGCGCGAGCCATCTGCACTGGGGAAGTAACCAACAAAAAACATTGCTCCTCTGCCCAACGTCAGCCACAACAGTGAGTATCTCCCACACACGGAGCAATCCCCGATGGTGGTTCATCTGCTGTGGTCTCAAATCACGACCGTCAGCGCATCTCCTCGCGTTAGTATGAGAGGGTATTAGTACTCCATATCCCCTCTACCTTGGTAGGGGGTCTTCTAGGGGCACATCTAGTGCTGTCGGAAATTAAACTTATAACATGTTATAATCTGGATTATGATTATACTATGGATTACTATTGTCCGATCCCTATATTCTGGCGCAGCAAGGTAACAGTGAGTAGGTTACGATACAATACATTATATTACGATACGGTGAGCATATTTAATCGTATTCATACCCCAGTCATGTGCAGCCACCTCTACCTGTCGGGGCTGAAGAAAAGGTCAGCGGCGATTGAACTTTAATCTCGCAACATCACAGGAAACTTGCGGATTCGACGGGAAAAGGCAAGAACAACCCAAGAATGTTTGACAAGCCTGGCTCCCTCAAAGAACAGGAACACCTCCTCCATGAACTTCTTGCCGAAACCAGCATCCTTGTCGCCAACCTGCAGTCCCACGAATTGGTCCCTGTAACCGCAAAGCATGGACCATTAGCAATGGTGGAAGGTGAGCAAGTTGTCGCAATGTGTGGCCTCAATGTGACATTCACTTAAAAACTCTCTACAGCAACACTCCACTCAATTTCCGACACTCACTTGTATTGCTCATGATGTTCTTGCCATACCCGGTTTAGTATACCCGTTGAGCGAATGTCCTCGCGATGCGGCCATGCAATCATTGCAATGCGGCCCACTCGCTCGTCTATGAAGGCAACGACCGCTGCGAGGGAGGTTGTGTCAAAGATGTTGCTCCAGGTCCCTGGTTTTGGCGACAATATCCACTACATTGACATGGTCACATGGCCGTCTTTTTGGCACGATTAAGTAGGATTAGATATGAATATCATACTGATACAATAGATTATTGTTACGGTAGAATTAGATATTCCATGGTGCAAGGCAGATAATGATATCAAATATTATTAATACGCTCTGTCCCGTAGTTAATCATAATCCGACAGCCCTAGGCACATCCGTACCAGTTTTCCGCCAAAAATCGCGTCATGTGAAAAATCACGTGTTTTGTCACATGATCATCACGCCATTCATCCTCCCTCTCGAGTCTCTACTTTTGAAATCTCATTGTCAAGTCTCGGAGAGGCTCAGCCACCATGTATCGATTCGTTTTGTATTTGTGTAGCAATTATGGAATTGCGGGGGTCAGTGAGCTGAACTACGCCAGTCAGCCACCAGCGGGGCCGGACCGGCCCTGCTCCCGTCGCCAAAAGCTGCCAGCGGAGCGAAGCGACGCCTGGCAGCGGTTGGCGCAACAGTCAAGTTATACATGAGCCAATGGTATTAGAATTTCTGTATTCGCCCTCTCCGCAGCCTTGTGGAGGGCTTGTCGAGCGTGTACCAAGGTAGAGGGCAATGCCGCTTGTCGGCGCTAGTAGCTTATGCATGTATGAGCCTACTTGCAGTGATGCGTGACCCCCGGGTCTGACCCTGGGTCTGACCTTTGACCGCGGGTCTGACCGTTTGACTTGACCTTTGGTCAAAGGTCATGGTGTGATTATCATGTGACTCGCAGTTATGTCTCATTAGTGACTCAAATTTAGTGCGACCGAATGTTCGAGCATGACAACCAGGAGACGCAGCAGCAACACTGCTACATTAGGAAAGGATCGGTCCCGTGACAATCACGCATTGACCGTTGACCTATGGTCACAGGGGTCTGACCTGGGGGTCTGACCTCCATCAAAAGTCAAAGGTCAAGAGGTCAAGGTCAGACCTCCGCATCACTGCCTACTTGAGTCTGAGATGATGAGGGCGTTTACAGCGCTTTCCGAAAACATTGACATTCAAGCTCCACGCAATTTCTTTCTGGCTTGCCGAGCTCCGAACTTGGAGGAACGCTGGAAGCCTCAGCGGCGTGAGGAGTTGGTCGGAGATCATAATAATCAGCCTTACAGACTTCGGCCTGAGCTGAACCAACTAGCAGATTTGATGTTGGCGGAGAAATGCTTCAAAGATTCAACTCGCAACTAGATGGCAGTATTGGCAACAGAAGCTGCAAGGAGGTGATGGTACATTTCGGGGACAAGCCCACTACAGCGTTACAGAAGAAGTAAACACGAACAGCGCGATGGCGACAGCACAGCATGATAGCAGGTATGGGGTTTTGGAGTTATATGTGTGGAGGTAACAAAGGATTTGTCCGAAGAAAGCATCGATATCAAAACAAACGAGGATGGGATTTTGTGGTTTTATATCGAAGCAAAATGTAAGGAAGAGCATAGCGATGAGAACGATACTAGATTGTGCCGGATCGATTCACATAGCATGCCAGCAGGGCTCGTTCTTGAGGGCGAGCAGGACCGCTGCAGCATAGACAGTGCGCCGTTTGACGAGGGTATGACACCGTGGTACACTCTGCGGCTACTTGCTTGGGAGGCCGTAGAATTTGAAGGTACCTGCCTGGAACCTCGGGTAGTTGCTGATGGATGGTCCTGAAGTAGAAGTCGACAATAAGGTGAATGCACTGGGAAGGGAGAGGAACTCGCGGGGTTATTTACCTGAAACTATGGTGGGAGAGTCAAATGGACATAAGAACACGTTTAGCATTGTATTGAATAGGTTGTCATAACACTTGTCGACTTACCACGGCAAACAAATAGCCTGAGCCATCATAGAACCATATGGTAAGCTCGCGGCGTCCCGACCACTCGTCGAGATATCCATCGAGTGCGCTGTACTTCAAGTCGCCGATATCTCCAAAGCTTTCGAGGCGTCCATGAGAAGTGCCGACCCAACTCCCTACATTTCAATGAGCACCGTGACATCGGGCTGTAATTTGGCGAGACAACACACGGTACATACCGTTGTTAGTTCCTCTGTAGACAACAGGTTGAGCACCGGCTCCTAGCGATATCTTGATGAGTAGACTAGGGCCCAAGTCAGCCTGCCAAAATTCAGTGAATTCGGCATCGGCCCAGCCAGAGATATTGATGGAGCTGTCAGGGCGCCTGTCTTCAGAGGTCTCGAGGATGTGCTTCACGATGATCTCGTGGGGATTGTCCCCGGGAGCATGACCTGCAAGTCCCTTGAGGGCCTCTCCGAGACGATGCTCGAATTGCTCTTGGGACTGGGGAATGGATTCTGTGCTGGCAGACATGTTGGCGGATCGCTGGGTTGGTTCGTTGGGGAGCGAAGTTAGCTAGGCGGTGGTGCTACAGAACTAGTGAATCCATCGTGGAGCTTTATATACCTCACGAGACCATGCTAAGACCCCGCTTGAACAAAATGATCATGTGAGCCCACTGTGAGCACCATCACAGTCCCAACGGAGGTCGGAAACCTACGTGCAAACCTCCGTGTCCACGTCTGTGGAGGTATCATGCATACCTAACCAAAACGTGCGTCGCGAGCGTCGGAAGTACCAGAGGAACGGAAGAATCGGAAGGATATGGGGTCCCTGTTGCGAAGAATGTCGTGTATGGCGCCATGAACGTGAACTTGCAAGGAATGTATGTGGTTACGATGAGTAGGTTCGAGATCTTCATTGCGGGCCAAGTTCTATTGATCACCAGAAACCGGAAGAGCTTGGGATTTGACAGCTACCCCCGATCAGAGAGTCGCGGTCGGGTATGCCGTGTTCAATTCAGAACAAATCAGATGGTCCTACGATGCAGTGGTGTCGTTTGCTGTAAGCTCTGGGCTCCAAATAGTATGAGGAGCCCAGAAAGTGGTCGTCATTCGAGGGAGGCGGACCTTGTCAACATCATGTGTTCGGTTATTGTCAAGAGATACAGTTCAAGTTGTGTGCCGGTGAAACTATTTGAGAAGAAGGTACGGGGGCCGTCATTGAATCCTTCAGAGCAGGTGTTGACACGACAGACGCACCTCCACATCCAAGACCATCCATAGCTGCGGGCCTAAAACCTGAAGTGAACCGTTCCATCATAATTCAACATTATGATGATACCTCAGAACTATGAGGAGGATTAAACCTGCGCGTCGGTTGCATCGTGTGTATGAACATTCCTGATAACAAAAAACAGCAGTTATTTTCCCATTATACCCCAGAATCAACTAAAGATGATTGTAATGCACTGACCTCGTCACCTACTTACCAATAATGCGTCAGAACAGGCTGAGCATAAATCACCGAGAAATGTTGATTTCAAGCGCAATAAGGGAGTTGATAGCGGAGGGGATATCAGCAATACTAGAGCAGACGGAGCGGTATTCCTGTGTGGGCTCGTCAATACGAGTTAGGATGTCGAATTGTGCCCGAAATGAGTTGGTGCCCATGAGGGAGCGGACAGAATGCCTCATGAGGGGCGCCTGTAGGAGGATTCCAAGTCCGCCGGGAGGAGACAGATGCTTCGAGTTCCTTTCGGTCCGTGCACGAAGCGACTACGATATAGTACAAGATGTACACTTATCCATAGATAGACACGGTGCGCATAACCAATGAGAGAGAGGGATGTAACGGTGGACCTTTGAAAAACCTGTGTGTGATTGAACGCCATTTCTGACGGAGATTGTGTGAGCATTGCATCTCCGAGTCGGCCTTTGAAGGAAGAACCTGCCCACAAGCGTGGTAGTATCTCGTCAGTCCCTGGAAGTAAGTATGGCGGCTAGATCAATATCAATGAATAGTCTAGGCTGTGTTCGTAGAACTCTGGCACATGTTCAACAGCAGGTGGCACCACAGGCCACAACTTGATCGGTCCTTGATGGTCGATATACATACTGAAGACACTGAGCTTCCAGGCTGTCCGGGTCGCCCGAAATGCATGAGGGATGATCAAGGAATATGGCAATGACATGGCACAAACATGTCCCGATACAGCATCCGTTACAATGTAGCTCTGTCGCGCAACGAAGCGCCCACCTCAAGATGTCGGCAGTATTTCAGGAATGTTAGATCCTGCGGGACAAATCAAGGCCGGTATCATTAGACGGTACAAGAGGGTGGAGAATTCACTGACTGAACGAACCACTGGGAAAACGGAGCGATGCAGAGGCCACGATCTGGGGTGCTTGGGCAATGGGAACTGAATGTCATGCAACCCAATCGCATACTACAGCCTGTTTGAATAGAATGGTGGATGAACAAGATAACAGAGATAGTTGTTTCTGCCCACCCACCAGATCTTGACGACGGTAGGTGAGAGCTAACCCAGCTTGGTTGATGAAGAAACTCAAGCAGCCCTGACACCACATGCCATGATGCCAGTGACCAATGCATGTGCTGGACTTGTGACTAGGGGGTCTAAGAAGCAGTATCAATGACGTTTCCAAAGATCTGTACATGTACAGATGACCCGTACCGACGTTTCGACAGTACATTGACCCGCAAAGCGTCGCCAACTCCCTGACAACCATCGGGCGTTGCACCCCCCGGCGGGTTGGAAGCCAGACGCATCACTTAGTGAAATATAGTCAGAGATATCTACCGACTTGATTTCCGTTCACCAGGTTCAGCCTCATGAAGAATAAGAGAATTAGTGCATTGGAATGCTTGCGCCTTGGCGTCCCAACGACCTCCTGTGACCATCACTGCGGGGGAGGCTGCCAAATAAAACCCACATTATTGCCACAACGGCGCTGGAAAGAACCCACAAAAAGGAGAGGCATGACTCGTAAATGCACGCCGAAGAGTCCTAGGAAAACCGAGGTCTCGATCTCACAAGAAACGGCTAAGAGCAAACACCACAAACGCACCTTAGCCGTGACCGGTCCACCGAATGTAGCAAAACGCCCATATATAAAGTTTAGGCCTGGTAGTTTGCAGCTCCATTCTTCATGGGAAGTAACCTCCAGTGGTGCGCACACGACGCGATCTGAGCAGACCGTTCAGCGTCCAACGCTCCATCGTTCTGACCAGAATCAATGCATTACCGGACCGGCCTGACAATCGCTGTTTCCATCTATTCCTGTCTCATGTACGTGCAGCCCCAATAGTATCATCATACGGACAGATCCAAGAGCAACCTACTTACACCGTCAACGTGGTCAACCTGCTACAGAGGTTGCGTTTATGGGGGACTGTGCATGTGGGCGAGTATTATCTCCGGCTTGACTGATAGTGAGACATGCTTAAGTATTGGAAGGAAGAAAGGAACTTGGTGAGGATGACTCGGCTTGCAGTGAAACAGTATTGAAGCAGTTCCCAATGAGGGACTCAGAAGAGTCAGGGACAAACAACGAACAAACAAACCAGCACGCGATAGGCGCCCTTGCTTGTTGCGTCTTTCTTGATAACAAGAAATACTGCGTACGTTGAGGTTTTGACTCTGACTCACGTTTGGATCTCTGTATCGTAAGGAACGTCTAGGATTATAATGTTACAACAATGTACAATCAGGTCTCAAACTGACGCGAGTCAATTCGCGTATACAACCTCCACAAATCTCTCATCCTCCGGCAACCCCTCCTCTTCCTCATCCTCTTCAAACCCATGTCGAGGACTCACACTCGCACTTGGCGTCGCCGCCATCTCCACCCTCTGCGTCCCAGGTGGTCCGTCCAGCTCCCATTCTCTCCTCAGCCTATTGAACACCATCTTGAAAGTCGACGCCGCGCCTTTCTCCAACACCAAGTTCAACGTAGACTTGTACCCCGCAATCGCGTGCAGTGTCGTGGGACGATAGACTTCGACGCGGAACTTGACAGCTTTGATGGGCGCCATGAGTCCCGTTGGGTCTCGGGAGTCTTCTAACTTGCATTTGAGCACGCCCATACCTTCCGCTTGCGTCAATACGACGGTCAGCCCAAGACTCTCCAGGATCTCGCGGCATTCTTGTCGGGTGTATGCGGCGTCCTGCGTAGAAACGAGTTGGAAACTCGCTGGTTTAAACCGGAAGAGATTGCCGAGCCAGGTGCGTCTGGGTACGGACGAGAAGACAAAGGAGCTACCGCCGTCAGAAACTGAGAACGCGGAGGAGGATGCTGGAGAGTATGGCGCGCTGCGTTTCTTTTTCAGCTTGGAACTGCGTTCGCCCGGTAGGGGTTCCGCGATTTGCACGTGGCGGCTCCCGACCCGCGAGGTCTGATTGCTTCGTAACGAGGACTTCCTCTCGGGTGCTTCAACGGATAGGTAGGAGGACTTCTTGGGTTGGGTGTTTTCTTTGTCAAGGTGGTCGTCTGTACGTCGACGAATGCTCAAAGGCCGGGTAGAATTCGTTGTGCGAGATGGACCGAAAGCGAAGGTGTCCGTAGACGGGTTGGTGGTTGCAACGCGTCTTGCGTCGAATGGTTTCCCTAGGTCTAGAGTCAAAGGAGTGGTGGGTGGGGCCCGAAGGGCTGCTGGCGAGTTCATTGCATCCTGGGATGAAGACGCCACGCTGGGAGTGTTGTGTTGCATGACCGCAAGATGGTTGACGATTTGCTGGAAGAAGTGTTGAATTTTCTCGTCTTGGACTTCCGGGATCTTCATCAACGGCGAAGTCAGGATCCCATCTCCCGTAGGACGGGCAGAGACAGGCGTTGTGTTGGGTGAATGGAAGTCCTCTGGGGTTGGTGGGATTTCCATGGATGACTGGGGAGAAGCTAGAAGGGTAGATCCGAGCATTCTCACTTGACGCATACGGCTTGGTCCTGGGCTGCCTGAACGTGAGTCTGGATGAAGATGATCGCGGTCCTCTCGAGAGGCGCGTCTCGGCGTAGGAGGACCAGAACGGGCAGGAATAGTCAGATGTTGATCGGCCTGGTGGGAGCGCCGCTTCTTGGAGCGGCGTTTGGACTGCTCTTCGACCAGTTTATTCTCCTCTTCCTCGTCATAGTTCTCCAGATGCCTTGCGCGGTAACGAGCCAGAAGGTGATATACACCTTTCTCCCAAGTAGGCCTGTCGTTGGTGAGGCTTCTCAGCAGCGCGTCGTCGGACATGCCAGGCCAGAGCGTATGCAGGTTGGCAAGAATGTCCGGGTCTATGGATGAGGCGTCCTTGACGGGTCGGGCGATCTCGTCCAAGTTCGGAATGTCGCAGTGCATGTCCTTCGGAGGATGGGAGATGTAGAACGGATGCTTTAAGATCTCAGGTATAGTGATCCTCTGGTGAACATCCTTCTCGAGCATCCGAGTGATCAGGTTCTGAGCAGCAGGATCAATGTCTTTCGGCATGGTGTACTTTCCGATCTTGACTTTCTCCAAGAGTGCAGGTAAGTCCTCGTCGTCAAAGGGAAGCCGTCCAGCGAGCAGAGCGAACAGGATGATACCACATGACCAGACATCGGATGAGGTGCCGTTGTACGCCCTACCCATGATAACCTCCGGTGCAGCATAGTGAGGACTCCCACAGGCTGTTTGGAGCAAGTCCGTCTTGCCTTGCCAGATGGCCATACCGAAGTCGGCGACCTTGATGTTCATGTCGGCATCCAGGAGGAGATTCTCAGGCTTGAGATCACGGTGAGCTATGTTGAACCGGTGGCAATAGTTGATCGCCGTGATGATTTGCTGAAAGTAGCCGAGAGCCTCAGGAGTAGACAGACGTCCCTTGTTGCACAGATATTCGAAGAGCTCGCCGCCTTCCACGTATTCAAGGATCAGGTAGAGCTCTGAGGAAGTTTCCCAAACGTCGTAGAGGCGCATGATGTTGGGGTGTTCGATGAGTTTCATAATAACAATCTCTCGCTCAATGCTGTGCAGGATGCGTTCCGCCTCGTCGCCGAGATTGTGCATGGACATGCGGGAGTTCAAGAGGGCGTTCTTGGATACGATCTTCACAGCAGCGTATTTTCCGGTCTTGGAATGACGGGCAATCCGGACTCGACCTAAAATCGTTTGCTCAGATAGAAGAGCATCGATAGCTGGGTAAAACTCACCTGAGCTGCCCTTCCCGATGGTCCTGCCAATCTTCCACAAACCGATCATCTTGGGATCATCGTCCTTCTTGCCCCGCCGGGGGATTCTTGGCATGCCAGACATTATTGTGGAATAGATGTTGCGTAGTTTGTTGAATAAGTAGAGTTAGTATGTCGACATATAGGCTGTTGTTGACAAAACAAGAAAACGTAGGCGATGGTCGTGGTCAAGGTCGAGGTCGAAAACAACTTGAACCACAAGAGCGAGCCACGTGGATGTGACAGAGACGCGTTGCGTATCGCTCACGTGGCTCTCGTCACGTCACTCTGCATTTCCTCTTCAAGCTTCAAGTTTAGCCGCGGTCTCCCTCTTCTTCAGAGTCAACACCGAGGATGCCTCAAGCTCAAGTCAAAGGCACTGAGAGCATACCAAGTCGCTCTGAAGGAATTACACTTCCCTCTTTCTTCACTCGGTATGCTCTAATATCTCTCGCATGCTGGGCCATGCTGTGGTATCTGCGATCGGGTCGCTCCGATATCGTCTCCACCTCCGATACGTCCATCGCCCCGGACAATGATACAGTTTCTGCTGCTCTGCACAATGAAACAGTCAAGTTTCAGCCAGAAACACCACAGCGCTTCGAGTCAACACTCGTTCTCTTCACCGAGGATCTTGTCCGTCAGCATGACGATGAAGACCAGCCAGTAACCGCTATATTGCCTGTCACGCAGACCTCGCTTTCTGCTATGCTCTCAACACTCTCCATTATACTGAAAAGCCCTGGGAAAGTCTCTGATGTTATTCTACTCTGTCCTGCCGACATCCAATCAACTGTTCGTCACGCACTTCGTCATCTGCTTTACTCTTCCGACTTTCTCGTTTACGTCGACATCGACCTCTCCTCCTGGGATCTCAACTTGCCCGCCGAGCTTGCTATCATGGAGGCCGCACGGAAGCTCTCTACCCGCACCTTTCTTATCTTGGATGTAGACGGTCTGATAGAGCTGAAGCAGGCGAACATTGCACCTCTCTTGTCACCGCCCATCTTTGACCTTCCCCTGGGACCTCGCGCGTCAGATCTCTCTGGTGCTGATTTCGTATGCTTCTCGCACAAACGTTCTGACGTCGATGGGTTCCTTGCCCCGCCATTCATTCTCCCCGCCGACCTTCTTCCGCCTGAGGATCTCGCTCCTGATTTCAAGTTTGGATACTGGGGAGCCCTGGGAAAATACCTCTCTTACACTACTGGAACTGGGGGTGCCGTGTACGGAATGATAGAAGCTAGCAATTACCTATGCTCATCCGAGCATAAGCACCAGGCCCACCATTCGCCTTCAAGCACCGCCTACAACACTGCGACCGATGAAGATCCATTCGTAGATATCGGCGGCGCCGACCACTACCAACAGACTGACAACCCAGGAACTTTCATTTTCGTCTTTCCTTCAATCAAAGACCTTCGTCAGCTCTACTCTGTCGTCTGCAGACTTCAAGAAGAAGGTCACCACGCATATAGCCTCGTTTCGGCAGAGGAGAAGGAAAGCGTGGTACCAATAGATGTACACTCCAACGCATTCTCACATCTGGAAGACTGTGATATCGACATCACAGTATTACCGGATGTAGACACACTAGATGATATGGCGACGTCACTCTGGGACTGGATTGCCTCGCTACCGTCCCCTCCGGATATTGTCATCGTCCCAGAGCAAAAGCACGGCGCACTGGAGGCTCTTCAAGTTGCCCGGGGAAGACACCCTGATTTCGACGCTCCAGTCATCAAAATTCCTCACGGGGACCTACCGTTTTGCGATTGGATGGGTGCATTGTCTTTGGATGAGTGGCTCAGTATGTCGTTTCCCAGATCTGATACTCGCCTCCTGAGATCATCCATTTGTTTAGACTGGCATGTACCTCAAGTCGACGTGACGGTCATCACAGACAGCAGACCTGCTTCCCTCACCCGCCTCCTCAAGTCACTCAGTTCCGCGCATTTCTTTGGAGACAAGCTTGATGTGCGGATCAACATGGAGCAAACAGCGGATCGTCACACTAGACGGGTCGTGCAGGCCTTTCAGTGGGAACACGGCTCTGTGTCAGTCAACCGCCGAGTCATTCATGGAGACTTGCTCCCAGCAGTGGTCGAGTCCTGGTACCCACGTTCTAATGATACCTATGGGCTTATCCTCGAGGACGACGTTGAGCTTTCACCTCTATTCTACGCCTGGATTAAAATGTCTGTTCTGAAATACCGGTGTGTACGGATTCTCCTTGTACAGATCATCTCTGCTAAAAAGCGAGATGCGCAGGTACGGTCGCCTAGCAGACAAATCAACGCAGCTCTTCGGCATCAGCCTCTACCAGCAAAAGAACCTCGAACTCCGTCCAGAAGGCAGCCGCCACCGCTTCTCCCCACGCACCACATTTTCAACCCTCCCCCACATCTCCCACTCCAACACGCCCTACCTTTCTCAGATCCCCTGCTCCTGGGGCGCGCTCTACTTCCCGGAACACTGGCGCGAATTCCACGACTACCTCTCCATGCGTCTCTCCGATTCCGACGCCACGCGGTTCAACTCGGAGAACGTGATGATCGTGGCCCCCGGAGTGCGCTCGAACAAATGGACACGGTCGTGGAAGAAGTATTTCATCGAGATGGCGTATTTGAGGGGGTACGTGATGTTGTATCCGAATTATAGGGATTATGTGTCGTTGTCGACGAATCATTTGGAGGTCGGGGAGCATGTGAAGGATGTTCCTGTGGAGGTGTACTTGCAGAAGAAGAAACTGTTCTTGCATCCGTTGATGCAGGCTGGTCCTAGCGAGGAAGCGAAGGGCGGGGGTTACTCTGAGGCGATGAGTGTGGTGGGCACGGGGTTGTTGGACTTGCCAGAGCATGCGATGCCAGATTGGGAGACGTTGCCGGTGTTGGATTTGTTGGGATTGGTGACGGACCATGGGACGATCGTGCAGAGGGGAGAGGGGAGGGGTGCAGAGTTGTTTGGGTGTAGGACGGGCCCGGACGCGAGGTTCGATGTGAGGACGTGGTTGTGTTTGGAAGGGTGATTGAGGATACTCCAGACCCATAAATTCCGATGTAAACGTGCACAAAGTGACAAAAACACTGGTTGACTTATTCATTCTTGTCACTAATCCCCCCATCCTCCTCCACCTGTTGTTTGAAAGCCAGCGGTGCGCCAACGCCCGCCGAGAACAACACACTCGTGACAAAGGCGGAAGCAGTAGACGACCAAGACCGCTGAGTTTCGTTCAGAGGTGAAATAGCAACCCAGATTATCAAAGACACGCTGGTCCAAATAACATCCCAGCCAATAGAAGATTGCGCAGGATGTGCGTGGATAGTGCGCCAAGAAACGTAGAGGAATTCTGTGAGGGATTGCTGGGCGGGAGGGAGTGAGGCGAACGCAACGAGTGTCGTCCGTGCGCGCAGGCCGAGTGCAATAACAGCTGTGAGTGAATACAGCGTCTTTGTCCGTATAGCGAACTTCGAGTTCGTATTGTGTCCGAAGGGTAGCAACGGGAGAACGATGAGGAAGTGCATGATGAGCAGGTTGGGCAGGAATGTTTGGGCAGTCGTGTGTGGGCTGATCCCGACTGCGAGCATGGAAATTAGGACGCTGGTCCAGAGGATAGGAGGGGCGTGGGACGTTCTAAGTGACGGCCTTGGTTTTGGCGTCGGGGACAGGAGTAAGGCGAGGAAGAAGAGGTTTGTGGCTACACTAATGGCGACCAGTTGACCCAGTAGCATATATGCCCAGATATGCTTCACGGCGTATTTCCGACCTGCAGAGGGGTTGAGAAGCTGCAACGATATGAATGCATTACACGTACCATTGGTAGCGAGAAATACAGTCCACGCGCCGACAGTGAAGAGACATATTGGCTCGCTCAACCACCATGGAACGGGGTCTGTGCTCACGATCGCCCAGGCTTCCTCGAAAAGGCCAGTGTTTAACAGCCAACTGGTGATTTGCTGTACAAAAGGCCCGCTCTCTGAGCCAGACGTGTCACGATGTCTGGTGAAACTCCACTGCAAATGTTCGGATGAGACCACATTGCGGTTGATGTCGTCGAACGACCTACCTTCAGAAACGCGAGCATATCTTGCAAGAGCATCAGTTCAGCCAAATCCCCCCGCATACGTCATGACAGGATGAACTTACAGTACCAAGTATGGAGAAGGGACGCCACGACCAACCCCGAGAAGACACGACGTTGCCATATCCTTCCAGCGCCCGAAAAGACAGGAATGTTCTTTCCTATAATGGCGAAGAGACCCAGTATCACCAGGAAGTAAGATGAGAATATTGAGAGCGCGACGAGCTCTGTGGAGGTGATGTTCATGGCGAGTCCCTGGTCGTGGTTCGCATTCTGTGAGGTTCTTCGTTGCAACAATCCGTGGGGGAAGCGATCTCTCCAACTAGGCGCCTGCTGGCTCGGGCAACCTGCCGGGCCTGCCCATACGCCAGAAAGCAAGTCCCTGTCCCAGACGACGAAAGCAAGAGACGAAGACACAACAATTATACAAACGCATCAAAGTAAAGAAAGCATCTCAAACGCCTCCCAAACATTCTCTCTCATTACCTGGTCACTCTCAATCCCACTCTCAAGAACTGTTACCGTCCTCCCCTCTGAAGAATCTCTTCCAAGTCCTAGAGTGAGTGGAATGCAAAGTGTGAACCTGTCAGGATGGATCCGGTCTGGTATCCAATCCCTGCGAGATAGCATGTCCTGAAGTAAGTTTGGGTAAAATAGATATATTTTTGTTTTAGAACCACTCGCGACTGCTGAGAATTTGAATCTATGGGAACGATGCAAGGTACTGTCAGAGACTCAGTACCGCAGGCTTGAAGCCGACGCTCTGTTTCAGCGCTCCGGTGCCGGCCGTGACAACGCCGGCAGCAGCCGAGCGATCTTCCATGTTGCTCCTCACCAACCTACTGTGACTACTCTTTGCATTTTAGCAAGTGCTGACTGGGGCAGTCCGTTGGAGCGTCATGGTACTTGCGATGCGCTCTCGACACAGCCCAGCTTGCAGCTGACAGAACCCCAGGATGCACGAATTCTCAAGTTCCCCTTTGAGAGCTAGACATGCCCAGGTTCCCTCAGATATTTGAACATTAACAGTGATTCAGGGTACACAGGTGAGTAATGCGGTTGGTTCTCTGGCGAGCCCCACTTTTGACCCTGTCAGCAGAGCGATTCGGCGACTCCTGCGTTTGTATTGTCCCACTCTGACCGTTCTCATCAACGGCCAGGACATTCCGAGCATTGTATCCCGGCAACTACTTGATACTTCCTGGTCATATGGTCCATGAAGCGCAAGTCCAGGTCAGACGGGTCGCTCGTGCTTGAGAACAGTGGGGCCTTTGAACGGTGACCGGTCA
>JAEVFJ010000059.1:0-133886 GCA_021029105.1 Cristinia sonorae | reverse complement strand
CTAACCCTAACCCTAACCCTAACCTAACCCTAACCCTAACCCTAACCCTAACCTAACCCTAACTAACCTAACTAACCCTAACCTAACCTAACCTAACCTAACCTAACCTAACTAACCCTAACCCTAACCTAACTCCTCCAGCTTCTGCTGCCGGTACACCTTCAACGCCTGCAGCCGGTGGTTCCCCCCGCACGCCAGACGTGGCCTCCCCTTCTCGCTCTTCCTCCACCCCACCATCTGGTACTCGTCCGGGTTCTCCAACGACGTCGGCGACAACGTGTCCAGGTCCACCTGCGACCGGTTCACGACGATGGCAATGGCGCGGGTCGGGTCGAACCGCTCGATGCTCTCCGTGCGGAAAGACTCCACCAGCCTCGCCGTCGCAGCCGGGTCCAGCTGCCGCGGGTTGAACCGCTGCATGGTGAGCTTGAACTCACCCTCGTCCGTCAGCAGGAACTTCGCCATCCCCAGGCGCGCCTTCTTCGCCATCGTCTTCATCTTCTCCTCCTCCAACGCCTGCCGCCGCTTGAACTTCTCGTGCGCCATCACGTCCTCCAACGTCTGGCGGAGGGACACACATCGGTAAGTACATCTCGCACAACAACGCGTCGGGCAAGAACTCACCGTTTTCTTCCCCACCCGCTTCCCGGACGGCTTTGACGACCCCTCGTCGTCGTCCGACCCGCCCTCGTACGCCATCGCGACGTCCTCGTCCTCCTGCGCCGCCTTGGCCTTCTCCTTCGCCTTCTCCGACTTCTCCACCGCCGCCCGCTTCTTCTTCGGCTCCGGCTCGACTTCCTCGACCTCCATGTCCTCCCCCTGCTCCCCCGACCCTCCCGCGCGCTCACCAGCCTCGCCGTCTCCGTCGTCCTCCCTCCTCTTCTTACCTTTCTTACCTTTTTTCTCCCCTCCCTTATCCGGTGCCTTCCCCTTCCCCTTTCCCTTCCCCTTCTCTTTCCCCTTCTCCCCGGCACCTGCGGACACCTGCGCACCGTCGTCGTCCTCGTCCAGATCCATGGGGTCACCCGGATCCTCGCCAACATCGCCGCCCGCACCGCTCGGTCCAGCGGGGGCGGCGGAGGCAAGGCGTCGGCGGGCGGCGGGTCCTGGGTCCACCGCGGCGGCCTGGGCGGGGGGCACAGAGGTAGCACGCGATTGAGACATTGTGTAGTAGTAGAAGTTTTGAGAATAAGAGTGTCTTGTGGACTGGGTAGCACACAAACGAATAGTCGTTGGTGGGCTGAAGAAACCTCGTCACAGAGATCGCCATCGATCTCGTCCGATAACATTTCACACTCCTCTCTAAACGTTCAGAGTCCGACGCATAATATTTTACATGACATAATGTGACATTACGATGTCCGCCAACGGACGCACAACCGTTCGCGGAAATTAACATTACGATTTCCGCCAACGGTCGTGCGACGGTTGGCGGATTTTAATACTACGATTTCCGCCAACGGTCGTGCAACCGTTGGCGGAATTTAATATTGTATTTTCCGCCAACGGTTGTGCGTCTGTTCGCGGAAGTTGCTCACTCAATGTCCGCCAACGGTCGTACAACCGTTGGCGGACATGACCTCCGCCAACTGACGTGCAACCCTCCGCGGACGTTTGGCAAAATAATTATACATACCGTCGTGGCATATCCTCTATATTTGTCTCTATTTAACCATAACCGAGTTATTTTTTACCCTATTAATCTGTTCACGTGATAGGTCACGAGGGTTGGGCCTGGGCCCGGCACGTGGGCATCACATGGTGTGACGTCACGAGTCTAGACCACTTAGTCAGACGGTGACGTCATCAGTCCAGGCCTTTGGTCTGGACCGTCGGCTGCAAGATGAGTCATGCTCCGACCCCGGTCGGGGTCGGTATTCCGAGTAATCGGGATATGAGTCATGGCTGACTGAGCATGATGCATGTTCGCCAAGACCAAAAGAACCGGACTGATGAGCTGTATAAAAGCGAAACGGTCTGACTGGGGATGGTCCCCCAGCCGTTTCCGGTTTTTCGCTTCACAGCACACTTTCATCGCGACCCGACCTCCGGCCGGCTCGCTCAGTTGAGTAATACCTCCCTAACTAACCTAACCTAACTCACCCTCCAGACTGAGTGTGTAACACACAGATTGGAGGGGCGGACAGTTGAGGGCCGTGTGGTGACAATGGCAGTAGTTAACCGCCCCCCAGACTGAGTGTGTAACATTCAGAGTGGAGGGAGGGGACTGTTGATGACGGTGCTGAGGAGAGAAATGAAAGAGCCGAGTGAGCTGGAAAGAGTGTGTGACGCAAACAAGCGCACTTACCAGAAAAGGAAGGGTTACGGAGAGGCGCGAGAAAGAGGGTGCTTGGGCGGCGGGAACAGTCGGGAAAGAGGAGGAGGTGGCGGGAAGTGGCAGAAAAAATGGCAGAGGGTGGCATCCATCAGCTGGGTGGCCGACGGGGGTGGCAGGGAGGTGGCAAGGAGGTGGCCGCTGATGGGGGGGTGGAGTGGCATGGTCCGGCTCCGGGTGGCCGACAGTAGTGAGGGGGAGTGGCAGCGAGTGGCGAGCGAGTGGCCAGGCATCAGGTACGAGTGGCCGACAGGTGGCCGAGGGCAGTGAGGGGAGGTGGCAGCGAGTGGCCTCAGGAACGAGAGCATGTGGGAGATCAATGATGGACCAAAAATTTCAAAGCTCTTGCCTTTCTCGGACGAATCTCGCCGGATTTGGGTATTTTTTGATGCCACCTGCGGCAAACACCGGGGATGGGCGTTTGGAGGAGAATAGAGCTAGTGAATGCCATCCGGATGATACCAATGTTTTGGCGTCTAGCTGTGGTCCATATCTCTTTACGGTAATTAGACGCCCTATTGATAGAGCACACAGCCTGAATGCCAGGGTTTGAGCAAAAATCCTTTGGGCACCCTAAAGACACATGCTCAGTTGGTCTCTTGGCAAAGCCCCAAAGAATTCCGTGCTTGGGTTCGCAACTGGCAGTGTTGCCAACATTTGATGAGCTCAAACAGTTATGCTGGATAGAAAAAGGAGATGTAAATCTACAACAATTTATGAAGGCTTTCCTGCCAAGGAATCATATGGTTTATGGTCTAGAGTCATTGGCTATGCTAGTTGCATACAGGATTTCACTTTGAAGAGCATGCTTCCTGGTGAGCTTGGGCGCCTACTCGCTTAAATAAGCGCCAGACACACAACTTCTTCCTCAAATATTGGAAGAACGGCACCACGGACCAAGCTCAAATTGTGCACAGATCATGTATTAGTGTATATGATATGGATTGTCAAAAAACCCACATGAAATTCATGTATGCATATTATCATATAAATCCGTTATAACAGTATAAGTGTCCTGTGGACGGGGTAGCACACGAACAGATAGTCGTTGGTGAGCTAAAGAAACCTCGTCACAGAGATCGCCATCGATCTCGTCCGATCAGATTTCACACTCCTCTCTAAACGTTCAGAGTCCGACGCATAATATTTTACCTGACATATGTGACATTACGATGTCCGCCAACGGACGCACAACCGTTCGCGGAAATTAACATTACGATTTCCGCCAACGGTCGTGCGACGGTTGGCGGATTTTAATACTACGATTTCCGCCAACAGACGTACGATGGTTGGCGGATTTCTGACTTACGATTTCCGCCAACGGTTGTACGACCGTTGGCGGGATTTAATAATGTATTTTCCGCGAACGGTTGTACATCCGTTCGTGGAAGTTGCTTGCTCAATGTCCGCCAACGGTTGCACAACCGTTGGCGGACATGACCTCCGCCAACTGACGTGCAACCCTCCGCGGACGTTTGGCAAAATAATTATACGTACCGTCGTGGCATATCCTCTATATTTGTCTCTATTTAACCATAACCGAGTTACTTTTTACCCTATTAATTCGGCGAGCTGTACAAGTGGTTGGAAGCTGCGATGTTGCAGTTTGTACTTGTTTTTCCCGACCGTCTCGGCTGCGCCAGTCCCCGCTATTTCAGCGGCGGTCACAAGTCACCACCCAACTCCCCAGGTCACCGCTCCGGAACTTTTGGTCACAGGTCACATCCATCCCCGCTAAGACCTGACGATTACAGTAAATGACTTTATGTCCAGACAATGAACAAGGAGAAGCACGACACGCTACTCCAAGATCTGCACTTCTCCAATATGCCTCCGAGTTGCCTCCGACTGTGGTTCAGAATTTGCATGACTCGGAGGTGTTCCTGATCTCTGGAAAGCAAACACGAGGGGAAGTGGGGGGACTGTGAGGCGACTGGTGTTATTAGCTGGTCAGATCAGCACCGATCACACTTCCTTCGTTTGCTTTTGTATCGCATTCGTCGCAGCACCAACCTGGATTGGCTCGCCATCTAGCAGTGTTCCAGTCAATCTTGACGATCACGTTGTCACTACAACAACTTGAAGACTAGCGGTACTCACTTTGCATAGGGACATTCATAGTCTGATTTGAAGTTTAACTCAATCCATGCAGCTGACTTCGGCAGTAGGTGTGCAATAATACTGGTCATGTCACTGATCTTACACGGCGGTGGAAGATATTTGAGATCCCAGTGAGAGCCTATGAAGCTGAGTTCTAGACGGTACGGCAAACGAGTGAACTGAGAATCCAGCGCGTCGTCAGCCCTTCTCCATCGCCGTGCAAGCTCCTCGATGTCGCGAGTGGATTGGTCCTGCTTTGCCTTGAACGACCGTCCGGGGTGCACCACCACTGCAACATTGCGGACCTTGCCGCAGGCGAGCAAGCTGACGAGACCGACGTTCCAGAGGTGGTCCTCGAAGACGAGGAGTCGTGGCAGCGCATGAGGGAGGTATGCTGACAAAGTGAATTTAGTTGGGCGTCGGTGGCGGAAAATGGGCGTTGTAGCAATCCACAACACGCACATTCAGAGGCGAAGCGTAAATCTAATATTGGAACAGTAAGTGTGACCGTTCTGACCCTCCGTAGAGGCACGGTGCGCCGCAGATTGACCATGGCAGCAAAGATATCACCGTATTCGGACGTGCTGAACTTGTCCTGCAGTGATATGAGCTTGCTACGCAACCGCGACGGCTGCACGTTGATGACTAGCGACTTCACCCTAGTCGTTAGTATGCCGCACCGGCCGCGAGATATGAACAGGATGTTTGCCACAGAGGTGGTGATAACACTGCGGTGCTTCTCCGTCCAGTCAACGTCAAACAGTTCTCCCAGGGGCTCTTGCGGCGGGCTATGGGAGATGTCCGCGTGCTGTCCCGAGGCGTGTCTGAACCGGACCAACCTCGTTGCCCAGCCGTTCGCCAACTGACTGATCTGATGGCAGAGGGAGTATCTCGTCGCAACCAACTCCACGCACTTCACAGCTCGAAAGAGCTTCAGCGCCCTGTAAAAGTCAGGGTGTCGCCGCGTGAGGTCGACAGAGACGAGCTTCAGAGTCGTGATGTTCTTCAGTTTGACACCGAGTTGCATCGGGACGGCTGATACCCATGCCTGGTTGTCGCCGTCGTCGTCAGCTTGGACGACGAGCACGTCAACAACTCCTGCTAGGCCCGGTCGGATCTTCAGCAGGTCGACGACCTCGGTGAGCTCTGCGCGGGAGCGGAGGTAGGTGGTGGTGGCGACGCGATGGAAGCTCAGGTGGAAGGAGGCGCGGGGGACGAAGGCGCGGCAGGTCAGGGTGCACGCGTAGAGTGTGCGCCTTTGCCATTCTCTTGAGCTACCGGACACAAAGATCCTCGCGACGAAGTCTATGATAACTTCCCACACCTCGACGGGGAGGGGTGGTGATGGTTTCAGATACTTGCGAGGAGGCATTGTGAAGACAAGTAAAGACTTGCTGGGATACGGTGTGGGATGAGGATAAGGAGGGTTATAGTTGGGAAGAGCGCTGGGTCTGGGTGGATGAGAGGGGAATATCGGACCGGGTATGAGGCAGTGCACGTTGTTGTCACGTTCCTGAATGTCCCATTGGCGTTGTGTTGATCTCGGGCTGTGAGCAAAAGAAGAGACGTACAGAGTTTATCCTTCGCTCATCAAAGAGAGAAGAGAGCAAGACGCCGTTGAGCATCACCTGCAGTTGTCACAACACCGGTGGCTGTCTTGCATGGCGCAAATGAGAAGCCTGACGTTCATTTATAAAGGCGAAAGGGTGGCGCACGCCTCGTGTCCACAGGTTTGGAGGGGTTTCCCGGTCGTCGTTGGGAGGTGTCAGGCAAACGCGCCCAGGAAGAACGCATTGTATGGTATCTTCCGAAGTAAAATACATTGTCACGCGAGAACTGTGGGCAAAGCAGATGATAACGATACAGCAGAAGTAAAATAACAGACACTTAAGGGTTCAATCGGATGGCACGACGGCGAACCTCGAGCAGAACAGCACCTCCTTCTTCCTCACGACATTCTCGCTCTCATCCAACGCACCCAGCATCTCGACGGGCATCGTCATCCAGCGCTCCCACACCCCAACTTCCACGCCCTCCCTGATCCTCTTCGCCAGCGGCACTCCACCTGTCAAGTCGAAATGGTCGACACGAAACAGCACGCACACCTCTGTCCGCAACATCTCCGGCTCCTGCTGCGGTGTTCCAAACGGGATCATGATCACCCTTGTCTTCGGTCGTGGCGCGTACTGCGGGTCTGCGGAGGCAAGAACGAGACAGCGTGCGAGGGTGGTGAGCGGGTGCAGCGCGGCGGGGGAGCGCGTGTTGGGCGGGGGCGGCGCGGACGTGTGCAGTACGGCAAGCACGCGCACGCGCAAGTCGGGTTTCTTGTGCTGGTTCAAGTGCCTCGCGTCCCAAAGCCGAATCGACGTCTGCGATGCCGCGAAGAACCGCGACGCGTTCTCCACGAGGCCGCCGCTGTGGAAGAAGGATCCGTGTCAGGGTAAGGGACGGATCACAAGTGGGAACGTCAACTAACCTGGTATACTTGCTGCCGCCCTTGCCTCTCGCCTTTGCTGCCTTCTCCGGACTCACGATCAGCCCGCGCGCCAGCTCCTTCTCCTCCCTGGTCACCCACACGACGTCCAGGTCGACGTCCGCCGTCTTGCCCTGCAACGCCAGCGCGAACAGCTCCGACGCGCCGTCCTCGCTCATCGGGTTCATGTTTTGAGCCACTCTGGTCTTGGAGATGGGCTGGGCCTTCTGAACGGACGCCGGTTTCGCCGCAGGAGCTGGAGGGGGTTTGCATGACTGCAGTTCGCGAGAAGGCTGGGGGTCGGGGAGGGGCAAGTGCCGAATCGTCTTCAAAGACACCGGAGGCTCGCGTTTGACGGGCGTCTTGCGTTGGGGCGTCTCAGGCGGAAGGACACGGTGGAATGGCACAGGTGGTCGCGGCGGTGGTCGATGAGGAGTGGAAGGAGCGGCTGGGGGATGGTCGACGTCGGGCACGAAAGGACGCAGCGGAGCAACGAGTCTCTTGACAGGGCGGTTGGCCGAAGAGGAACGCGGGGGAAGTTGCTCGATAGATTGTGGTCTCTTTGGCGAGGATCTCCTTGAATTCGTCGGCTTTGATGCGGGTTGGTCGGACCCAGAGTCGAAACCAGAGGTGAAAGCTGGGAGCCTGACTGGCTGTGTGAGTTTGGTGGGAGACGCGAACCCATCAGGTTCAAGGCGGGGTCTCTTGGTGGGTCGCGAACTCTGAGGATGGGTTCAGAAGAGGCGACAGTAGTAAAATCGGATGAGACGCACCATGTTCCAGTAAGTTTCAGCGCCGCAATGTCACCCACGGTTACGCAAGTAGCAGATAATATCGCGGCTACAAAGTCAACAAAAAGGGCGGTCTACTGACCGGAAAGAGTGTTGAGTGAATTAAGACAGCTGTTCGTGCTTATGGGCGAAAACATATTGATATGTAAGTCATGAAGAAGGAGCCAAACGTACCTCAAGAACGAGAGGTTAAAAATAGTTGCGTATCGTACGCGTGCCCAAGCTGTCGTTGATGTCGTCGAAGGAGTCGCCGCCGTCGTGGTGGTCGTTGTCGACGAAGCTTGGCAAAGATGGAGGTCTTCACGTGACTCTGTCCTCAAACCCCGTGACTCGGCGCGTGGTTGGGATTCAGGAACGCCACCGTCGCCACGCGTTTTTGCGGCGAGCACAATGAGCACGACGGGTCAGGAGACGGCGGACTCGGAGGAGCTGAGGAGGAAGCAGAACATGGCAAAGGCAAGACTAAACTACGTGCGTACTTTTGCAATTCTTAGGGATTTCATCCTGACTTTCCCCGCCAGTACTCCCACAACCTCAAGCTCAGGCTGCAGTACGCACGACTCAAGGTCGACCATGGCTGGGTACGTGTTTCGTTGTTTATTTCACTTACTGATCTTGTAATTTGTGGATAGCAACGACAAACCCTGAGCGAGGTCGAAAATCTCTACTTTAGACACTCCCGCCGTCCGTACCCTCCAGTTAACCCGAGAAAGAAGACGTCCTCCGATTCCAATCAAACGATACCGTATGAACACCAACCTGTTGCTTCCTCCTCCACTACGCCTCCCAATTTGTTATCAACGCCACCCCTTTCCTCGTCGGATTCCTTTGGAGGGCTAACTCGGTCGGATACACTGCAGACGATCCCAGACACATCGGGTGCGTAACAGCGTTCTAGCACTGTAACTACTCTCTTATCTCAGCCTACAGTGACACCAACGGCCCAGTCATCGTTCCAATCCACCACCGCATCCGGCTCAGTCGACATTCCCCGAATACCCATCCCGCCGAGCTTGGACTCGTACATGGCCGCGACGATGTCTCCACCAAGACCGTCTCATGACGCTTCGATGGAGTGTCGGGCGATGTCCCCGCCGCCGTGTTCAAGTACTCTCGTCAGACCGCCTCCGCCTCCGCACCCCCAGCTTCACCTTGCAGACCCGAACATCGACCCTTCATTGGTTTCTTTCCCAGCGACTCCTCTCACCCATCCACCGCCACCGAACCCTCCGTTGTCGATGGCAACTCCCGTTGGAGCCGGGCCACCACAACCACCCCCGACCTCCCAGCCACTCACCAGAGTCCCAACTCTCCCACTCCCCTTGTCACCAGCGCCATCCATCCCACCCACCGCTTCATCCCTCCCGTCCATCCACCGCTCAACCCCCTCACGTCCACCACAGCCCTCCCCGCATCCCAAACCAACACCACAAACACGACCTGCTCCTCCCACCTCCCATCGACCCCTCGCATCGTCCACGCCGGGAGGAAAGAAACCGTACCGCCCAATCCAACCCGCCCCCATGAAACCCTCACCCAACGCCGCTTTCGGCTCGCCCCTCACGTATGACTCCTTCTGGAGCTCCCACCAGAGCTCGGTGTCGAATTTCCCTGGCTTGCGCACAGCCGGCTCCCTGGCTGGGAGTAGCGGTGGCGGCGGTGGCGGTGGGGGTAATCTTAGGACCCCTAAAAGTTAGGCATAAGGCCTGGGTGTCGAGGTGACTGTGTCCGTTGTCCGTAGCCCAGCCCTCGAGAGGTCAAATTTTATGGTTTTGTCCGTAAAAACACCCGGGGCTCGCTGCTTTGCCGCGAGTTCTGCCCATAGCATTGACTTAATCCTTCGAGAGCTCATATTATGTCCAGAAAGTGCACGTAGGCATCGAACAAGGATGTATTGCAACAACGAGCTTGCTAGATTCGGCGTGCAATCAAAGACAACGACGCAATCTATGATCTGGACAGCGATTCTCAAGGCCTCAACACACCCTGAGAGCCAGCGAGGTGTTGCCTCCTTTGGATTTTCAGTTCTAGGTGTCATCATGTCTTTCTTTTCTCGTTTCAAGCTCCTCCAGCAAACTCTCGTTATTGTTATAAGGCTATCCATCTCAATGACTCGCATCATATCACTCACACGTCGTCGTAATCATCGTTTGATGTAGCCACGGTTTTGGGGAATAATGTAACCTTTCATTAGCCACTTCAAAAGGTCACTGGATGTATCAGTTCCTCGTGCAATTCCCTTGCACTCAAGCAAGCTTGGAGTTCCCGGAACTGATGCAAGTTTCTGCGCGTCCTATACAGATGCCTTTGACTTGTCCACAAAGCATCGCTGCTGATTTCGAGCGAGGAGTGCGCCTACCAGTGATGACCCTCAACGAACAAGCGCGGGATACTACTCCGTCAATCCGACAAGGATGTAATCCATGCAGTAGCATGGCTGGCTAGTCTCACATTTGGAACGGACATGAAGAATACACCACTTTCACTGACGACGATATCCGTGCTTGCACGTCGTGCATGCGGATCACGTTTACCACCCTCTCTTTTAGGCCGAACCGAATGCAAGCACAAGCGAAATCTCGCCCCTGAACCCGTTCCATTAAATAAATAAACCCATCCTTGGCTCGCACCTTGGCTTCTTCTCCCCCCCCGTTCTTCCCTCCCAAGAGTCAAGAACTGTCAAGAAGAACCAAGGATGGGACCCACATATCTCATACGCCGCCCCTTCTCGTTCCTCTTCCTACTATGCGTTTCGTGGATCGTGACCGGTGTGTTCGCATTGAGCGTTCCGAGGGAGCAGACGAGGACTCTGATTAGGAGAGTGTTGGGCGACCCGGTTTTGGACACGCTGTTGGCGCAGAACGTGGAGTGGGCCGAGGAAATGGATGTCGAGCACCCCGGGTTCTTCAAGGAGAGCGCGAAGGGACACCGTCCAAAGGTGCGACTTTCTGCTCGGTCTTTCAGTCGGGCTAACTGAGGGGCATTCACGCTGACAGGTCCTTTGGATCGGGTGCTCCGACTCCAGAGTTCCAGAGAGTGTGATCACCGCCTCACTGCCCGGCGAGATTTTCACTCAACGGAATATCGCCAAGTATGTCCCGCCCCCTGTCACTGCGATGTTGGGAAAGGTGCTAACGCGTCCATATTGCAGTCAAATACCCGCTAACGACACAAACGCGCTCGCCGTCATCTCCTACGCCGTGGAACACCTCAAGGTCGACCGTATCGTCGTCGCGGGCCACACTCACTGCGGCGGCGTCGCGTACTGCTACGACCACGCCGCAGAACTTCCGTCCCCACCTCCCAAACCCCTCCCGCCTCTCCCCGAACCAGTCCTGAACACGTGGCTTGGTTCGCTGTATCAGACCGCGGTGCAACAAGTCGAACGGACCAACACGACAAGGGAAGCAGGTCTGGCGAAGTTGACGGCGACGAACGTGCGGAACCAGGTGGACAGCGTGGTTGGAATGGACGTGATACGGCATGCGTGGAAGGAGGGGAGGGATCTGAAGGTCGTCGGGTGGTTGTACGACATCGAGAATGGCCATTTGGAGGACTTGGGGATTTGCGTTGGACCAATGGGACTGCCGTGTTTGCCGTGATGGTTTTTAGCGTTATGTGTTGCTTCGGTACGTTACTTCCTGCTGTCTAATTTTGCGGTCGTGTCGCGACGACTGGTGAGGTGCGATATGCTCAAATAATACAATCGTTTCATTCAAACCCGCTCGCCACGCCTCAATCTTGTGAGCGACATTCTTGTCTCATTGAGAAAAGCGCCAGCCCCCGAGGCCGTCGACCATTCAAGGCCGCTGTGGGAGTCCGGTGCAGGTTATACACCAATGTTGATGCCGAAACGCGTATGGAATGGGGCATACGTTCGTCTAGCTGCTGGTTTCAACGTCAACCCCCATGCTCAAACGCACCGTCTTTCCGAATGGATATGTGGATCCATCACGACATCTAGTCTTCTAGCAGACAGCGCGATGATGGGTGAATATAATTATACAGCAAGATTTCCACGCAGAGGACTTACTAGTGCGTGTCCGGATCTGCTGCCGAAGAAAACGGTGTGTTGCGATGTCTCCGAAAGACGGAGCGAGCAGAAATGCAGTACATGCATGGTGATGTTCAAGCAACCGTCGATGCTAAAGGTTCAATGAGTAGATGTTACTGCAACCCCCGTCAGATGTGTAGTCGTAGTGCGGTGTAGATGCTGTGGATTGAATCTATGATTCGTTGATTACACACGAGTGACATGGCTGCTGTAGAAACCTGATATTTCGCGAGCACATCAAGACGTTCGGCGCGTGATGTGCAAACGGTCGCGACATCTCTCTGGGTTCATCCCAACGAATTTGTGAGTTTTCGGATTGAAGACGAAGGAAGGGTATGTCACTTACAGATGAAAATGCCCCACTGCTTCCGTGCAGGGGTACACAGAAAGTCGGATCAAGAGAAAGAGATTGGATTTTTGGATTGCCAAGCGCGTGGACTTACCCCGCAAGATCGGAAAAATAACGATTCAGTTACAAGCGGCGAATGTTAGCCGTGGCAACTGCCAACGGAGAGATTCATGCACAAGGAAGGAAATCTTCGTGAACGCTGTGAGGATTGTTCATAACGATGTTGAGAATGAAAATAACGACGTTGAGGGCGTGAGTGAAAGAGAGACGGGCGGGAGGGAGGGAGAGCGGGGATGGCCTAATCTGGCCTGGGTCGGTGGCTTGAGAGCGTTGACGGCGAACGTCTGCCGTCTAACCCACTCTCCTCTCCCCGACGACGACGACTCTTGTTCTCATGAGCACCAGTCCCACATCTACTCATTAATCCTCTCGATTCTGGCGTTTATCCGTCATTCTTGTATCCTGGGCGACACTTCACCGACATTCATTCCTTTCTCTCAACTCTTTCCCGACACACCCCACGATCACGACCAAGATACCACTCATGAGCAATCGGAATGGACGACAACGCGCATACCCACTCAACCCAAGACAGGACACACCAAACGCGGCGGGTGGACAGGTCGTTCCTATGAAGTTGGTTGGAAGTTCCCTGTACGAAGCGTGAGTCTCCTCTTCCTCCTTCGCATATCTCCTCCCGCCCATTTCTCCATGATACACGGTCGGCGCGTGATGCCACGGCTGGATTATGTTCACGCATAATCCACGCGTTTTGGTCATGCAAGTTAGCAAACCTCCCTGTTCGTCCCCACTGACATTTACTTGTCAGCATATACACCGTCCCCCTCACCATAGGTCCCGACAAACAAAACATATCCGTTCAGGTTGATTCCGGCTCCTCAGACCTCGTCAGTTGTAGTACACTCTCTCTCGGTAATTTTCTTCGCTAATGAATCCTCGTTCGTCTCTAGTGGATCGCCGCCAACTCATGTACCCAGTCGTCTTGCTCGGGTACTAACCGCAAGTACGACCCCTCGAAGGCGACACCCACCGGCCAGGACTTCTCTATCCAGTATGTTGAGGGTACTGTGAGCGGACCGATCATGTGGGATTCTGTTCAGCTGGGAGGGTATCAGATCGACAACCAGGCATTAGGTGCGCCCCGTCCTTCGTCTCAGTTTAATCTCACACTTAACTAGACTGCAGCTGCCGCGAATCGAGTCGACGACGAACCGCTCTCCGCCGACTTCAGTGGCATTCTCGGTCTTGCCCTTCCACTGAACTCCTACATCTCCGAACAAATACCACCAACGGTTGGAAATCAAGCCGACGGTGCCGCCTTTACCTCCAACCTCTTCGGCACCACCCCTGCGCAGGACGCTCCCGCCGCCCGTTTTCTCTCCCTCTCGCTCGAACGACCAGGTTCCAGCAAGATTCCCTCGTATCTCGGTATTGGCAAGCACCCACCGGACATCATTTCAGACCCTAGCAAAATCGAGTACGCCCCCCTTGTCAACGAGCCCAGCGGCGCGTATTTCTGGAAATCCAACGTCAAGGCGGTCACCGTGTATCAGGATGGGCTGAAGAAACCGATCGCCGTGAAGAGTGGGAACGGGGCGGCGTTCGCAACTGCCGTCGTTGACTCTGGGATGCCCATCATCCTTGCCTCCTTGGATATTGCCAACGGCATATACGGTGCTCTGGGTATCGGTCCAGCGAGCGACCGCCAATGTGAGTTGCCGGTTTGTGTTCCCGCGTGGCTAAACCCTGACATGCATGTACAGACTACGTTCCTTGTGACCTCCCCATGAACCTCACTATCACGCTCGACGACCGTGCAGAAATCCCTCTCCACCCACTCGACCTCACAACCACGGCCCTTGGCAGCTCCAACTCACATCCTACGTGCATGGGAATCATTCAGTCGTTCCAACCAGGCTCCACAGTCGGTCAACTGGCGGATATCGTTCTCGGAGTGCCTTTCATGCGTTCAACATACACCGTTATGGCGTACGATCCGCCGGACTCCCATGGCGGGTTTCCCAACGCGGGAAACATGCCTGCGTCGGCGGCGTACATCCGTCCCCGGCTAGGCCTACTTGGATTGACTGATCCTACTACGGCGTTGAATGAGTTTCACGCCGTCAGGGTGTTGAACCAGCCTCTTGACCAGAACGGGAGACAAAACGCGGGGCAGGCTGGTGTCCCTCCCCCACATCCTAACGGGCCCAAGAAACTCAGCGTCGGAATCATCGTTCTCATTAGCCTCGTTGGCTTCGTCGCACTCTGCGTTGCATTCTTCGGTGCAAGGTGGGCGTTCGGGAGAAGGAAGTACCGACCAGCACCTGGGACGCATGAACAAGACAGCCAGGGGGACTCCAAAGACGACGTTCTGCTGCAAGAGGTCGCATATCGCCTCGCAAGACGATCTTCCATGTCAAACCCTTACGGTCCATCTGAGGATACGCTTAGGAAGGCGAGGTTCGAGGAGTACAAGAGACGGACGACCTACACGGATGACACGGAGAGGACGCGGGTGCACGTGGAACTGGACGACGACGCTGGGAAGAGGAAGACCATTGCCCTCGACGACGACTACCAAGAGCTTGGGTACATCCCATCCAAGTTCCGGGACTCAGACGCCACCTTTGGACGTTCGCCCGACGCCGAAGCCTTTGATCGCCAGTCTCTGCTTCCCCTCCGGAACTCCATCTTCAGCGACACCGAGCAGCCTCCACGGTCACAGACCATGAGTAGCATTCCGAATGACCGTGGCCACAACCGCCTCTCCTCCGTCGCCGTGCCGCTGCTGGGCCATTCAAGGAGTGAGTCCTCTGTGTCGCGGATAGACGATGACACCAGGAGGAGCCGACGGTCCATGTCACCACGGGGACCCAGGCCAGCGATGAGGTCCCACCAACCTGGCTCCATGGATTCGACGAATTCTGGTCCCCTCTCACCGCTATCTCAATCCACCATCCCCGTTGAGACGAGCGACATCGCGTCTCCGCAGCAGACGCGGCCGTCATCACCGTCGCCACTAGTCGCACCCCTCCCTCCGCCACCACCATCGCACTCTCAATCCCTGCTGGACATCAGCGATGCTGTCAACGGCGACCATGGCTACGGCATAGCACGGTAGCATCTCCGTCCTTCCTTACTTCACACTGTATGTAACTCTTCTATCCTTCCTTTCTTCTTTTTATTGGTCGGGAGGGACATCAACGGTCACTGTACTTGTAGCTCGGTTTCTACCCCACCCCCCTTACTACCATCCGACTCGGAACGTTCACCTCACTCCCTCTCTCACCTACTCGTCTCGCGTCTCTCCTTTCGTGCGTGCGCGCGTGTTCCGCACCGTGCCCACTTCCATCTGCGCGCCGCGCAACGGACTCATCAATCGGACTCAATTTCTTTTCTCTTTTTCTCACATCTCCCCCTCCTCTCCTTTCGCTACATAGTTGAATTAGGTACTTATGTCTTTGCGGTATTGGTTTTTCTCAGTCTCGGTCTCAATGGATGTGATGCTCTCGCGTCGTTTGAGTGATGAGGCCTGTCGTATGCCCTCCCGAGGAATCAGATACAGCTCGTGACGGTTGTGTGGCAAGCCCGTGCTCTGTATGGGTTGATCTTCCTCTATGAAGGTCGCTGTCTCAACCGGATGAGAAGTTGACGTTGCAAGAAAAATGACATAGTCGAAATGAGTAGATTCCGTGTTGCGCTTGATAATACACAAGAAACATGCTGTCGATACTTCGGGTACAGATTGCGGCAGTGCATCATTAGGTGAATACGACACTCTACTCTTTGTGCTTGAGCAACGAGCTCGACCTGTTGATGTTCGCGGTGTATAGGGCCAGGGCTTCGCCCAAATGACTATACGCATCCTTGACCAAAGCGACGCGCCGCATGAAGGCCTAAAGAGGATCGTACTATTCAGTCGTAGCAAGTAGAGATTCGAGTGAACGGTACCGACCCTCTTAGACCCTTCATCTCCGACAGCGGCATGGAGACCCTCGTTGATCAATTGAGCGTCGTGTCTCACCTACGTTTGAAGATGATGAGTAAACGCGCACAAACCAAACTCGAGGAGCACGTACAGTTCCCCAAACTGACGCGAAGCGATCCAAACGACCAGCAATGTATGTGATGTCTTCCTTCTGACCTTGAAGAATCGCCTGTAGCTCGTGCAAGTGCTGAAGCTGTGCCTGGAGTTGAAGAAGTTGTGCTTGCGCAGCGTCAAGCGCGGCCTTGTGTCCTGTGTGAGCAATGCCCAGCGTGATTTATCAGGGATTGGGAGTGCAATGAGAATGAGGGAGACAAGACTGACCGTTCAGCTGCTTGACGTAAGCAATAAGCACACCAAGCTCGGTGATAGCTGCGATCGCGCCAACGATCTTTAGAGAGCGTTCAGACCACCGCTATCATGGATGTACAGAATACCTTCAACTCACCAGGGCGCCGAGAGCGAAAAACGGGCCCAGAGGACCTAGGGCTGCCATGGATCCAATTGCACCTGCGCCGGTGACAATAACGGTGACACCAAGCGCAATCCCCATAGCCATCACGACAGTTTGGCATCTGAAAAAAGAGATCCGTCAAAGTCAACATAAAGTAGAACGGGGCATGAAACGCGGAATGCATACTTTTTGATTTCCAGCTTGAGTGTCTCAATTTCCTCCTGCTTCTGCGTAATGTCACGACTGAGTTGGACCTCGCGGTCTTTGGCGAAGTTGTCAAACGTGTTACGGAAGGCCTCCATTTCACGACGAAGGTCGGTGAACTCCTGGGAGTGTTGCTGTGCGAGGTCAATCGTTTCTTGCGAGTTCAGCTGGTGGCCGAACGGGTCCCGGCGCTGAATAGAACGAAGAGAGCGGTCATGAAATCAGCAGAGATCTTTATAGGGCCGTAACGGATGAAGACTGACGTTGATGAAGTTGTTGAGATTCCGCCTGGCGTTCGCAAGGTCTGCGTCCGTCTTGATGTTCTCGACTTCAGGAATGATGGTCTTGATGAAGTCTATCCATTACAAATATGAGTATCTGTCTGTGCTTCAAGTTTAGGGAAGAGTCATACCGTTGATGTAGGCCTGCGTCCCTGTCGCGGTATCGCGAGAACCCCACAGAAGGCTGGTCCATTTCTAAGAATGACGGGGTCGAGATCAACGAACTTAGCCCACGCGATGAGAAATACTGTGACTTACCTTCTGAAAACCGACCCAAGTCGGCTGGAATTTGGGAACGAGGAGACCATTCGGATCGGTGTAGTTATTGTTATCGACTTGACCGAGACCGACGCGGACGCGCTCAAACGCTTGGTCGACCTTGATGACGCTGTCGTTGAGGTCATTGACCTCCTTCAACAGCTTGTCTTGAGTGTCAGGCTTGGCAACCTCCTCTGATATTGCCTGATGGGCAACATCTCGGACAGACGGAGGGAGAAGAACGAGACCTTTGAGAGACGACTGGACCTCTATGGGGAGTTGGTCATAGACACCAAGCTCCCTGATAACATCGTACTGAGGAGGAAGAACAATATAGGACGACATTGCGAGTTCAAGTTGGGGCGAATGTTGAATTGAAGGAGAGGTCTCGCATCAGGCCGTTGCTCCTTTATGACGGCCATTGAGAGTTCAGATAGCTTTCATAAATTGTCAAAACATTCAGTGAAATGGGCATACTCTGGCTGGCGTGACTCGGAGTACTTACCATAATAACCTCAATAGCGTCATTGTGAACCAGACGGAAAGTTGGAAACGTATTTCAGACGGGCGGAGTTTTAAGCTTCAAGCTCAGCCACGAGCACCAATCTTCCGAGCCCTCCTCAAACCGCCTTGTCCAGGTTGAAATAGGGATCGATATTTCTCTAGGCCGATGACACCTTTCCCGTTGGTTCACCACATACGTTAACTCATTGAAAAGACTCCAAACGGCGACTCAAGAAGAAGTAACCACATGCCCACCCCCCAGGCCTTCATCATGATGGATCACTGGCAGAAGTCAGTGTTCCAGTTTGATTGCTTGCAGCGAAGAACGTCGCCAAGTGGGGACCCTCTCCTCATATGTTGGTCATTCACGTCCCCAATTTCAAAATCATGATGGGAGTTCGTTCGCTCTTGGGGATTCAAGTTGCCTATTGAATGTTTTGCGGCGCTGCGGTGAAGACGTGCATAATTGAACTCATGACTGCGTTATATGAGAGGTGGAATGCAAAGTTCAAGCTGATGTTTACCGCCAAAAACCTTCCTTGATCCAACGACCTCTATACAGACTATCTTACGCTCGGGCTGACATTGCATTGGTTCAATTCCTCACATAAATTCTTTCGGCTCTTCCGCCAGTATCGATGATACTAATACACAAAATATTGGACTAACTACATATTCGGCGCCGACGATGGTCAACCGACGAGAGCACCCTACTCATTGGCTTTAATCAACGTCGTCGCCTTGTTGATATTCGTAGCATACAGGGCCAATGCTCTGGACAATTTGATGTACGACTCCTTGATCAAGTTGACGCGACGCATGAATGCCTATCAGAAAGCCGAAATGGTCAGTCGTAAAATACAGGAGTATAATGGGGACTACAGACCCTCCTGGACCCTTCGTCTCCAACAGCGGCATGTAAATCCTGGTTGATTAGCTGCGCGTCGTGCCTCACCTACAATCATTCGGTTGACTATTCAGATGTTATCAGGCAAGATGATGAAGGGAACATACGATTCCCCAGATGGCAGCGAAACGATCCAGGCGACCAGCAATGAAGGTGATGTCGTCTTTCTGACCTTGAAGAATGGCTTGCAGCTCGTGTAAATGTTGAAGATGGGCCTGGAGTTGAAGAAGCTGTGCTTGTGCGATATCAAGATCCGCCTTGTGTCCTGATTATAACATAGTATGTTACTAGGTTGGAAAAGCGTCGAAGAGAGCATAAGAACTGACTATTCAGTTGCGTGACATACGCAATCAAGACACCAAGCTGCGTGATAGCTGCGATTGCACCAGCGATCTACCGAACGCGGTAAGTAGAGCGGCTTGTAAGATATTGCGCAGGTCACCGCACCAAAATGCCAATGGCAACGAACGGGCCAAGAGGTCCCAACGCTGCCATGGAGCCAACCGCACCGGCACCAGTGACGAGGACAGTGACACCAAGTGAGATACCCAAGGCCATTACCACAGTCTCACATCTAGGAATGTGTTTCCGTGAGCTAAGAAGAAAAGTAGGGATCTAATAGAGAGACCGACTTTTTGATCTCAAGCTGCAACCGTTGGATGTCGTTCTGCTTCTCAGTGATTTCTTGACCCAGTTGCACTTCATGATCCTTGGCAAAATCATCAAACGTGCCTCGGAATGCCTCCATGTCACGACGAAGGTCGGTGAAAGCCTGAGAATGTTGCTGAGCCATGTCAACGGTTTCTTGCGAGTTGAGCTGCTCGCCGAATGGGTCTCGGCGCTGCGAGTCGGGTAAGCGAGAAAGAAGTGATATCTGAAGAGGCGTCTCACGTTGATGAAGGCGTTCAAATCAAGCCTAGCGTCCGCAAGGTCCGCTTCGGTCTCGATGAGCTCTATCTCGGGGATAATGACGTTGAGGAAGTCTGGTGTGCTTCTCAGTATACGCAAAGTCGAAGGCCTAGAGGAGGCATACCGTTGATGTAGGCTTGGGTTCTAGTGGCCGTGTCACGAGATCCCCAAAGAATAGTGGTCCACGTCTAAAAGGCCGAGCATGAGGCAAGGAAAGAACGCTGAAGAGCTGGCGACTCACCCTCTGGAAGCCGACCCAAGTCGGTTGAAACTTGGGGACAGGGCGACCGTTCGCATCGGTGAAGTTATTATTGTCGACTTGGCCAAGGCCAACACGAACACGTTCGAACGCTGCGTCAACCTTCACGGCGCTGTCTCCGAGTTCTTTGACCTCTTCCAAGAGCTTGTCCTGGGTATCGGGTTTGGAGACCTCAGCTGCCATAGCCTCTTGAGCTTTTTCCTGAACGGAAGGAGGTTGGACAGCTAGATCGTGCAAGGATTGCTTGACATCGGCTGGGAGGTCATCATAAACACCGAGTTCCTTGATGACGTCGAACTCGTGAGGAAGAGACATGATGAGAGATGATGGTGTGTATGATAGGAGAGGGGGCACCTGGAGGAGCCTCTTTTAAGCTGCGTATGTCGTGATAGGACCCCAGGATGTCCCTGCTTACCATCAGCCTCTAACAGTCTGAGTATTCAGCGTGAATGCCCATGGTAATTGACTCCCATTGTGCAGGAACTGACCACTTAATGGGGCATTAGTGGGGTGCGCTGGCGAATCCGGGATAGAAACCTGCAAGCTGAAAAGGGGGATTGTAAACGTTCACTCTCATACAACGGTGAACTTGAAGTCGTACTCACCGAAAATGCACGCTAATCAGTATCAATGTTTGTCAAAATCCACAGTTCCAGTATTAGACACCAGAACTTTGGCATGTTTGTCACGTTCAAGCAGCCTGCGTTATGGTTGACTGACTGACTTGACGAGAGATGGATGCCGTGGTCAGATGCCATCGGGGCGGGAATGTTAACTTCGGAGATTCAATCTTATGACGCCAACCTGCCTCCTCCCACATCACAAAAATCTCCCGGAAATTTAAGGTGGTTGTAACCGGTCAAAATCGCTTGAAACCCGTGTCTAAGCCAATGTAAGGATTAGGAAGTAGATAAGGCTTAGATGCGCATGTACTATCATGACGCGAAGTTACACAATTCTGCGGAGCATTGTTGGCGTATTTCGTATCCCTGTCAATGGTCTGGAAGACGATATCTTGGAAGTTGCCATCTATTAAATCACCAACACCACGGGAACAGACATTCGCATACGTATCTTGACCCAAAGGTTCGTCGCTATTTCTCATTTCGAACCCGATCGTACAAGTTATGATATAATTTGCTCCTCAGTAACGCCATGTCGCCGCAATTGTGCCATGCATGATCTCGTAGTGCATAGCTCCAGTTGAATGGTTGAACTCTCTTCGACGCATCAACCAGAAGCTCAACAACATCACCCCCAAACGTGCATTCACTTTCCCTCCCAGTCAGGCCGGCGATTGAGAGCGTTCCTACCTTCCATCTAAACGCAGTGAACCCCGCTGTACAAGTGGGGAACTTCTCCAATGGAAGTCAAGGCGACGACTTCTACTTGACATACAGGTCTCTGTGGCGTTCCCGTTGTGGTGTGTAGTTCGATACTTCTTACTCCTTTCCGCTCCCTTTCATTGAATTAAGTCTGACCTGTGATCATCTCAGCGGACCTTGCTAGGCTCTGAGTGTCGATAATGTCAAACTTTCAGTGGTCAGTCCCTCGAATACCGCAAAACGTAAGCGCTTTCAATCCTGGTCCTCATTGAAGGCTGACTTTGGTGCATCAGACACACCCTCAAGCTCGGTCTTCCACAAGTCGCACCTATCCCTTGCTTTTCAGTTGTAAACCCTCCCACCTTCAACGCTAGCACTCCTTACGGGCCCGCGATGTCTTCCACCATCCGTAACTCATCTGATATTCAGGAAGCCATGGCTGCCCTCAAGCAGCTCGAGCAAGACGGAATGACCCCCGAGGTCAAAGCGGACGTCTACTCTACGATGGCAGGCAAGATCGACTCCTCCAGAGCAGATATCGTGACAGAGGTCGAGCAACTTGCATACCGTGCAGTGGCGACGGACGAAGCTTTCGAGAGCATTCGGACGCAGCTCGCGGTTGTTGACCAAAACGAGTACAAGGATCAGTTTGGCCGACCGGTTCCCAGGATGCAGCCTACTTGGATCGGATACCAAAGGGTACAACGCTTCGCCTCCTCGGTTGACGCTACCAGCAGCTTACCCGACTTTTTTCAGCGTTACTCTACTCTCCTGTGGCAGTCCCGCGACGCGGCTTCGGTGACAACCGCCTACCTTCGTGGTCAGAATTCCAGGGGACATTTTCACCAGTCATATCTGACAGTTTTCTTCTCTTTCTTTCAGATTTTACGGACGTGATCCTTCCCCTCATCCTAGAACCCAACTCGTCCCACCAAGATAACGTCAAAGATCTTCAAGCGTTCATCAACGTGAGTCGTCCCGCCCCGACAGCTGGCAATTTGCAAGGTGTTGACGGGCTTCCGACTGGGTTTCAGAGGCGGAAGCCAATCGTGCCTTTCCAAGACGACTTCAAGAGACTCCAGGCTGACGTAGCAAGTTTTACGGAAAGCTTCTCGACTTTCGCAGACGCACAGGGGGCGGAGATCACAGCAGAGATCGAGCGCTTGAAAGAAAGCATCAGGGCTCTCAATCGAGACCTCCAGGAGTATGTCTTCATACAAACACAGTGTTGTCGATCTAACGGCACCGTTATTACCCCCTCATAGCGCTGATGAATTGGTGCAGAACCTCCCCTCTCGTTCTCGCGACCGTTTCCACTGACGAGTTTTCTTAGGTTACACAGATGGCGATTGCACTTGGGCTGACCATCGGTGCCACCGCCGCTGGTGTTGGCATTTCCATGGCTAGCCTTGGTCCTTTGGCTCCAACGGCTATCATCGCGATCCTTGTAAGTGAATCCGTGTGGTCTCAATTTGACCGCTAGGGATGTTATAAGCTGACACCTGTACATCAGATCGCAGGTGTGGCCGCAGCCATAGGGACGCTCTCAACACTTATTGTCGCGATGGTCCGAAAGGCTAGTGAGTCTCGGAAAATCCATCGACTTTTTTTCTTTATTCGTCAACTGAACAACCTCGGAATTTCTCTTCAGATATCGAGCGCGAGATTACAGAGAAACAACGTCAGATCGACGCATTGACCATTGAGCTGAAGCTCCTCGGAAAAGTCAAGAACATGTTGGATCGCGCCGCGGAGGAGGCAGGAGAGATGTTCTGGAGGCTCGACAGCTTCACGCACATTTGGGACCGTGTGCGTTCAACTCTCCATTATTTGTCCATATATAAACCCCCTTTGACGTATCATCACCGCAGACGGTGGAGGACGCTCGGATTATCTTGAATACAAACCTCGAGAACGTGCACAGCGACCCAGTACGTTCACTTCTTTTCACGCAGTATTATATCTCATTTAGGTCGTGATGTAGACGGTGAGAGCAAGAATCCAGCTTATCAAGACGTCGTACGAGGGGGTGATCCCGGCATTGGGCAACTATGCTACTCTCATCCGTTCTGACTTGCAACAGCGTAACTTCGAGTGATCCGTTACACGTTGTAACTGTAACATAAGTGTGCGCTATATGATGACGATACTGATAGCGGTGACACGCATTGTGAAGTCGGTACTCAGCCTACTACAACTATTTCAACTCACCGCGGGATGTTCATCGTCCTCGACCCAGCTACTTTTTGTGAGAGACTAGCAGCATAATACGCAATGAACAAGCACTCATCTGTATTCAAGTACAGATGGCATCAGTTCCACCCCGCCCCTTTCTACAGGCCGTGCACCATTGTATGGACTATTTGGAAGTAATATCAGCTCTGACCCGAGTCGCCTAAGTATTGTCCGGGACGAATACTTACCAAGTTACTCACAGCGAACCCCCACCAGACGACTGAACCACACTGGAAATGGGAACCATTGCGTTGGCCTCAACGGAGGGCTCTTGTTTGGGCTGTCTGCCAACCGCCAAGATTAAAGTAGGCATGGCTTCGAAACACCTCCGGGAGCACACGGATGTGTTGAGAGTCGACGATCCAGAGGTCCTTTGAGTTGATGAGGAAGTTATATGGCGTGATGTCCGAGTGGCACATCTGACGGTGGGTGGTCACCGAACAGGCCAGGCGCATGAACGAATGAAAACCAACCCTCTGAGATGGAGTTGGGTTTCAACGAACACGCGCCGCGCCTTATGATCCTTGAAGAACGGACATTCTCAACGTTCAATCGCAAAGTTGTTATTCACTATAGGCGAAACAATGAGCAGCACCGAGACGATCACATGCATGTGGGATGCGAGTTTGAGCTGCCAAGGGCAGTGGTTGTGAGGTCGAGTAGGTGGAGAGGGATTTCTGCGAAAACAAAAACGGGCGACTCACATTGGCGGTCGCTCGCTGGACCGATACCCAAAGCACCGTATGTCCCGTTGGCGATATCCAAGGAGGCAAGGATGATGGGCATCCCAGAGTCAACGACAGCAGTTGCGAACGCCGCACAGTTCCCGCTCTTCACGGCGATCAGTTTCTTCAACCGTAGGGCAGAGCACGGGTACAGGTGTACCCGGCGGGTTGCGAGTACGAATACAAGTCCTTGCGAACCCTTAGTATACCCGCTCCTGCAAAACTGGCACAATTCCTGCTACACACGGTAAATTGTATTGACAGGCCGCTGGCCATGGTACCACAACGAGGAAGCTATTCTCGTTGAAAGAACTATCATCCAAGTTTTGATACACTAGGCTATTCCTCGGCATTCAAGTTCATAACGAACGACCCCCAACATGAATCTCCACCGTTCAAGCTGTCACTAGGGAACGAATTCATCATCAATCGGGCCTTCCTCCAACAGCATGAAAGGGCGGACCACATACCGTTGATGATAGAGAAGATCTGCTGCGCGTCATTCGCAACGGGAGCCTCGAGCGTGACCTACAAACGCAATCCACCAGTCAAAAACAAGGCCGATCCCGAAACTGAAGTAAGGACGACACGTACCGGGTTAGATGCACTCGCTGCAGAAGGGTCCGCGCCCCACGACGTCAACGCCAGTCCTGTAGCAGCCTCCACGATCCTAACACCACCACATACCACATCCAAATCAGAGAGAGAAAGAGAAAAAGAGACGAATCAGTGTCAATCTCATCGCACTCACTTGAACCCTCCAACAACTGCAGTAACATCCCACGTCGTAGCCGCAACAGAGTGCGCCATAACCTGTTGCCGAATCACGTTCCCTACGCTGGTGAGACCCGGGACGTTCGCGGAGGGGTACGAGAGGACCGTGCCCGTGCGCGTGTTGGAGATCTTGAACGGGCTCGCGCCGGTCGACGTCGTCGAGGTGAGGATCCACTGGATTCACGCGGACTTCCCCGGTCAGTTTTGTAATCGAAAAAGACGAAAGAAAAGGGGTCGAAGGGAAGGAGAAACGAGGAAGTCAAAAAAAAGCTATGAACGACATGCCTTCTGCTCGAACACGCCAAGGTTAGAGAACGCCTGGACGGGCACAAAGTCGTTCGCGACGCCGTTGGTCAGGTCGAGCGCGCGGCTCTGGAAATCAAGGATGGTGATAGCAGAAGCCGCGACGGCCAACGCTGTGAGGTTCATCGTCGCGTTGATACGGGTCTGTAAGTAGGAGTTGGCTGGAACTCTCCCCCCAGTCCAGCGTTTCTTAAAACGATTTTGTTTTGTGAGAGAGACAGAGTTCCGTCTGGCAGGACGTGTACGAGAGGATCACCCACACCACAACCCTCCGTACCTGCCCGTCAAATAAAAAACGTAGAGTGTCACAGTCCCCGATCGACAATGAACACCAAAAACAGAGCCTGAAAATTGCCACTGCGGACAGGCACCGAAAAAACCCGGCAACCCCGCACACTTGTGTGTGTCTGTCCAGGCGGGATAACCGGAAAACGAAGGAGAGGTGTGTGAAACGAACTGTTGGGAACGACATACGACATTGATCAGCGTTGATTCGTGATTCATGAGACGTACGCGTTGGACTCTTGCCATTCACGAACTGGTGATTGATGGCAAGGTGTCTCGGTCACCTGTCGTTGAGCTGGTTGAAGTTGACTTCCTCCGATTCAGCGGGGGGAGCATTCTCAACGTTCGGGTGTTGTTCACCATTGGTGAACGAGTACCACGCGCAGCACCGATGCGGGATTTGTCGTCGATCTATTCTCCAGAGTCCCAGAGTGACGCCAGGTGGGCTCTATCCGAACACAGAACCACCTGGATCCAAAAGAGCGCAAGGAGAGGAAACGAGTCGGTTTGAAATCCAAACCTCGTTGGGATATAAAGGCTCGAGACAAAGACGCGCCGCGGACTGGGGCAGGCTCCACGCAAGCCAGGCATTTCATAGGCAAGCCGGAGAACATCAAAAACGCCAAAAAAAATCCCATGACCCACGAAGGAATCCGGTTCCGAACTCTAAACCTGATCGTATGTTATCAAAAACAAATATGAGATAGCGAAACATTTAGGTAGTGCTCGAATGCATCAGACATATCTGCTTGCGCCCATCTGTTCTGCCTTATCAGCAGCATTGTAACATATTGATGGCACTCCGCTGATGCAAGACACCGGTGTTGTGAACCCCGAGGCTGGGTGGGTATTCCCATACGGTGGCGTTGGGACAGACGCTACCCCCACGATTGGGGTATTGATCAGGGTGGGAGACGTCGTGCGGGGAAGGACAGCTACCGCCGAATACGCGCGAATAACCTCCTCACCCGAAGCGATGGGCGAGGGACAAGAGGGAAAGATCTAAAATTATAAAGACCAAGGAGGGGTATACAACCTACAACCAGACAATCTAATGGCACACATGGGAGAATCACACACAGACTCAGAGCTCACCCGCGTTCTCCTTCGTGACCGAACACTCCAAGTCCCTCAACCTGCCGCTCTCCAACTCGTACACCCATCCATGCACATGAATATCCCTTCCTCTCTTCCACGCCTCCTTCAGGATGCTCGTCCGCGCGACATTGAGGACCTGCTTCTCGACGTTCTTCTCAATGAGCGCCCTGATCGCCTTCTCCTTATCCTCCAAGTCCGAGCTGGACTGTTGCTCGCGGGCAAGGTCGGTGAGCGGTGAGAGCCACCTGGACAGCGGCGTGGCGGCGGACACGGAGGGCTGGGGCTCTGCAGAGGCGTTGTTGTAGCAGTGGGTAGCACCTCCGCAGTAGGTGTGGCCCGCGACGACGATGTGGTCGATGTTGAGGGCTTCGACTGCGTACGTGAGGACCGAGAGGACGTTGTCGTCTTCTGGGTGGAATTGGCTGCAACAGAGGGTGAGGTGGAGGAGATGGAGAGGGACGGGCGGAATGACTGACTTTGCAATGTTGCGATGCACGAATATCTCGCCTGGCTTGCAGGCGACGACGACGGACTCTGGGACACGGGAGTCGGCGCAGCCGATCCAGAGCAGCTGACGAGGAGTGAGGACGGCGGGCGGGCTGGGCTAGATTAGACGACGTACCTTTGGGGACTGGCCCTTTGCGCTCTCTGGGAAGAATGTGGGCTCTGCCTTGTGGACGTCAGTTGCCCAGGCGGCGTTGTTGTTGAGGAGTCGGGAGATGAGCTCGGCGGGCATCGTGGACGGAGAGAGGGAAGATGATGAAAGCGGGGGAATTTGTAGAGCGAGTCTAAATAAATAGGATCGGGCGTACCAGGCACAGTTTGATATCTCTCTTTCATCAGACTGTGCTTACCCGTCGCCACATATTCAACGTTTATCTCGGTTGCCATCGACACCGTCGCCGCTCGTCTTCTGGACAATGCACCATCGTCGCCGCCGTCGTCGCTGCTGTCGTCGCTGTCGCTGTTGCTGCCGTCGTCGTCGTCGTCGCTGATGAAGAGGACACCGGCGATGACGTCGCTCCTGCGCTTCCTAGCCGTTGCCTTCCATTTCGGGTGACACATTACCGCATATGGTGCGGACGTGTTGGCAGCCAATCAGAGCCCTCCCCAACGAGATTTCTCATTGGCCCGGAGACCCGTGGACCAATGAAAATCGTTGTCCAATCGGAGCGACCGCCGATCTTTTTTCTACTCACCGCCTGCCTCAACCACTGCGCACATCGTCGCAGACGTTCCTGCTAACCCTCGCAACCTCCACCTCGAGGTCCCAACTTGCTGAGAATCAGAAAGTCCGCAACCCACTTTCTTCTCACCAATCTCATTTGCATCATAACAACAGGCACCTCTCCCCTGGACGACACCAATATTAATGGCAATAATCTGAAATACCCATTGAGTGCTGTTCCGCTCAGTCCACTGGAAACGTCTAGTTCCCAAATGTGTGTCTTCTCGTTTTCTTGACTTCAGCCAAGTGACCGTGCATGCCGAACACGACGGGGTTACCAGTCGCAACTCTGCTTCTTGAAGCAGACGAGGCGCAATGCAGAGCCGCGCTGACCGTTGAATTGTTGATACTGGCCTGCCATGGATAGGGCTCTCCCACGCGCACTGATTCGACGATCTTCACTTGGCTGATGATGCTCACAGTCGCCCTCTTGCTCGGGTTGCCACGCTCCCGAAAACGGTAGTGCGACGCAAAGCGGCTCGTGAGACTCTCGTGTGGCGGGGGCTCGTGAATATCTTCAGCCCTTTGCCCCATAAGACCACATCTCCTCGAAGTCCTTCGTTCACTTCCGCTTTTCAAACCCGCACCCCACAATGTCGAACTGCTCCGACAGCGACTGCAAGGGTCATCATCTGCCGCTGTTTCACACTGTGAGAGCGCCTCTCTACTAAGTCACTCTCCGAGTCGCGTACGCTCCTGCCCGCTTCGTCGCGATGTGCTGCCACCACACCGCCATTGACGATTCCAACCTCAGCGATTCTACTCTAATCAGTCGACTCAGTTTCGTATTTCATGACTCGCGTTCAACCGACTAACCCTCTTACACTTTCACAGACACAAGGACACAGAACCGTCCAAAGCACTGCGCCCTCCAATCTGGACTTTACCCGCCGTCTCGACAACGCCATCGAATCCCGTCGAGCCCAGCGAGACGTACTCGTTGGGTTCTTCCGCATTCCACGCGAGGAAGGCCGTAACTGGTAATGTACGATGCACCTCTCAAACATACTCCTCTTCCACCATCACAAACAACACGACACTCCCTACAGCGCTAAACATGTGCCCCATGGCTGAGTTGGTTACAGCGTCCGACTGTTACTTTGTGGTTGACATCGGAAGGTCGTGAGTTCGAGCCTCACTGGGGCAGCGAAGAGAGACGAAGTTCTGACTCTTATTTTTTTTTCTTTTGGTTCCCTCCTGTGCCTGTTTCCTTAGACCTCAACTCTGTGCGAGCATGTTCGTTTCACTGCCTATTCAGGTAAGCAGCGAATCATTTTACTCTGCTATCAAACATCAAAAATGGCTCGGGGCACTGCACAGTTGCAATTGCCAGACGACACTTCGGTTCATTTCATATTCTCGAAACCATGCTCTCAGAGGACGGTGCGCAGTCGGTCCACCAACTCGAACACTCCGACGATGAAATCTCCGACAATCGAGTACACCTCAACGAGCTCGTACAGAGCGGTTTCCATGGAAGTGAATACCTAATGGTAGCAAATACTGATACGCCCTCCCCGCCGTCCGAGGAACCTCTTTCTCTCCCACGAACTCCTCCCTCTATCGCCCAGTCAGAAAACCAAACGAGCTTCAGTATGCGTCCCAAAACAAAAACGACGCAACAGTCGGTCAGAAACGGTACACACAAACCTCACAGTACCTAACCCTGCCAAGCTTCTTGATGTATACCCCCTTTCCCATGGTTTCCTATTTCGTTCAAGAGTGAGTATGTGGACGCTTGGCGACGACGAGCAGAGAAGCAGAGGTTCCGAAAAGGGACGTCGTCGTGTCGATGAAAAACCAGGTAGTAGGTTACTCCCCAGTTCGGAATTCGATTCGGGGGAGCCGGTGGGTTGTTACGAATGGGGGGGTCCAGACGAGAAACCCGCTATGTTTTTGAGACCCGAGAAAGCGCGTCAAAATGCCATCTGGTCGCGGTCCAAAAAGTTGCGAGAGGAAAAAGCAACCAGGTGTGGCGGCGCCCCGGTGGCACGACGAGTTCAGCCTGTCTTGACGCATCTTACCGCTGAGAAACGTACATGCCCCATGGCTGAGTTGGTTACAGCGTCCGACTGTTATGACTTCGTCACGTACATCGGAAGGTCGTGAGTTCGAGCCTCACTGGGGCAGGGTCCTTTCTTTTCCTTCCTCCTTCTCGCCTCTCCTTTTTTCGTCTCTTTTCTTACTCGCTTTCGCTCTGAGCCACATAATTCCAGTGGTGAATCTTTAAGATTCAGAGCTATCAATACAATGCAGATGCACAACAGTCGAAGCTTGAACATTGTCGTCAGCCTCACTGGCAATTCAGAACGGCCACAACACGAGAAGCCCTCAAGACTCAAAAAAACGGGTCTGATCGCCGGGCTCAACCTCTCTCATTCTCTACTTACACTATCAACAAACAGAAGCGTCCCCAACCCTCACGTCACCACGCATACGGTCGAAGTACCAACAAATTCCGTTGTCCTCCCACTCTCGAAAACGACGAAGACCCTTGTCATGTCGCGGCTTCGCGGCGAAAACAAAACGAGGGGCGCCGACCCCAGCGAGTCCCGGTGATTGAACACACAGGAGGGACAGAGAAAAAGGTCCGAACATTGTATGATGAGACCGATGAAGATCATGGACGAAATATTACGAATGAACATGCGAGATCCTATCATACAGATGACGAGAGAAAAAGAAAACGAGGGGCTTACTTTAAGTTTCGCGAGGTTATTCCTGTGTCCATGTTCTCGGAGGAAATAGAGAGGGCTGGGGTGGGGGTGAAGTAACGAAAGGGAAATTAGCCGTTAAGGTTGGGACGACGATACGGTGGAGCTGGTGATGGAGATACGCAAGATATGAAGTCCGGTTATGCCGCGGGTACTACTATGAAAGGAGGGTCCCATCTGACATCTAGGTGTTCGATATCTCTATCTCCCGTCGGAAGAGGAAAGGAGTTGAAGGTTGCACGCCTCGGGACACATACACACACAACCCAAAAGGTCCCAAAGTCCAAAAGTCGCCGTCTCTAAGTTTCCACCCACACAAACAAAACGTCCTCCTTTGAAAGAAAAAGCAAAGAAACAAACCCTCTCAAAGGAAAACACCCGGAACGCGTCGACAGAAGAGAAAAAAAGTCCCACTCAATCTCGGAGACCCGCACCCACACACCCGATCAGCAGCACAGTGGGTGTGGGGGCATGTGGGCGGCTCCGATACTGTACGAGGAAAAGGGGGGGGGGGGTCGGAGACACCCGACCGCCCATGAGGATCGTCGCTGGGGTGCATATAGTAAATCTTTCCAGTCAACGAAAACATCCAAGGGGAGATATCAGGATCAGAGTGGACCGAACCCACCGAACCAGCCGAGTCCGATAGTCGATAGGCTTTTGAAAGGGGTGGGGGGGTGGAAAGAAGGCCCAAGACACCGAGGACTTGAATGGACATGTTGATCCTGAGGTTCGGTGGGAGGCGCGTGTTCTACAGAAAAAAACACAACGTGTGTGTGAGGGCCAACGATCCCAACTCTAACTATGCGCCTAAACCGTGGGGACAACGTCCGAGAGGCTGTCGGTTTTGGGATCTGCCCAGGAACGACAAACCTAGAGGTGAAGGTCGCGGAAGGCAGGAAAACGCTCGGAAAAGTGCAGAACATACGCGTATGTTCTCCACGAAGAGAAAGAGAGAGAGAGATCTGAGAGAAACGATCAAGGTCCTCCGTGAATCCTGGCAAGGATCGGGTCCGCAAGGCGGCGTCAGGTTTTTCGATTATTTTTGGAGACGGATGAACCCACGGAGATTGGGGTTGAGATTAAGACTGGATGGCAGGATCGGGAAAGTGCATAAAGATGAGATGAACAACTGTATCAGGCAGGTAGAGGGTCGTGCAAAGAGTGTCTTCTTCGTTTCTGCGTGCTACGGTCAGGCCATGACAGAAAACACGTGAAAACGCACTGAACACTTCATGTCCCTCACGTCCAAAGCAACTAACCGTCGAGCGTCCGAGGAATGAATGCGGGGTGATACACGTTAACCGCGAGGTCTGGCAGTGAAACGCACATGACGGTGAACGTGTGCAGGCACGGACCGAGACTGAGTTGAACCAGCAGAGCGTGGGAGAGCCACTTGGACCGAGTGCGCCGAGAGAGACGCCGGACCGCCGGATGAGGGGATGCCGCCGTTTTTACCATAAGAGGCAAGTGTGGCTCCATGACCTTATAAGCAGCCTCTTTCTGAGCTCTATCTCTCTGCATCGACGACGATGATTCGGTTCGACAACCTCCCGCCCGAGGTGATGCAGGCGATGTGCACTCCAATGCACCTCATCATCCCCGCCTCAACCCGCCAGGCCACCGGCGCACTCTTCCTCGGCTCCTTCTCCGCCATCCTCGACCCCGCCCTCCTCGCCTCTAACAACATCAACGCCCTCGTCCAGGTCCTCGAGGCCCCCTGGATCCCCTCCGTCGACGCACACGCAAAGCAGGGCATCCACCTCGAGAGCTATCGCCTCGACATCATGGACAGCACCTCCGCCGACATCAAGCCCCACCTCGAGGCCACCGTCCGCTGGATCGACGACAGACTCCGCAAGGGCAGGAACGTCCTCGTCCACTGCCAGCAGGTACGCACCCCAATTCCCCCCGTCGTCCATCTCCTTCCTCACTCCTCTCCACCCAGGGCGTGTCGCGCTCGGCTGCCGTCGTTATCGCCTACCTCATCTACACCCACAACATGTCCTACGACTCCGCCTTCGACCTCGTCAAACGCAAACGCGCCTGCGTAAAACCCAACTCGGGTTTTGTCAGGTCCGTCTCTTCCCCCCCTTCTCACTCCACTCCAACGTGCTCTTCTCTGACCTGCTTCCACACAGAGCCCTCCAGGAGTGGGAGAAACAATGGCGCCCTCCCGCAAACGCCGACATCCGTCCAGACCTCCGTCGCGCCGTCACAGCTCCCCTCCCCACTCGCCACTAACACACACCCCCGCCGCCGCCGCTCTCCCCGTCCGTTCTCTAACTGAACGAGAAATCGCGGGATTTTTTTCTCTTCTTCCCACCCCAGGAACGATCATCGACGTCAGTGTCCTATTTGTAGGCTCGAGGGGGAGGGGGTGCCTGGGTCCCCTTGATCCCTCCCTCCCTTCTCCCCCGACGTCCCCGATCACCGAGCCGCCCGTGTGCCCCTCGTATCTATTCGCGCACTTCCCATTCGTGTACCACCACCACATTACGGATGCCGATGGAGGAAAACACCACGATAGGCCCCTGCCCCCACGCATACAAGAGTTAAACCAAGGGCTCGCCGCGGATACACCCCTCCATCCTCATCCGGAACCCCCGTGTTCGTTAGTACGCCTTTATCCGTACCGTCCACGCACATCATCGTTCACTCGCATCCTCATCCTTTTTCTTGGGCTCATTGTGTCTTTCCCCCTTCCGGTATAACCCGTCATATCCTAATGTCTGTCTGTCTTAGTACCCCCAGGTGTTTTTGTTTTTTCTATTAAAAATAAAGGAATCTTCTCATCACTCCATTCCACGTCTGCATCCATCGTGAAACTCACAACGCATCTAGCAAGCATAAAATGCACCACTCCCAGCACGTTCTTATGACTCAGATCACTTCTAGCTCCCAAGCCCCATGCGTGAGTATCGCGAACGTGTTCCCATCAAGCTCAATTGCAAGCTCCAACCTTCGAATTCTTACAGTACCCCCTGGATGTTCGTGCCGTGCCGCGCCGAAGAAACATAAAGCGGACGGCCTGACGTTTTAGCTCTCTCTTTCTCTGAGCTCTCTGAGTGAAAAGAAAACATACATCCTAGACACGAACGCTTCAGATTCGAACACGTACCGTACTCAGACTCACGAAGATCTGAACCGTCCCTCTCTCTGTATGTATGTTTTCTTCGCTCCTTCACTAACCCGCAAGCACCATCCAATCCCAAAATCCAATCTCTATCTAGTATCCCTAAGACGGAAGAAGTAACATGAAGGGAAGGATAAGAAAGAACCGAACGCGAGGTTGGTGAAAGGCGGGGACACTCTCAGACTCAGACCCGGACTCGGACTCAGAGGAAGGGGTGAGGCTAAGACGTACTGTAGTAGAGGCCCTGCTAGTGGGGTTTTGTGTCACACCCCCAAGGTGTCCGTCCATTTCGTCCAACCCGTCCAATCCGTCCAATTCGTTTCGTTTCGTTACTGGCACTCCGAGACTATCGGCATGCACAAGCCTGAGAAAAAAAAACACCCAATCAGTGCGCAACCTGTACGGTCGGACGCGAGTGCAGCGGGAAAGGGGGAAGGGGGGAGCGTCCTAGGACGGGTCAGTGAACGCCACAGTGAATAGCACCGACAGCACTAACCCATGTACGCACCCACGACTCACGAAGAAGAGCCTACAAAGCGCGTTTTGAACTCTTCTATACAGTCTAACCCTTCCTCCCCTCCTTCCGAGTCCCGAGTCCTTCCGAGGTCCTTTTCAAGTTCCTTCCCAGAGTCTTAGGAGCGTCGGACGTCGAGATCTGAGGTGGAAAGGACAGTGGAACGAGGAAGAAGGAAGAAGGAAGGAAGAAGCCACTAAGAAGAAGCACGCACGGACCCTCCTCGCTCCCCTCCCTGCCCTCCCTTCCCTCGTGGAGGACCTAAGTATCTTCGGAGAATCTAAACCCAAAACCCAAAAGCCTCCCAGTAAGAAAAATCGCGATATGTATCCACGACGCGACGACGATCCTCCACATAAGCAATCCGAATCTGATAAGTAGAACAAGAAAGACCCCGGCGAAAAAAGAACCCGTCTTTCTTCCTCCTCGTTTTGAGTCTTGAGTCTCTCGATCGCGGAAACAGTGTGTAGGGGAGGGTATGTATGAAGAGAAGAAGAAAAACTCGGAGATGGGGAGATGTTAACCTTGATTGCCAGCGAGCGAGCGAGCGAGCACTGGCAGGGAACCCGAACTCGGTGGCGTAGAAGAGAGGGATGGGCGGTCCGAGTGGAGGAACTGGGGGCAAGGGGAGAGTTAGATGCGCATGCGTATGTGTGGTGTACAAGCGACGCAGGTCAGAAAGAGGACCACAAGTGCAAGGTCGCGTTAGCGTCAACGGAGACTCAGTCGCCAACACACACACGCCCCGTAGCTGCAAAACGTTTTCATAAGACAAACAGGCTCGAGACATGAGCATATGAACACGCACCAGCCAGAACTCACAGAAGCACATACACACGCACGCAGCACAACCAAGCTTAGAGCTTTTTGCCTCTTTCTCAATTCACCCCTCCCGAGTCTCCGAATCTCCGAGTCCTCATGTCTAACAGCTAACACCGCACACGTTACCGAACCACAAAGTGAAGGCATCGGTCCGAAATCTTGAAGTCAATCGGGTTCCGAAGAAGGTGTGGATGAACAGAGAGAGAGAGCCTGAGTGCAACGTTCACCGACGATCCTTTTGATTTGGCCCGGGCATCGTCGATAAAAAAAAATCTTGCGTGTGTTGTCTAATGGTGTACGTCGGATCCTGTTTTTCCGGCCCTCGAGCTTCCCATGACTCTAGAACTTGTTACTCAGTCGCAAGCGTGAAAAAAACACAGAGGACCTCTTCCACCCCCAATTAGTAACAGGAAAACAGAAGAAGAAGAAAAAAAGGACACTGCCCCAGTGAGGCTCGAACTCACGACCTTCCGATGATCCAAGCCACACGAAAACCACACACACCCAAAGATGGCGTGCGGAGAAACCTTCGCGGAAACTTTTTAACAGTCGGACGCTGTAACCAACTCAGCCATGGGGCACACGTTTCTCTTGGCTTGGCAAGCGTCCATAGTCAACATTTTCCTAACTCTTTCTCCAAACCAGGACCAAAAGCCATCCGAAACTCTGAAAGTCTTGGACTCTGCAACCAGGGCTCTTATCGTTATAACAACGCTTCCCAACCCGCAAGGCTCCCCGTGTCCAATGAGAATAGCGGTGGAACGGGCTCGTTCAGCCTGGAACCGAGCTGAAGTCCTTAAACCTCGAAAGCGAAATTGCGGTATTTGATGGTGCGTGTTCGAGACGGTTGTCATGTCCTTATTGGCTCCTAAACTTGTTCGTTCTCAGATGTTGCAATTATCTTTGAGCTCCAAAGCTTACGAGTCCTCACTGCTACGAGTGTCCGTGTCATGTGCGAGCAGTCTGCAAAGCCAATGGAACATCGCCGGAGTGGTGCCTGGTCCAAAACTCATAAAAACGAAGTCGGGACTTGCTTACTGCTACGCGTCAAGCCCTTCTTTCCAGAGAGAATCCGCGGACAGGCAACGACTTAAACCCCGCTAATGGGCGTGGTTTTGTACTCTGGGCATCGCAATGTGACCATGGCCAAGGAGAACCAAACACGGAGGTGACCCAACGGTGTCGAAAAGCAATAAGTACAGAGGACCTTTCCTACGCGTCTGGAGTGTTATCCACCCCTCTTCTTCCCTCCCCTTCCTGGTCTTGAAGGGTTCTGTTTTCTTTTTTTTTCGTCTTGAGGACGTACCCCTCCGCCACTTTCGTTCTTTCAACAAACAGCACCCGTTCGAGACGGACAAAAAAACACTTCATTTCTTCAATACCATGGCATTCTTCGGTCACCTCTACCTTCTTCTTGTCCTCATCCTCAGCTTAGGTCTGAGCGCGGTGACTGCCCACCGCACACCGGGACGGTTGGCAAGGCGGCAAGAGGGCGGAGGGGTTGTTGTCCCTACAGACCAGGTCTTGGGCACTCTCCTTGCGCAGAACGAAGTCTGGGCTGCGAACATCGACGCGACGCGCGCAGGGTTCTTCAACCAGAGCGCACAAGGCCAGTTCCCGAAGGTATGTGTGTGTTTGTGTGTGTGACGCCGGACCTGGACACGCGCGTCGTAGGACACTGACGGAAGTATGATTTTCAGGTTCTGTGGATCGGTTGTTCAGATTCTCGCGTCCCGGAGAGCGTTATCATGGACTCCTTACCGGGCACCATCTTCGTCCAACGCAACATCGCCAAGTACGTCTGTCTTTCTGAATCCCCCCTCTCTCTCTCTCTCTCTCCCTTTTTTTCTCTTCTCGTCTCCTGACTCGGATCCCCCCCACCCCCACCCTCCTTAGCCAAGTACCCTCCGAAGACACCGCCGTCGTCGCGACCATCTCGTACGCCGTCGAACACCTCGAGATCGACCGCATCATCGTCGCAGGCCACACGCACTGCGGCGGCGTCACCTTCTGCTACGAGAACGCCATGGCGCTCCCGACGCCCATCCCAGACCCGCTCCCTCCCATGCCCGACAAATCCCTCGACGCATGGCTGAACCCGCTCTACAGAACCGCCGTTACCGTCTTGCGCGGCAGCGGCACCGGCTCAGTGTCCGCGAGTACGAAGACGACGAAGAAGAAGAGAGAAGACGGACTGTTGCAGTTGACGGTGGAGAACGTGCGGATTCAGGTGGAGAACGTTGCGGGGATCGAGGCGGTGAAGGAGGCGTGGAGCAAGGGGAGGGACGTGAGGGTCGTCGGGTGGTTGCATGAGCTTGAGACGGGGCGGTTGATGGATCTGGATTTGTGCAGGGGGCTTGCTGGGTCCTGCCATCAACGGTGAAAGAGCAACAGGAGTGCAGCGCACCTCTTCGTGTCTGGAAGTAGATTACTACCACCTCTCAAAAACAAATGCACCACCCGTTTCCTTCTTGAACCACAACTCCGTGAAGAATTGTCGCGTTCGCGGGGAGCAGAGCTTCCGACGCATCACCTCTGTCGCAATGCACGGTTGTGACGGTGTTTCTTTGTGATGAATTGACGAGTGGTCGTCGTCAATGTTCAAGTCGTCTCTACCTATCGACGCCCATTCTTCGAACTTGCTGCATACTGCTAGATCTCTTTGTTGATGTGTACCGTAAACAAGGTAAACCTTCACCCCACCCATCATTCTCTGACTTGTTTTTAGGCTTTGGTGATTCAGCTGCCCTTGTATAGAAAACTTGACTGTCAACATCACAATTACAACGTTCGCTTTAATCTACACTGTGACTACATTATTATGCGCTACTTCGCCCAATACCGCATACAGTGCACGATAGTTCCTACTTTCCGGTCACTTCAGATGGGTCGCGTAGAAAACCTAGGCAAACCATGAGCTGCCTCTCCGAGCATCTTCAGAGCCGAACTCTGCCCCGTGCTCGGTGATGTGCCAATAGGTGCCCTCACCAACTGCCAATTGTGCGCAGGAACAGCAGTACACGCCACCAGTTTCCGGTGCAACTCAACACACAACGACGTCCTTATCCTCTTCTGCGCCGCGTCGTGATGGTGGTGATGATGATGGAACGGAGCAGGGCCGCTACCGCTTCCGAATCCGAGTCCGCCGGTGGTGGTGGCAGCGGTGGTGCAAAAGTCGTACACGCCGTCGTGCACTTCCGAGACAAGCTCGTACGCGCCGGCGCAGTACAGCGCGAACGTGAAGGATGGGGTTTGTCGAGTGACGAGGTTGAGGAAGAGTAAGAATCTGTCCATCGGGTTCGTCAGTGTCAGCCCGAACGACGCGGAGTGCTCCTGGAGACGGGTGAGGGCGGTTCGGGTGGCTTTGGAGATGACGGGGTGAGGTCTGTTTTCGGGAGTGCGATGCGATGCATCAGAAAATCATGTTTTGAAAAACGGTGTATTGATGGAACGTACCCTGGGATGCGAATGAAGGTAGAGAGAATGTATGAGAGCATTGCATGAAGATCATGCACAGGCATCCCCGTCAACGCCTTGATCAGGGGCTGCCAATGTGTCTTTGGGTGAGAAATGCAGGAAAACACGGCTAGACTTGTAGACCATGCCAATACGGACTCAAGGGGACTATCCTGGTTAGAGCTGGTTCTGGGTTATCAAGCTCACTGAGTTCCGTGACTTCAACTGTATGAAAACAGAAAGAACATACAAAAAGATGGATCCAGCCAGCAGAGCACTCCAAGGGTTCTCCTGACTGGGGGAGATCCACGAAAGATCGAGTGATCTGATAGAGTGCAGAACCGGGACGGACAAAGCGAGCCATTGAACTTGGATGAAATGATGGATAGTCTGATCCGCCATGTCGTCGAGGATCTTGAACATACCGCGGACGTGAGGAACAGACGTCGCATGCGCTGCGGTCTCCGCCAAAGATTCAACAGCAACATGGCTTCCCAAGGCAGACAAGATCGCAATGCACCCAAAACGAACATCGCTCGGTGTCGTCGTGAGGTGGTGGTCGTGAAGGGCAGTGAGGTGATCCAGCGCGTCGAGGAGGCCGAGTTCGTATGCGAGAACGGCCGCAGCAGAACTGCCAGAGACGAGGTGGAGGGCGAAACATAATAAGGGCTGAAGATATCTGTCCTGTGGAGACGCATCTCGGATAGTGCAGATGAGGCGTTGTATAACGGTATGGAGCTGCGATGCGTCTCCGGCACATGTGAACTTCACAAAGGTCATAGCACGCAAGGGAAGCATCCAGTACCTCAGCAACTGGGCATCATCCAGTGGGTGGTTCTGAAGCGTATGAAGGAAGTACGTGATGGGCGAGTCGCCTGGGAAGGGCCGACGAGCTTCATCCAAAGGGTAATAAGACTGCAACGCCGCAAACTGCTCCAGCGTGAAAGCTTCCGTGAGCATTTCCGGATGTTCCATTGATATTTCGAATAAGAACCCGCGGAAGGACTCCGTGAGGCACTCAGCGCGTGGGTTGAGAAGAGTTCTATCGGGATGGCGGGGGAAAGTCTGAAGCACGTCGTCGATGATGGGCCGCCGGCCGTCGGGGAGGTTGTCCCTGATATCCGAAGTTCAGTGCCATCACTAACCCCGATGGAACGCGGTAACGCACCAGGATGTGAGCATGCAGATTGCCAGCTCAAGAAGAAATCGACGACAGCTCTTGCTCGGCCAACGCTCCATCGCAGACGTGATGCCTTTGAAGCGCTTCTTCTCCAAGAGGAGAAGTACTAAGTCCCAGGCTAATGTGTTCCCGAGTGATTCGTGCAAGGTTGAGCTGTCTTGCGTGAATATGGCAAGGACGAGATCACAAAATCCGTCAGTGAGACGTGTAGCTTGGTCTGAGAGGTCGTGGTGACCGCGAAAAAGAGGGTCCTTGGACTTTGTTCGGTTCAATCCTACTCTAGAGATGTCCAATCTCCTAGAAAACACGCTTCAATGACGTGGGAATAAGTATTCAGAGAGCGGAAAAACGGACCATCCAGAGCGCCGACAAGCCTCTAGTTGACTGAGGAAGAGTCGCAGCTCTACGCATTCCCATCGCGAGAGGACGCGAGCGATGACGGCAGATTGACGCAGCTCAAGGAGGAGAAAGATGAGCTCCCAGGCCTGTTTGCGGATGTGCTTCGAGTACAAATCGATCCTAACATGTCCTCATGAGTCCTATCAAGCCACACAGAGACAAAAAAAAAGCAAAAAAAAACGAGAAATACCTCTGAAGCTCCATGATATCCTCGCAAAACGTTTCCGGGATGTGCTTTCTCTCCGCACGCAGCTGCATCGCAATCCACCGAAGCCGCGCATGGATGTTCGCGATCTCAACGCCACGCACAGCCAACGAGCCGACGGCCTTGATGACTCGCCCTGACACCATGCCGATGCCAGGAATCGTGCTGGTCCCCGCCGAGCTGCCGACAGAAGAGCGCGCGGAGGACTGAGCGACGGATTCTATCTCGCGGATGAGGCGGATGGTGTCCATGGCGACAAGAGAACGTCCGAGCCGTAGAAAAACAGGCGGGGAGTATCGTATTTGCTCCCCCTGGATGCGTCGATGATGGATGCGAGTTTTATACCTACGAGACTGTGCGGGTTGGAGTCCTCAGTCTTGGGGCCTTTCAGCGAATGCACCCGAATCCCAGTCTCTACTCGCTCCGGCGGAACATGTTGTGCCAAGAAAGTGCGAACGGCAGTGTAGGAAAGTTGTGAAAACAAGGAGAAGTAGCGGGGACTCTCGTGCCAAGGTCCATGCATGTGCCATCATTGACAGATACATCACTGCAGAACTTCGTTCTGAAGACTGCGATTGGAGAGGGAGACGAGCCAAGCGTCTCCTGATAGCGTCGCTCTCATGATGAGGCGAGTGTTGGAGCAAAGATATGGGATCCGTAATGGCGTAAGAAGAGGTTAGTTCCCCTGCTGGCATAGTCAAAACCGACAACCACTCACAACGGTGATGGCTGAACGAGTCAAGCTCTCCCATTTTCAATAGCCAATATCGCTCTAAATCAGCTCCAGAGTACTTTACGCCCTATATGACCGACGTTGTAGCAGAGAGTAGTCGAAGATGAAGAACGTCACGGAGAAAGGACCGCAATGAGCGCCACAGTATCGTACCAGCTCTCTTGGTATTCTCTTGGCAAAAACCATCTGCTTACGATGTTGTGACTAGAGTAAAGCACTAACGTCTGCTATGAAGGCTCGGAATACATGCGATTCTGCAAGATACCAAGCCCAATGTAGATCTCTGAAACCACACCTTAACGAACGTCCGTCTTTCCTCAAAATCTTCCAGGACCCAGATGGTCCAAACAATGCCAACGCGCACATCCAACTGCTCCACGGCTGACATTGGTGATCCTGACGAGGGTTTTGTTTCGGCGGTGGAAATTTTCACCGCCATGAAACACATACTGGGGCCGGGTTATTCGCTTCCTTCACCAACGGAACCATGAACGAACACACGTATATGCAAGCACAAAGATCCAAGCATGCGTTCTACACAGATCTATCACAAAGAAAACAACGACCAAGACGACGACACACCTAAAAGTCTACTTCTGCCTCTTATAGATCTTATCCAAGAAGCTCTTGAACACCTCCCGCTTCAAGCCCTCCTTTGACCCGCCCTCGGGGATAGTCTCAATCAACCCGACGATCTCCTTGTACGCCTTCTCCTCATACACCGCGAACTTCTCCCTGATCCCCACCTGCTCAAACACCTCCTTCACCTTCGCCTCCGACTCCTTGTTCTTCCTCCCATAGTTCGCGTCCAACACGGCTCTCTGCTCCGGCGACGCGTGCGCCAGGGCGACGTTGATGCACCACGAGCACTTGTTGTCGATGATGTCCGTGCCGATCTTGCCCAGGACCTCGGGGGGAGCCGAAAAGTCGAGGAAATCGTCTTGGATCTGGAAGTACGTGCCGAGAGGGATCAGGATCGAGGACGCGAGCTCGTAGGGGTCTTTGGGGCCGGGAATGGAGGGAATACCGCAGACGCGCATGGCGAGGGCGACGGGGAGGTAGAAGGAGTAGAAGGCAGTTTTGTAGACAACAATCAGACGATGTCTGGAGGGTACACATGAGCGAGAGCAGGAAAGAGACCCAGGACACGGATAACTCACTTTTCCAGGGAGAACCTGTTGAGGTCAATGTCGTCTTCTGGGGCGGTGATGAGGTCCAGAAGTTGACCAAACTCGGTCTGGTAGGTCGTCTGCGAGCACCGTCAGAAAGTGAATGAGAGAACGAGGAGGAAACTCACATCGTGGAAGAGCTCAAGAAGATCAACATAGTACGACTCCTGTCGGAAATGCTTCTTGAGGAGGTAGTAGATGGCCCCCTCGAGGATAAAGGAGTCGTTGACCGCGATCAGGCCGACTTTCTCGTTGCGGAACCAGCAGGGCTGGCCACGGCGCGTGACACTCGAGTCCATGATGTCGTCCGACACGAGGAAGAATGCTTGCAGCTAAAATGGATTCCGTTAGACTCAGATCACGTTGAGAGTAATGTAGGTACGCACCAGCTCGACGCACCATCCGAGGATGGCAGCCTTCAGGTACTCGTCGTCGGTCAGAGCCCTTCCCTTCAAGATCTCCACCGAGTCGACGACAGACAAACCACGGTTGAGTTTCCCTCCGGGAGTGTTGTAGTCCAGATTCTACAACACTCATTAGCGAGAGCAACATGTAAATTGCGGTGATCTATGCTCACCTCCTTGAACCACTGCGTCGCCTCCTTTGGCATCCCCACCGAGGCATGGTGCGCGAGCAGCTCGTCGCGGATGACGGTATAGACGTGCTCGAACTTTTGACGTTTCTGTGCTTTCGAGTCTGCGGACGCCATTCTGATGTGCAAGTTGTCGCTGTGGGCAAGATGGGATGAGAGAGGAAAGGAAGGGATGAATGAAATAGCGAAAGCGATGTGGATCGATGGAAATATCGTCAGATCTTGTGCTTTTTCTGAATATTGCAGCCTCTGCCGGAGTCTCGGATGCTATCCCACTTCAACTTCGGAAATCCGAACGCCATCATCTCAGGGAACGCGCACGCCGTGGAATGAACGGTGGTTCAGGAGAAAGCCACTAACGAGCGCGAACAAGCGTTGTCCAAATGTCAGACGCCCATCTAAGTTGCACTATGATACACGATACGTACAGCTACATAGTCCACATTTTACGACATACAAATATGAAAGCAATCTAGACTGAAGTGAAGGGTGAAAAGTGAGGGAGGTGAAGATAAATACCTCGAAAAAAGATTTTTTTGGACGAATGTCATATCAGGCTCATACCCTTCACATCCAACGACATCCGAAAACTCTCCCAAGCCGGCGGGGTTGCCACTGGGAATGTCTGCTGCTGCCTCCACTGTTCCTCCTGCACCTCCGCAAACTTCATCTCCGCCAACATCCTCGAGCACACCCGCTCCCTCGCCCGCACCTGCACCTCCGACGGCTTCCCCGTCAGAAACTCGTACTTCCCGTTCATGACGGCACGCAGGAGGTCCGGCATCCCGCACGCCGCGAGCATGCTGGAGAACTTTATCCGGTTCGTGGCTTGGCGCACGCGGATAAGCAGCACGAACCTCTCCACTGCGTTCGCCGTCTCGGACCCTCGTGAGCCGGCGTTGGCGGACAGTTTGCGCAAGCAATCCAGGTTGACCTGACGCATCCCGTTGGGAAGCGGGTTGCTGAGCAGAACTGATGGTCAGCAGCTGAAAGACATGGAATGACTTCAATACACCACTCACCTGTTCACGCAGAGGAAGGTCTGAGTGATGTATTGGAACATGTCACTGAGGATTTGCGCATAGGTGACTGGCAGTCTAAACAGAACACGTGTGAACCCTTCCCACTGCGCATCTGGTGCAGAAGCCAACGTGAACAGCGTCCGTGCTGCCGCGTCTCTGAGGCTCACACTGACCAGAGGAGAACTAGGGGACACAGATCCTTAAGTACCCACTGGTCCAGATGCAATCACTGGACTCACGAGATAATGTGAATGATCGCCGTCCACGGTTCACCATACTTCCAAGCCACCATCTCAGGGACCTGGACCCCATGCGTAAGACACATCTCCATATAAAACAGAGTGAGCGTCGGCAATGCACATGACGCGCCAAGACGGCAGAGCGTCGTCGCTGTAAACAAGGCTTTGTAGTGACATAGGGAACCCAGCCCTCCAATATGCAGCCTCGGAGGATTGTCTCCATCGGTGTTTGAGGTGTTGACCATCAGCGAGAGCAGATGGTTCGCCATCTCGCGTGCGGAAGGATAATGCCGAGTGAGAGCTCCCAGGAAGAGCAAACACGCGACGCGCATGTCGTTCTGCACCTCGGCACCCCGAGATCCTACGCCTCTGGGATCACAAAAGTCGTAGACCCACAACCGACCTATGCTGTGCAGCACGCCTCGCCCGATGAACGTCCGCGCGGCGAGTTCGCTGTGATACGCGAGGTGGAGGGCGAAGAGGAGAAAGGGGCGGGTGGGGTGCAGGTCTCCTTTCATGACGAGGGGTTGGTGGAGGATGGCGTCGTTGATGTCCTTCGGGTTCGGGAATTCTTGCGCGAAGGGGGTGATGAAAGTGATGATGTGGTCTACGACTTTCAGAACGTCCGCTTCTCCTCCACGCAAAAGGAACTGGAGGAGACATTGGGCGAAAGGTGGGAGGTCCCAACATGAGTGGTGTGAGTGGGCGCCGTCGATGGGGTACGTCTCCTCATGATCAGGATATGAAGCAGCGCAAGTCTCGTCGTGAACGCCATCACGAGAGATGTTCTGAGAAAACGCCGCCAGTGAATTGAAGAAGTGGTGTAACGAGTGCGGATGAGGTGACAAGTTATTGGGAGTGATGACTGCACAAAAATCATCCAAACCGAATGCATCATGAAATATTTCGGGATGCTCGTCCTGGATAGTCCAAACTACTGAGCACAGGGGCGAGAAGAAAGGGTCCGGATCCTTCGTCTGGTGTAACGCAAGGCTGCGAATGAAGACCACGGCGACATGAGGAGGAACCCGAAGGAGAGCACTCGCTATTTCTCGTGTGTACTTCTTGGTGGCAAGATCACGGAGAAGACTCCAAGCCTTGCATCGTTCAATGTCAGCGTAAAGATCCTTGTCGGTCCTATTATTCACAGGACAGTCAATAGCAGCAGGGTGTGAAAGACGACAACGAGCGCACCTTTGTATCTCTACAAGATCCTGAAAGAACTCTGGCGGGAGGCTCTTTGCGTTGTGTACAGAACGACAAATATTCCATAGTCTGCGGCACACCTGGAACCTGTCGCAGATACCTCCACTCTTGACGACCCGATGGATAGGCAAGATCGGAGTCGGTTCGGAATTCGTCCTGGTCGACGTCGATGGCACAGACTGCAACACCTTGTCATCCTCGCCCGTCGATAAGCCGGGTAAACACGGCAAGTCCTTCAGCAACACCTTGACGTCCACGCTCTTCACGCTGGCGACGTGCGTAGAGGAATCATCGAAGGAACCCGGCGACGAGACGACATCTTCTGGAGGGTGGTAGCGCATGGCAAAGAGCAAGACGTTGAGCCAGGAGCAAATGGTGTGCACTTTAGCGGAGGCATTGGGGGAGGGCGGCTTTGAGTGTGTGTATGATCACCCGAGAAGGATGATACACCTGATGGAGTGGCTGTGAGTTGGGAGCCTATGGCGGTGGCAGTCACAGTAGACGTGTTCGCACACACGAGCGCGACTGTATTCAAGCCATCATGTGTCCAAGTGCTATGTATATATCGAACTGGGCGATGATGAATGGGGTTGGTCAGTTCCAGGACATCGCCGCCGATTGTCGTGTCACTCACTTGTTGTCTGTGTGGTCTTTTCGAGATGGCGTCTCACTCGCATCCTCAGACTCCCGAGTGGACAAGCGTTGTTTCCGAGCTCTCGTCTGGTGAAACAGCTTGGTAATTGGGGAAGATGAAACGAGATGTGGCAAGTGGCAACGACGCGAGGCAGGCTCGGAGGAAACATTGATGGGCGCTACCAAACGATCTTATCACACAGCTGAGTTATCATCATCATCCTCACTGATGAGTCCCACGGAGGAATGGCAATTCGCATTAAATGGTACATACAGTAGTACGTGAAGCCGTTATCTGATATGAGAGGGGGGGAGGGGATTCAGTCATAAATAGTCGTCAATGCGTCAATATATCTACCAAGAAGTCATCGACACAAAGAGCCTCACGCCCTGTTCAAAGCCTGCATCTGTACGAACTCTGCGTAACCTCCCTTCATCGCCAACAGCTGATCGTGAGTTCCAGATTCGCTCACCACACCGTCTTTGAGGAAATATCTAGGCAAGAAGTCAGATCGTGTCAAAACAATGTAACATGGGGAGATGAAATAAGAGAATGTGGAGGATGGACTTACATGTGATCTGCATTCTGGATGGTCGACAAGCGATGTGCGATGGCAATGGTTGTGCGTCCTTTCGCCGCACGGTCTAACGCCTCCTGAACCACTTTCTCCGAATTGGAATCTAAAGCAGAGGTAGCCTGCCAAGTACCGCGGAGTGTCAAGGGAAGTCTCACGTATATTTGTGTTTCACGTACCTCATCCAGAAGTAGAACCTTTGGGTTCCGCAACAAAGCTCGAGCAATAGCGATACGTTCTAATAATGAAAGTAAGGACGGTTGAACAGTGAAAATTGATAGGTACAACACGAACGTTTTTGTCCACCCGAAAGCTGGCTTCCTTTCCCACCAACCTCAGTCTCAAACCCACTGGAAGAAATATATTTATCAGTGAGGAACTCGGAGGTAAAGTCATGATCACGCACTTCGGCAGCGACTCAATAAAATCCAGAATGTTGGCACTCCGACATGCTTCTTCCAACTCCTTCTGTGTTACTTCTGAAGCTGGCTTCGTGGCACCAAGTAAGATATTGAAACGGATGGTTCCAGAATATAAGGTCTGTAAGAACCGTGAATGAGGTATCTGTGCATTCTATGATCATTTGGGGTACGTACGGGCTCTTGTGATACTAAAGCAAGATGTTTGCGGTATTCGGCAACGTTCAATTCGGACACGCGGTGATCATCCAGCTTGGGGAATTCTGATCAGTTTCGCTGAGTTGGAGAGGATCGCAGAGGACATACGTATAAGGATCCAGACAAAGGGTCGTAGAACCTCTCAATCAACTGAATTGTTGTGCTCTTCCCGCACCCACTCGCGCCAACCAACGCGACGTAAGTCCCAGGTTCAACGGTTAAATTCAATCCTCTGAGTACCGGTACACCTGGACGCGTGGGATACCTGAAATGAACATCCTGGAATCGAATGCGACCTTGGATAGTCGATGACTCGGGTACAACACCGCCCCGTGATTCAGAATCGATAAGGGGAACAGAGTCTAGAAGGGTGAGGATGTCGGACGCGGCGCCTTTGGCAGAGGACATGTCTGGGACGAAACGGAAGACGTTGCCTGCCTGCATCGCCCCGAACGTGGTACTCTGTATTTGAGAGATACAAAATTCAGCATGGAATATGTAGCAGATCGGTGGTAAGATAGTACATACCATCAAAGCCACAAAGAAATGGAATGTGGTAACTTTCTGCTCCGAAACTAGCCGTGAACCATACCAGAACACCAATGATATAACCCAGAAACTCATGCTTTGACTCAGCGCGTAGATCGTGTTGCTCCACCTTGCAGTGTGGTTGGAGTTCCGCAGTGGCTCTTCAAGAGTAGCACTGTACATTTTGCAGCAATCTTCCTCACGCGTGAGGGATGCAACAGTGCGGATAGCCGCGGCAGCCTCGCAAGCGATTTGTGCAGAGTGCTCGTGAGCTTTCTTGTTCTGCTGGTCTTTCAAGATAACAACGCGCTGTATAAAGAAAATGTGGAGATAAATCGATTAGAAAGGTGAAAGAAATATATGGAAAAGCACATACCAAACGAATATATCCTGCTGATGCGAGTACGGGAGCGCATGCTATACCAACGAGACCAAGTCTCCACGCAAAGATAAGGCCAATAATAGCACCCGTTATGATTGTTGAAAGTGCTTGCACGATACTAACGCAGTTGAGTCAATCATAGGAAAACGAGGAAATAAGGATTGCAAACGTACGCTCCCAACGTTACACCAGCTAACCCGTTGACTTTCTGTGGGTTTTCGCTGAGATTTGATGTAAGTTGGCCAGTCTGGGTACGCAAAGAAGACCGCTTAGACGATGAGATGTTACGATAAAAACGGGGATAGATGCACGTACACTGTTCTCCTCCTTGTCGAAGAACTCTATGTCCTGCCTCAAAATTGCCCTGAAGCTCAGTGATCTGAGTTTCGTGTTCAACTCGGCTGCAGATGCGCCAAAAAGGAAGTTCTGTATGGCAATGGTCGCAAAAGCGATCAATGCGATGATGAACAACCTGGATTGGTTGTCAGTCATGTGAAACGGGAGAATGGTTTCAGTGCCTAGGAACATACCACAGCGCGTTACGATCCCCGAGGAATCTTCGCTGATGTGGGTCAAGATCACCGAGTCCTGTTATCCCTTTACCATACACGATACCGAAAGCAGGCCAGATCGAACCCGTCACTAGAAAAAATCGTCATATATGCTGAGAAGCAAAAAGTTGATCTTACATACTGCAGGCGGCGATTAAGCTGAGGATGTATTGGTTCCGACTGCTTGAGTTGATCTTCGCCATACGTCGGAAGAGATATGTCAAGCTATACTCTTTACTCTTGAACCTTTCGTCCATCTCCTTGGCCTCCTTCTCTGCCAGCTGAGCACTCGCCAGAGAAAGCCCAGTGTTGCGGCGCCCAAGAGGAATCTCTTCAGCAACTTGCTTTTCCATGTCGAGAGCATCCGAGTATTGAGAGTCGCGGTTGAGTGGGGCAGAAGAGACTGTTCCGGCAGAAGAGGCGTCAACATCGGCCATGTCGCGAAGCTCTTGCGCACGGACCAAGCGTGCGTAGAGGCTATCTGGTCTGGAAAGCAATTCAGCATGAGTGCCAGATTCCAAGATGGAACCGTCTCCCATGACATGAATACAGTCGGCATGCTTGATGGTAGAAAGACGATGCGCAATGGTAATAGTTGTGCGACCTAGAAGTGTTCATAATTGTGTTTAGCGTACTATATGGAAGATCGTGAATCTTTGATAACGTACCTGCGGCGGCCTTATCCAATGCATCCTGGACGACACCCTCACTCTGGGTGTCCAGCGCGCTTGTGGCCTCGTCAAGAAGCAAAATTCTCGGGTCGCTAACGATAGCTCGAGCGATGGCAACGCGTTGCTTTTGTCCACCAGACAGCAAAAAGCCACGTTCGCCAACCAGCGTGTCATAGCCCATCGGCAGTTTGCTGATGAACCCATCCGCATTTGCCTTGATACACGCTTCCTTCACAAGCCTAAGCTTCTCTTCGTCCGAGATGTTCTCGTGCGGCGAGCCGATGAGGCCGTGAGCAACGTTATCTTTGATGCTGGCGGCGAAGAGGATCGGTTCCTGGGAGACCAAACCAATCTGGCTTCGCAGCCACTTGACATTCAGCTCCCTAACATCGATACCATCCAAATGAACGGAACCTTTCAGTGGATCGTAGAATCTCTCAACAAGATTCACGACCGTCGATTTTCCGGATCCGCTGGGACCAACGAGGGCGACAGCCTTTCCGGCTGGAAATGACATGGAAAGATTTTTGAGGATGGGAACTGTGGGACGGGAGGGATAACTGAACGAGATGTCTGTGAGAGTGATGTCGCCAACGCATTTTTCTGGTTTCAAACCGGAAGACGATAGAGAGTCAATCGTCGGAACTCGCTCAATGGTTTCGTACAGTTTTGCGGCGGCGCTGCGAGCTTGAATAATTGCTGTAGAGTTTCGGTTTTGGGCGATCGGATGAGGACCACGACCGACTTTAGCACCGCACACGTACCTTGTACCTCTGGACCTGCAAGGGCCAAAGCGAAGGACCCAATAATGACGGCCAAGAAGACGTTGATGACAATCCCGGCCGTGGCTGCGAATACATTTCATCACCTGATCTGTGAAAGACTGGATCACTTACCTTCCCCTCGGTTTATTAGGGTCGTGCCAAAATTGAAAGCTGTTTTTGAACCTCAGAGAGAGTACACAAAACAGAGTAGGTGGAATACCCACCGAGTCCATAGGCAGCGTAGAGGACAAAGAAGAAAACCGCCAGTCCTCCACCATGCCATGCCGCAGCCTTGAGGTCCGCCGTTCTCGCTTTATAGAGGTGCGTGTCATAGAGATCGCCCAGAGTATTCTGAGTTCCGAAGGCTTGCGCGGTCCGAACGGTAGATATAACTTCTTCTGCTATAGTCCCCGAGTTTGCGCCGTGTTTAAGGGCTTGTCTACAGGAAAGTCAGATCATTGTCTATCCCAAGAAGAAAACACGCACTGCATGTATTTCGCGGCAAACTTATTCATGAAACTTCCAGTGATAGCAATGCATGGCATGATGGACGACAACGCCAGGGCTAACCTCCATGACCGAATATACGCCAGGACAAAGCCAGTCACAAACGAGGATGCAAAAGTAACCACAAGCGCGACCTTCTCGGAAATACCTTGCTGGACCAAATCTACGGAAAAAACGGTCAAGAAGGTCAGGGCGCAGCTTACAGATAAAATATCGTGGAACGCACGTGTATCCGTTTGAATTCGTGTGGTGACTTCTCCAGCGCCAACAGCGTCGAAGAACGCGATATCCTGGCGCAAGACGGACTCCAGATACTTTTCGCGGAGGCGTTTTGCCCCAACCTCTCCGGTATAGACCCAGGTCATCATGTAAGTCCATGTACAGACGAACATGCCAATTCCTATCAACCCAGTCAGCATAGTCCCAAGCGTGGCATTATTTCATTTGCGTACCGATGAACGTCAAATACATGGCATCTTGTGCCGCTGTGTGTCTGAACTGCGCTGCTGCGAGCGCGAGGCTGGCCTCCGCCTCAGGAGTGTTGTTTTGAAGCACCGCCGTAGCATTTTGCTGAAACCGAATGAAGTCCTGGACAAGTCTACCAAAAATCAGACTCATGAGGGGCTAACCCACGAGATTCGAAGAGTCAGTTCATTGATTATTAGGGCCTTTATCACCGGGACTTACCTGGGCAGCCCCCGCTCCGACCGCTGCTAGCAGCCCAACACAGTTCAGAGCTTTCTCAGTGATGGTTGCAAACCTGAACAGCCGAAAGAACGAAACAGGCTTGGGACCTGCCTGTTTCGTAGAAATGGGCGCGGCTGACGTGCCTCTGACATTTGTTTCCGTAGAAGGCCGTTGAGGTGGATTTGAACTTGAAGTGTTCTCTTCCGACTTTTCGTGGATATCCTTGTCATCTTCTCCTGGTTTGGAGGCCATACTGCGATGTCCTGACGATGGAGATGCTGGACTTTCGAACGAATGTCCGTTTCGAGATGTAGGTCATATATACGTAGTGGACTCCCAGGATTCATAGAAGTCAAAATGTGACTCGACGCACTGGCAACCAACTGGCAACCTGCCGTCGGATACATCGCCGGGATTACTAATCAGAAATTGCCAAGACTGACTCACAATACGGGCCGAAAGAAAAGGTTCAAAGGGGAGAAATACCAAAACCAGACCCGACACGTTCTGACGAAGAGAGACACTGTGGCGGAAACAAGTCCTGTAGAGTGACTTGGCATACAGACCGCGTAATGGCGTACTGCTGCATACAGTAACCCGACAGCCTTTGGCTGAACAATTCGGCAAAATCTTGGAAAGACACCGATGCCGTTACTCATTATAACGCCGTGACCCATGACAACGTGACATGACAGGTAACCACTCGACCGTCACGGACCCACCTCCAGCTCAAGGCATTCATATATTGTGATGATGACCAGATTCAATGATTTCTTACTGCCTGTCACGGTGCGCGCGCATGTCTTTCTACGGTGTTCTGACGAGCAGATACTGTCTGGAGACAGGTTATTCCAGCCCTGGGACCGATCATGATGATGCCCATCCGAAAGTAGACGAATCACTTCATCTTTGCTATCGCTCCTGGGAGGTTGAATAACAGCGAGAAATGGTGGGCAGCCTCGGTTTGCAGAATTTTCTTGTTCAAAATTTACGCCACGGCGCTTTCCAGCGGTGCCTTTGGCGCATGACTAGCCCATCCCTGCTTGAAGCTGCTTCGTTGACGTGGTGCGTAGACGCTCCTAGTCAATGTTCCCGAAATTAAAGCCCTTCTCGCACCGTTATATAATCAGCTCTCTGACTCGTTTCGAGAATTACCTGTGGATGTTAAAAGGCTTCCAGGTCTGACGCCACACTTCACTATCCAGCACCATGGAACCCCCCGCCATTTCCCCCCTTAGAGCCCAGCTCAATACCCTCAACCACGCTATAAATGAGGCGGTCACCCTCCCTCACGTCTCTGGAACGCTGGCAGTTTCTTTCGACGATCTTCATCTATTTTTTAAGAAGCCCGAGCCGGGTGGCGAGAATTCAGATTCGTGGTTCGTAGACCAGAACTCATCTCTACCCAAAAGACTACTAACAGTCATCCTATACAGCCACTTGAACTTTGACACTGCGACAGACGACAACTTGGAACTTTTGTCGCGTTCCTGTGACGCTGCCACCTTCGGGCGGAACAACGAGGATGTCTTGGATGAGTCCTATCGGAAGGCCGGGAAACTAGATGCCTCCAGGTTCTCGTCTACCATCGACATCCATCGCACGGGCCTGCTCCAACTCATTGGTGATCACCTTTGCAAAAATCTACCCCCGTCATCCACCATTCAAGCTGAACGCTACAAGCTCAATGTCTACGGTATGACTGACCATATGTGATCCATTCATTGTCTAATGAGCCGTGACGAAAACTTAGGTAAAGACGCGTTTTTCGAGCCTCACAAGGATACACCTCGCGGAGAGCACATGTTCGGCTCCCTCGTCGTCGTTTTCCCTACTCCTCATCAAGGCGGAGCGCTGATCATGCGCGATAAGGGCAAGGAATGGACGTTCGATTCCGCAGAGGCCATAAAGAAGCACCAGGGACCATGCATTGGTTACATAGCATTCTACAGCGATGTCGAACATGAAGTTACGCCCGTCACCTCTGGGTACCGCGTTACCTTAACCTACAACCTCTATTCGACCCCTTCTACCACATCCCATGCCAACCTGCGGGAAGCTTCGCTTTCTTGCCTCAAAGACGCATTCGAACGCGTCCTCAAAGACCGGACTTTCTTACCAAAGGGTGGCTATGTTGGATTTGCGCTCCAGCGACAGTATCCGCTTCCGCGTCAGGGAAAGTACTTGTCGGCATCTAATCGAAACCTCAAGGGAGAGGACGCAGAGCTCATGAGCGTCGCACTCGACATGTCTTTGGAGCCCACTTTGTATCTGTGGTACGGGCAGACGGACTTCGATTACTCCAACAGTTACTCGAGGCTCGACGGGGTCCTGTGCAACTTCGTACCTCGCGACCAACCAGAAGGAGAGTCATTCCTCGCACTTCTCCGCCAAGCAGGAGGGAAGACTGTTGGAACTACGATCGTGCAGTCCTACAATGAAGAACTCGATATGTGGTATTACGAGGATGGGGACGACTCGGATTACTACGAGTACCGCGCAGTTACCCCGGACATGGACGTTTCGTGGGTTTCCCAGCTAAACGACAATACTGTCGCCAAAACTCCTTGTATCGTGTATGGAAACGAGGCCAGCTTGAGCCATGAGTACGGCAGGCTTTGCATGATCGTGAAGATTGGGGCCTACGGTAAGAGGTACGGAACATCCGTATCGGACGTGAAGGACTCAGATGGGATATCCAAGGAGGACGACGATGACAACATAGAGGGCAATGACGATGAAGGTGACGATGACAACTTGGAGGGCAAGGAGGAAGAAACGGAGTCGGAAGGAGATGCGGATGATGCATTGGATTCGCTTTAGATGATCAAGAAAGTCTTCGTTCTAGGTTGAATTTTGAAGCGATGTATCCACAATCTCTGTGTTTGCTCTTCACTGCGCATCACAATTGTCACGATCTCACGGTACTACGACAATTCACGCTGCTCCGGCACTTCTCTCAGTCATGACTCTCCCTCAATACAAACAACTACCACCGTCTTATATTCAACTTGTGGCGGGTGAATCTCATCTTATCTAACCCTCAACGGCCCTGAGCTCAGGTCTTGCACGCTGCCTCCACCATGTTCATGTGTGTTTTGTTGCGTAAATGAATCATGGACAGTCCTACATATAACGTGCACAAGAAATCGACTCTCTCTCTGATTTTTCATCCCTACCCTCAGACCTTTCCCGTCCCCGACAGCTTCAGACATAACTTGAATTCAATACGCATAGCTCAGCTCTCGAGTCTCTGGTTGATCTCGACAAAGTTCGTAGATTCGATCCTTCGATATGGACTTTCACTCTCAATATCCTGACGTTACTCAGCTCACCAGAATCCGAACTTGAAGCTAGCATGTCTAGGACACGCCCACGCCCAGAGGAAATTGTTTATCACGTCTACGGGTACTTGATCAATTATGGTAGAATTGTGGAAGAACACAGAGAAGAGTCTGTGATCACGAAGGAGCCGGGCAGCTCCTTAGATGTGGAGCGTCTAATCTGCGAATGGTGGCTGAATAAGCTGGCGAAACACGTCGGTATCCATTGCGATACCTGTCGCGGCTATGTCCCCGTTCCAGTTCCTGTGCTCGGAGTCGAGAACAAGTTCGTACCCATTCATCGCCCCTTCATCTTCTTGGCATTGGCGGTCGGGGATGCGGAGAAACCAACTCCGAATGCTGAGAAAGTAAGGAGGTTGAAGGAATTCTTGAAGCGGAACGAAGAGCCCGAGTGGCGGCAGACGACTGCATCTTACTTACCTATTTACCGGATAAAGTGCGTACAAAGTCTCCACACCGTATAACAGAGCTGGCTGCTCATACCGTTTGTACAGTGTTCACGCCCGAGCCGTCGCCATAAGGAAGAGAAAGCAAAGGGCTGCCGCTGCCGCAGCTACACAACAGGCAGAAAATGTCTGAATCATGACAACTCAATTCAGAGTTCAGAATGTGATGCGACGAATAAGTAGCTACTCCTACAGTAAAGGTTGACATAGAGAGATTTCATTACAGTCTGGAGAAAGCAGGCAACGGCGAGCTTACCCCCGTCACCTTTGACATACAACCTCTACTCCATCTCCTCTCCTCCCACCAACATAGACCCCCGCGACACATCCTGTCCAAAATCTACATGGGAGGACCTCCTGTACCCTATTCGCTCGTTTTGTGTGGTGTCATACCTGATGTCTTCCTTCAAGTGCCCGCTGGCAGAAGCCGCGGCAACACCGTGCGTGCTCTGTGACCACTCAAACAAGGGCTCGAATTCGCACAAGGGTATGATGTATGTGAGAGGTGGTTGCATTGCATTGTGACATGATGAGTAACTATCAATAAGTAAGACTATAGAGCGTAAGTAAGTATGTACGATGATGAGTATGGCGTGTGAATGCGTGACCGACGTGAAAGAAAAAAAACCAGAAAGGAATCGATGCTCAAAGGGGTGCGACAGCGGGAAGGTGACAACAGATGGGTGAGGAGATGAAGACGAACTAGATGAGAATCCACGAGTATACTTTTTTTGTGTGTTCGTCCGTCGCCATCCAAGTATCCAATCATATTCCTGAGGACGAAACGGAACGGCTGGGTAGATGCTTAGAAGCCCATTCCGCCCATGCCGCCCATTCCACCCATCGGCGGTCCGTCCTTCTTTTCGTCCTCCACCTCGACGACGCATGCCTCGCTGGTAGTCAACAAGCTAGCGACACCAGCGGCGTCAACCAAAGCGGTCCTGACTACCTTGAGCGGGTCGACGATACCGGCCTTGACCATATCAACGTACTCGCCCTTGCTCGCGTCGTATCCCCAAGCGAACTTGTCGGGTGAGCCATACTGGCTCTGAAGCGTGCCGACGATGACGCTGGCCTCTTCACCCGCGTTCTTAAGGATGGTCCTTGAGGGGTAGGTCAAGGCGCGCTTGATGATGGAGACACCAAGGTCCTGGTCGAAGTTGGCCGTGGGGATGGGTTTGACGTCCGGATTCAACGATGCGGAGTTGTTGGATCCAGGAGAGTTGGAGGAGAGTGCGAGGGAGGCCTTCAAGAGAGCAACACCACCACCGGGAAGAATACCCTCCTCGACAGCGGCACGAGTAGCGTTCAGAGCGTCGTCGTAGCGGTCCTTCTTCTCACCGACCTCGACTTCGCTGGAGCCACCGACCTTGATAACGGCGACACCACCGCTGAGTTTGGCCAGACGCTCCTGGAGCTTAGTGCGGTCGAACTCGCTGGTGGTGGGGTCCGCTATAAGGCCACGGATTTGCTCACAGCGGGACTGAATGGAGTCCTTGGCACCGTCGCCGTTGAGGATAATGGTGTCTTCCTTGGTGATCGTTACGGAACCGGTGGACCCGAGCATGTCAACGGTGGCACGCTCAAGCTTGATGTCCAGCTCGTCGGTAAAGACGACACCGTTGGTGAGGATGGCCAAGTCGCCGAGGATGGACTTGCGGTTGTCGCCGAAGCCGGGAGCCTTGACGGCGCAGACCTGGAGCTGACCACGGAGCTTGTTGAGGATGCAAGCCGCGAGGGCCTCACCGTCGATGTCCTCTGCGACGATGAGCAACGGACGACGAGCCTGTGCGGCGATCTCGAGTGAAGGGAGGATGTCTTGGAGCGCAGAAATCTTCTTCTCGCTAAGGAGGATATAGGGCTTCTCAAACTCGACTTTCTGCGCGCGGGCGTCGGTAATGAAGTAGGGCGAGATAAATCCACGGTCGAAGCGCATGCCCTCGGTGATCTCAATCTCATCCTCGATCGTCCTGCCCTCCTTCACCGTGATGACACCCTCCTTTCCAACCTTCTCCATTGCCTGAGCGATGAGGTTGCCGACGTGGGCGTCACCGTTTGCGGAAATAGTCGCGACCTGAGCAATTTCAGCAGTGGTGGTGATGGTCTTCGCGTTGGCGGATAGGAACTCGACGACACGGTCGACAGCTGCCTGGGAGCCTCGTCGGAGGTCCATGGGGTTGCAGCCGGCGGCGACATTCTTGACACCCTCCGAGTAGATGGCACGCGCAAGGACGGTAGCGGTGGTGGTACCGTCACCAGCAATCTCGTTCGTCTTGGCCGCGACTTCCTGAATTAAACTGGGGAAGGGTCAGCGAGAGAACATATGTACGAAGTACTGGGTACATGGAAGGGCAACGTCCTGAGTTACACTCAGCATAACCTGTCATGGGTATTACAAAAGTAACTCATCCCAGTGAAGACAGCACATAGTGTAACACAATATTACACCGTTTCACCACCCAGGGAGTAAAATAACTCACCGAGCACCAAGGTTCTCGAATTTGTTCTTCAGGGAAATTGATTTAGCGACAGTGACACCGTCTGCGCAGATATTGTAAGTCTGGGAACTACGCAAAAAGGTGGACAACTCACCCTTGGTAATCTTGGGACCGCCGAAAGACTGTTCGATGATGACGTTGCGACCTAGGGTGACACGTCAACAATATTCAGGTTTTGAATTGGGATACGCGGCTCACCCTTTGGACCGAGAGTAACGCTGACTGCATCTGCAAGCACGTCAACACCCTTGAGGATGCTCGCCCTTCCTTCGTTCGAAAACTTGATGTCCTTGTGCGCACCCCGGACAAGCGAGGGCTGCTTTGCTTTTACTGCAGCACGACGGAGAGCACGAGACGAGGTTGAGGAGACACGGTGCATTGTTAACGTAGTGAAACGAACAAAGCTTTTTGTTTGAAAAGGACGAGAGAGGAAGGAGGTGGAAGGAGGATGAGTTGAGTTTCGCGGTTCAACGTCACCGATTTTTTGAAGTCGAGAATCACGCGTCACGTCCCGTGATTTAGTAACCGTCACGCTTCCGGAAAGTTCCAGATCCTTTGTTGGGACTGCACTGTGAGTATGAGCGCCGGCGCTGGGCAATGGGTTGTGCGCGAAACTACTTACCAGGTCTCTGTGTTCACCGTTCAATAATGTTGCTGAAACACAGACCAGATCCCAGAATTCCGTCGGTCCACCCGATCATCGACACTCACCGGTAGGTCCCCTTCACGCCTCGCCACCGCGCGGGTACCCATACCTGAGCTCTCTGTCTCGTCTCTCATTATTCTCAACAAGGATCTTTTATATTTTGTGAGTTTTCTCGCTGCTTGGTTGCTTGTTCAACGTTCAACGTTCACCGTTCAATATTCAAATGGGATGTTAAATGTTGTCCATCAGATCCCTTAGGTTTCAGCGCCGCGATACAGTATGAAACGGGTGTTCGAGTTTCCATCGGGACCACCACCACAGTTTTGTTACGTACAGTGAGCTGAGGGTACAGCACCATTTAAAGTGGTGACCGTTGCTGCCCCGTTCCCTCCCTCTCCCCATCAGCCAGCCACAGGATCAGCATGAGCGTTGGCTACCGTACACGCTCGCATACCGTCCTGCCAATCGACATTCTAGCGGACGTTGTTGAGAATCTCAACGACGACCATGTTGCTCTCAAAGCATGCTCTTTGGTCTCACGATCATGGGTTCATCCTACCCGTGTCCATCTTTTCAAACAACTCGGTCCCAAAAGCACAGGAGACGAGCTATGCTTCTCCTCCTTCCTCTCATTCCTGCGCGGATCTCCCTCATTGTGTCCATTTCTTCGATGGCTCGTCATCGCTGCACCCATCAGCCGCAGTAGCTACTCCAAACCGGTGCGCATCTCGCTCTCGGAAATGGAGGAGCTGTTGGCAAATCTACCCATGGTTCATACCGTGGAGTTCTGCGGTGTGAGTTTTGCTGGATGTCAGTACGACGACACTCCGTCCCGCACGTTCTCCCTGCAGTGCGTCCGTTTCATCGACGTTGGATCTCAAGGCTACGATACCGCCCTCGATTGGACACGCCTTCTCTCCCTGTTCTCCGAAGTTGGCGAGCTCCATTTCCAAACGGAGATCCCTCATGTTTACCGCATTCCGCCAGAGCTTCCAACTTCAGCAGTGAAAGTGTCCCGGCTGAAGCTGAACGGCGTTGTTCGTCTGGGAATTATGCTCGACTTTCTCTCCGTCGTCCTCCCACTGGAAGCTCTATCCTCAGTGGACGTGACCGTGATAGGACCAGAGCAGGTGGCAACGTTGGGAACTCTTCTCTCCCGACCCTCCTTGCATGGTCTGCGGTTTCTTACACTTGATTTCACGCGATTTCGTGTCGAACATTTCGGTACGTTCACACTCATCCTCCGGTATCACTGCAGCAACGTTGAGTAAGAAATACTCTTATGCAGCACACATCTCATTCTCCACCCCAATGCCATCATGGAACCTTTTAGGAACGTTCCCCCACTCCAACCTCAATACCCTTGCCCTATCACTCCGTCTATCCGATAGCCCGTCTATCCCACTCTCCGAGATCCCTTCCATTCTCCAACATGCGCCATCCTGCCTCAAAACAATCTCAATCAAGGCCATCGGCACATATAAAAGAATACGCCAGTTCGACCAGGAACACTCCCACAGTCGATGCGAGATGACTGGCGGAATGGTCGAAACGCTTACTGGAATGGGACGCACTGATCTCGGTCGTATCGAGGAAGTCGTCTTGGAGAGGTTTACGGAGTTAGAAACACTCGAGTTCGATCTTACCGAGGCGCAACACGATGGGTACATGAGGCTCGATACAGAGTCGTTGTCGGAGGGTGAACGGTTGCGGGCCTACGTGGAGGGGTGCATGTCGAGGATGGCGAGTTTAGCAAGAACTGCTTTTCCGACGCTGGTGGTGCATGTTTCGTCGTAGAAATACTCTTACTGTGCTCCCTCATAGACAGTGAGCTCATTCCACTCAGGCCGCCGAAGATGGCATCTTTGCGTGTGGTCCTGACCCACCGTTGTTCACGAGTTGGCAATGTCACTGTGGTACATGTTGTGAAATATTCCTGTGGCGGTAAAATATACCGACCAGTCAGTCGGTTTCGGGCCAGACATCCTGATAGCCAAACAAACACTCACGTGGTCCTACTGCTGTCTTTGCCACTCCCCTCACCCAGAATGACCGGAGAGTGTTCTTTCACAGGTCGACCCTTTCCTTACGTTGAATCTCTTGAAGAATGGTCCCCTCCGCTTTCTACATGATGAGATATTCAGAGCCAACGCTGTTGTCATGGCCCGAGCGACTCCATGAGAGGACCCGAGAAACGGGCAGACCGCCGAGCCTGCGCAGAAAGTCTAAAGCGGCTGTTTCGCTGACGGTTGTTGGAGATTTAGGTCCAGAGAGCGAAGTCGGCAGCTTGGGCGATGACTTCTCTGCCGTCGTCGCAATCGGATTGGGTGGATGAACCTTGGGACAAAGGGGTGACAAAGGAGGATATACGAAAAGAGTAGGATGATGGGGATACCGAGGATACCCCGATCCCACTCTTGAGGTCAATCCTACTAAACCTTCGGTAACACATCGACCTCGGCAATAGTATGAATATTCAACGTACAGTATGGCGAGCAAAATAATATTCATTTTTGGGGCTGCTCGGATAATGCCGTATCCAAAACTGGTTGGTTATCGAGCGCCATTCGCACCAACTCAATACACCTCTTGCAGCAATAAAATCATCACTGTGTTCAGCCTACAGAAACTCTTTTCGTTATTCCTCCGTTTGACAGGACCATTATTGTCGCGGTTGGGGGTCTGCTGAGTCAGCCGTAGACCACCGACAAACAGCGCGAGGACCCAGGAGGAACCCCGAACATCCTATTAGAGGATATATCCAAGACGATCTTATTTTCGGCCTTTCGTACGGTCGTACGTCAGAGATATTGGACCTCGGCATTTTCAGGCGGCGCTGAGAGCATCCCGTATTGGACCCCTTTGTATATAGGTATTTCAGTCGTGGGGATCACCCAATACATGTACGTTAGTCAACCCAGGGTTCCATGTGATGTTGCACGGTCAGAAGAGAGGTACTACAGTGTGGCGACGAGTCGTTGACGACTGACCCACGTCAGACCTTGTACGCACATGTGATCGGTCATCAGTAAAGGACTTACTACAGGACATGTAAGTAACTGTTTTTTGGCCAACTCGTGTGCACCAGAATCAGATATAAGAGCGATTTTCCATATTCTCCATACGCATACCCGATATATCCTCTCATAGTACATTCAGAGGACGTAAGTACAACAGTGTGGCAGAACATGCCGTCTGACGCTGGAGGATGACATGAATTACCCGATCTGGCTTTGGGGAATGTATTAATATTCCTCGTGACAAAGGGCGGTTTCGGAATTCCCCGAAACCTCACCTCTTCATCGATCCTAACCCCCTGCTGGACGGAAGGCTTCTGAGCCTCTACGGGAAAACAACTAAGTGAGTGCGTGAATCCGTGACTGATATGGTCTGATATGGTCTGAGGACGTTCGGCCGTATGCATTCACTGGCATGTTATGGTAAGTAAGGGCCGAGAGTGTACTGTGTTGCAACATCCAGCATTCGACTCCTGGGGCCGATTCTCAGTTTCTTGATCGCAGAGATGGGTCCAAGTTTTGTAGAAGAGGGAGACTCGAGCTCAAGGAGGAAGGAGGCCAGATCTACTGAGCTGAAATTCTGCAAGCACGAAAAACGAGCGAAGCGACGAGATCCGTGTTTGTATCTCTTTGTCTCTTATTACTTACGACTTGCTTACGACAGCGAAATTTCAAGTTGACGCACAACTGAACCACTGCCATGCAGTTCTAAGATTGGAACTTGGACGATGTTGTCGTCTGCATGGAAATCCTTCAAGACGGCCAAGTGGGGAATCCCACAGTCTAATACTTTGGCTGGTACGTTCATTTTCAATTTGGCAATCGAGCTTCGAGGTACCCATCCCTCAGACTAACACGCTTGACAACCAGATTCAGCACTTTATACTCATACGTCTGGAAGATGGCTTTGCAATGAGAAAACACATATGGCACTACGCGAAGTTAGGTTCAACGTTGCCGCGCTGAAACGGGCTGTCGCCAGAAGCGTTCACGCCAATTCTATCATCTCCATGGTGAAAATCGGCGAGAATTTTAATCGTGCATTCCTGTGTACGTGCGATAACGGACGCGAGGTAATCGCTCGTCTGCCTACACAGCTTTCTGGCCCTCCGTATTTTACTACTGCCAGCGAAGTGGCGACTATGGACTTCCTTCGTAGGCTCGGCATCCCCGTTCCTCGTGTGCTGGCATGGAACTCCAGAGCAGACGATTCTGCAGTTGGCGCAGAATACATCATCATGGAGAAGGCGGAAGGACGTATCTTGCAAACCATACCACAGAGTCACGAACGCCGAAGAGAGTTGACGTTGGCACTTTCCAAAGTATTGCGCCCTCTATCCCAGCTACAGTTCAAGTACCATGGGAGTATATACTACAAGGGCGATCTCCCTCAAAGTTTAGTAACCCAAGCTGACTTTCTGCTGGAGCCCCCTACCGGTGTAGATATTTCGCCGTTCGTAATGGGGCCAAGTGCAGGCAGAGAGTGGTGGGAGGCGGAACGAGCGACTCTTGATATTCACCGCGGGCCGTGTGAGTGATAAAGATCACTTCCCAACGATATAGTGTTAATATTTTCAACGCAGGGCCCAGCGCTCACAAATATTTCTCTAACGCCGCCACACGAGAGCAACTCTGGATCATGAACCACGCAAAGCCGTCTCTCTACGATGACTACCTATGTGTCCTCCCTTTGCAAGGGAAATACGATGAGCACGTCGAGATGCTGAACATCTACAAAGAAGTTCTGAATTTCATCCTTCTTCTCGGAATGTCCCCACACCACACTACCGGAAGAATCTGGCACCCTGATTTGCATGATTCCAATATCTTCGTCGACAACTCTCAGGACGGGAGCGTCAAGATCACGTCAATCATCGACTGGCAAGGCGCATGCGCTTCCCCAGCGTTCGTGCAGCTGGCCGTGCCGGAGATATTTTCTTTTCCGGCAGCGACCTTGGAGACAGGAGAGTCGGGTCGACGCGAAGACAGGACATTGCACAGCGACTTTGAACGCTTAACGTTCCCGGAGATGCTGGACATACCGTGGCGGGCATTGCGTGCGGAGATCTGCGATTGGGCTGGTACAACTTGGAAAACGGGATTGCTACCTCTGAAGTACGCGTCTTTCCTAGTACCTCAATAATAGGTCATCACTAATCACATTGACTTCAGGAATTCATTGATGACCCTTCAGAAGCAGTGGCCGAAAATTGCACCGGACTACAGATGTCCGATAACGTTCACAGAAGAAGAATGTATGAAGATCGAGAATGCTCTCGCGACATACTGGGATCGCAGAAGGTTGTACCTCTCTCTCAACGAGGAGCTCGGCTTGGATGAATATGGGTACGTGGACTTTAAAGGGGACGAGTTGCGTGGTCAGAAGGAATTCAGGCGGATACAGAAGGTGCTCGAAGAGAAGAGGCTGGAGCATATGAGCAGAAGAGCTGACCATGTTGATGGAGATGTGATACGGGCGCTGCAGTGGCCGTTCAGAGATACATTGGCGGATGACCCTCGCAGTCATATGAAGGCGGTGTAGGACCTGCACAAACAGGTCATTTCGACTTGGGCACAAATGTCAAAGCACACAACGATCAAATTTAGATGGAACATTAGCTCTGTGAGGGTTGTAATGTCCGAAAGATGTACAATGAGAGGGAAGAAAACGTCAGAAACCCCATTCAATTCTTACTCAACGCTTGAAGTTTGACATATTCGTAGTATCCTCCGTGTAAAGCGAGGAGCTGGTCGTGGGTTCCGGATTCGCTGACTTGTCCGTCCTTGATGAAATAGCTGTGAAGAATCGGAGATGTGAGTCGCGGAGGGTCATACGCAGGGATCAACGTTGTTGATACGTACATGCAATCGGCGTTTTGAATAGTGGATAGACGATGAGCAATGGCAATCGTGGTACGTCCCTTGGCAGCTCGGTCCAGAGCTTCCTGAACGACTTGCTCAGAGTTAGAGTCGAGTGCGGAGGTGGCCTCGTCCAGAAGGAGAACTTTGGGGTTCCTGAGCAGTGCACGTGCGATGGCAATACGTTCTAGACTAAGAAAGTCAGCAAACCCCTATTCCAGTCTCACCCGAAGTCATAACGTACGCTTTTGTCCACCTGAGAGCTGCGATCCCTTGCCACCGACTTCGGTGTCGAAACCGCTATAGAGAATAATGAGCGGAAGTTCAATAGAAGGGAGGACTGAGTGATTTACTCAGGCAGTGACTGGATGAACTCCAGGATATTGGCATTGCGACAAGCCTGCTCGATCTCCTCTTGAGTGACCTCGTCCATGGGCTTCGTTGCACCGAGGAGAATGTTGAAGCGGACAGTGCCGGCATACAGAGTCTAAGAGATGAGAGTAGGTCAGAGGATTGATGGTGGATGTCCAGAATAGATGATACTCACAGGTTCCTGAGAGACGAGAGCGATATTCTTGCGGTACTCGCTGACGTTCAACTCGTTAATGGGATGGTCGTCGATGTAAACGGTTCCAGCGAGGGGGTCGTAGAACCGCTCAATCAGCTGAATACTACAAGTGAAGATTGCGTTGAGTAAGACCAATCTGATGTCAGATACGAAGACTGCTTTCACTCACGTCGTGCTCTTTCCGCAACCACTCGCACCAACCAGCGCGACGTAGGTACCAGGCTCGACAGTCAAGTTCAATCCGCGCAGAACACGGACGCCGGGACGAGTGGGGTACCGGAAGTGCACGTCCTCGAAGCGGATACGTCCCTCGACGCTCTTTGGCTTGAGGCCTTCAGTTGACTCCGCGTCGATCTCGGGGACGGAGTCCAGGAGGGTGACGATGTCGCTGGCTGCGCCGCGGGCAGATGACATGTCGGGCACGAACATGAAGACATTTCCGGCTTGCATAGCACCGATTGTAGTGCTCTGAAGGCGAATCATGAGTAAAACTGTATAGTGAGTGGGAGTACGAATGGTTTACCATTAGGCACACGAAGAAGTGGAAGGTACTGACTTCGCCAAAGGAGATGAGGCGGGCACCGTACCAGAAGATCAACGCGATGACGTAGAAAGCCATGGATTGGGAGAGCGCGTAAAGCCCGTTGCTGAAAAAGGACGTCCTGTTGGAATTGTTCAGAGGTTCTTCTAGCGTCTTGCTATAGATGTCCAAGCAATCTTTCTCCCGAGTCAGTGATGCTACCGTCTTGATAGATCCTGCGGCCTCGCAAGCAAGTTGTGCGGAATATTCGTGTGCTTTCTTGTTCTTCTGGTCCTTGAGGATGACAACGCGCTGGGGGGATAGACAATTAGTAATGGTTTGAGGAGTGGGTTGGGAGGACGTACAAGACGGATGTAGCCAGCTGACACGATGAAAGGGGTACAAGCGATACCGACGAGTCCGAGCTTCCATGCAAAGATAAGACCAATGATTGAGCCAGCAGTGAGCGTAGAGATGGATTGCACGATACTGCAGAAAATCGTGAGTCTCACTTACGTCGAAGACAAATGATTACGCACGCGCCGAGAGTAATACCAGCTAGACCAGCAATCTTTTGCGGATTTTGGCTCAAGTTGGATGTAAGTTGACCAGTCTGAGAAGCGAAACTTGTCAGTCGTTGCAGAATATAAACGCAGCAGGTATAATGAACGTACAGCGTTCTCATCCTTGTCAAAGTGCTCAACTGCAAAAGAAGGTTCTAGCACGGGGCCGCTCAACGAAGTGGTGGAGGGGAATACGCACTATCCTGACGCAAAATCGCGCGGAACGATAACGACCGCAGCTTAGATGTGAACCGTGCGGAGGTCCGAGTGAAAAAGAAGGTTTGCGAGCCGGTGGAGGTAGCGGCGAGGATGGCGATGATGAACAACCTGCAGTGGAGCAGTGTAGATGAGTGGACGCTGAGAGGTCGAGTGAGTGAAGCCGAGACGTACCAGAGTGCATTTCTGTCACCTTGGAAACGACGTTCGTGAGGGTCATGAGTGCCGAAGTTGCTCAAGGCCTTTCCTGAACGGTAGGTGTTAGCATAAGGTTCGCCTCTAGTTTGCACGATAAAATCATGAACGTACCATATACAATGCCGAAAGCGGGCCAAGCGATACCGGTCACTAAATGTCGCGAAATCAATATCCGAGAGCAAAGCATGAATGCGGTTCTAGACTTACGGCAAGCGGCAAAAGTACCAAAGATGTACTGCCACCAACTCTCCCTGTTAATGCGGCCCATACGTGCGAATAAATGTATCATGCTATATGACTTCTCTTCACGCGCCTCATTCTCCAAGTTCCTCTTCGCAATGAGGTCGCTCGCGAGCGACCGGCCTGTGTTGGAACGACCCAAGGGGATTTCATCCACTGTTTCTTTCTCCAGGACACGAGCCTCTTCGGCCTCTTTCATCTTCTCGTTCGCTTCGTCCGTTTCGGCGGTCGTGGCGAGTCGGCCGCGAAGTTTCTGCGCTTGGACGAGTCGGAAATAGGGGCCGTTGACGTCCGCGGTCAGTTCTGCGTGCGTGCCGGATTCGAGGATGACCCCGTTGCCCATAACGTAGATGCAGTCTGCATCCTTGATCGTGGAGAGACGGTGCGCGATGGTGATCGTCGTACGGCCTGCATGGGACATGTCAGCGGAATGTACGTGAGCGATCAGTGGTGAACTTACCAGCTGCAGCCTTGTCAAGAGCATTCTGCACAACGCCTTCGCTTTGGGTATCCAGAGCACTCGTCGCTTCATCCAACAGCAGGATCTTCGGGTCGGAGACGATGGCACGCGCAATGGCCACACGCTGCTTCTGGCCACCAGACAACAAGAATCCACGTTCACCGACGAGAGTCTCGTATCCATTCGGGAGCCTCGTAATGAATCCGTCCGCGTTCGCCTTGATGCACGCCTCCTTGATCAACTTGAACTTCTCCTCCTCCGAGGCGTGCTCGAACGGTGTCCCGATGAGACCATGCGCGACGTTGCCCTTGATGGAGGTGGCGAACAGCGTCGGCTCCTGCGAGACGAGTCCGATCTGAGAGCGCAACCAGCGTACGTTGAGAGTCTTGATGTCGATGCCGTCCAGCTTGACTGTGCCGGAGAGTGGGTCGTAGAACCGTTCCACCAGAGCGATGATCGTGGATTTGCCGGATCCGGATGCACCGACGAGCGCGACGGTCTTGCCAGCGGGGAAGGTGAGGGATAGGTCTTTGACGATGGGGACGTCCGGGCGAGAGGGGTAGTTGAACTTGATGTTCTCCAGGGTGATCTCGCCGCGACAAGTATCAGGTCGGAGCCCTTCCTCGCTCTCAGAGTCAATTGTGGGGACACGGTCAATGGTATCGTAGAGTTTCGCCGCTGCACCGCGTGCTTGTGTAATGGCTGTAGTCAAGGTATGAAGCTAAAATACGCGAATCTTGGCTGCGCAGACAGACCTTGGATTTCGGGTGCCATGAGAGCCAGCGAGGATGACCCCATGAGGATGGCGAGAATGACGTTGATAACTTGTCCAGCGTCCGCTGAGACAACGTGTTAATCAGCATATTTCACTGAAGAGAGAGATTAATAATCCTACATAGACTGTTGTTAATCAAGGTTGTTCCATAGCTGAATGCTTCAAGTGACGCGTCAGCTGCTGGACACGAAGGTATAAAATGAAAGTATGCCAACCGAGAGCGTATGCGGAGTAGATCACAAAGAAGAAGACGGCCAAACCACTCCCATGATATACAGAAGAGGCGAGTTCTGCGCTGCGAGACTTGAAGATGTCTTGATCGTACTTGGAAGCGAGCAGAGCCTGGCTTCCGAACGCCTGTGCGGTACGGATGGTAGATATGACTTCCTCGGCCACGGTACCGGCATCGGCGACATGTCCCAGAGACTGTCTAAATTGAAACAGTCAGTGAATATAGCGGAAAGACGCGGCGACCATCAGACTCACTGCATGAACTTAGCAATGAACCTGTTCATGACACTGCCAGTGACACCGATGCATGGGACGATGGCTGTGAGAGCGAGGGCGAGGCGCCATTGTCGAATGTACGCAAGAATGAAAGCAGTGAGGAAGGCGGAAATGAAGCTGGTCACGATTGCGACCTTCTCTGAGATACCTCGCTGCACAAGATCTGAATATGAAGTGGTCAATATTGAAATCAAACGAGAGATAAAGAACTCACGGGTGTCAGTTTGGATTCGAGTAGCTACCTCACCCGCTCCGACAGTGTCGAAGTAGGCGATGTCTTGACGCAGAATCGCTTTGAGATATTTCTCGCGGATACGTTTCGCGCTCACTTCGCCAGTGTAGACCCAAATTTGCATGTATAGGAACGTGCAGGCAAACAGTCCAAGACCTGACATGAATAGATTCAGTTAATTCCCCGGAACGATGTACTCTTCAAGTTACCGATATAAACCAAATAAGAAGCATCCTTTGCGGCTTCGCGTCTAAAACGCGCTCCTGTTTCTGCAACTGATAATTGTGGCGTGAGGTCGTTGATATCGGCCTGAGGGTCGGAAAAACCAAGCTGGAACGAGATGAAGTCCTGGGTGAGGCGGCCAAAAAGCAAACTCATGAGCGGCTGTGGTGGGAGTATCAGTGTCCGCGAGTGCGCTAACCACACCGGTTAGGGCACACCTGAGCAGCTCCTGCGGCGGCGGCGGCCACGAGACCGAAAGCATTCAAGGACAATTCGAAGGGCGTTGAGAACCTACGGGAGATGTGAGTATGTGAAGGGATACAAGTTGAGCGAGTGATCTCACCTGAACAAGGCAGTGAGGGAAACAGGGGTGACTGAGTTGTTGAGAACAGCAGCCTCAACCCCGTCCTTGCGAAAGAAAAAACCGCGTTTCTTCGGGGACTGGGACTTTAGATGGGGAGAGACATGCTGCTTCTCGTTCGCGGTGTGTTCTGAAGACGTCGTGGACTGCGTAGCCATGGGGGCTCTGTTCGCGTTGTACGAGAGGAGAGCGAAGGAGGAGCTGTGGGAAGTTGTGAGGGCGCATTCAGAGCTGATACTTTTATACCCATCGACGCGCCCTCATAGAACATACGCTTGATAACGCATACCCTCATAACGCATGAAATGCATACCTATTTGGTCTAAAAGTATGAGGGTACCGTAGATCTTTGTGGGTCGGAGCGCCAGAATTGATTTTGAGACCAGTCTGCATTGTAGTCAATGTTTACACGCAGGAGCATCTGAGTGCTAATCTGTGCGTTACCTTCGTGGAGTTGGCACCATCGACAAGTCCCCCTACCTGGGCGAAGACAAGCGCTGAGCAAATCCGAGGCTCAGCAGCAGTGTTTCTGCATACTTCTGTGTCGTACTGTCAAGTCCCGATCAGAGTCCGGCCTGCGTCAGCCATGACCTTTCTCTCGGAAGAAGCTGAAACTCACCGGTCCTCTAATGAGACAGCGTTACTTCGGCGCGCTTGTGCACTTTGCTTGAATCAGAGTCATGTAAGAAGGGGAATAGCAGGAGTTCGCTGCTCATCACGGTGGAAAGACTAACAACGGGGGTATAGCTGTACCGCTCGGACGATTGATGCACGGGAGTCGGCATGAGGATTGCATCACCAACACATACTTGACTGTACCGGAGTACCGCATTGATGGCGGGACCCTCGTGGTCACTAGAAGAGAGTTGGTCGAGAGGCGCCCCAATCAGTTGAATGTCATGATGTCCGAGTCTACCAAGCAGACCAAATACAATGACCGAGAGACAAGTCGCGGTCCTTGAAGCGAGCTGCGTTGGCGGGGAACCCTGTTGGTGGACGTCTGACTGGACTCAGAGTTAGCCAACGTCACACCCCAAGTCGATGACATCCGAGGTCGGTAATGGCTGCCACGTTGAGCGGCAAACGACAGATGCAGCGGCCGTTCTTTATCCGAATGTTCGAGCAGTCATTTCAATACAGCCCGGTCCCCATTAGTGGATTGTATGCAAAGAAGCACAGATGACTTGGCTATCTGGTAGGTACTCACAGTTGCGTGAGGATTGGCGCTTGGACCATAACTATCTGTGCGAACCGACAGCGTCTGGAATGACCGAGGGAATAAAGTTAGTAGCTAGCATTTCAGACAGAAGACGGTAAGGGTGACATGCTCAAAAGATCGCGAAGCCCGACCTGTTTTTCTGCTGCACTTAATTCTCTCCAGCAGTCTTTCGCGAGCCTCATAGATCAATGCGTGAAGTCGCCGTATCTAGCTTGCGCGAACGATTTGGCCAGTCCAGCTGGGCGTGTGGAAAAAGAGGTGTTGCCACCGACTTTGCTTTCAAGCTAGAGACTGCAGTATACAGAGTTTTGTCTTTGCAGTGGTGAATGCGACGCGGCTAGCTTACCTGGCTGAAATACCTTAACAATGTCAACTCGTGAGATGTTGAACACTCGCAACACAAAGTGTAGGCGATGCGATAGTTGAGAAGATCAACTGTAAGGAGAATGTGAATTCCGTTCGTCTTTAATGGGTCTCCGACGTTGACAGCGAGAAAGCGCAAATCTGGCACAAAAAAAGTAGGCTAAATGACTGGTGTGAACGTGTCAGTGAATAAACCCCATAAGCTTGGACAAGAAGCTCGCTCACTCTGGTGAACATGCCTGTGTCTCCCAGACAAAAGAGCTTGGCTACAAAAGTCTATCATGATGTTCGGGTTACTGACTCAGAAATATTTGAATCGCTTCGAAATTTCGGGCCGACTCGGCGGTTCCCGCTTAATCTCTGCCGACACTGCTGAGACCAAATTATCCGGCATCTCCCGAAACCGCCAACAGCAGCTTCCCCATTGGCCCGACGCTCTTGCTCATCAACCACAACGACGCCGACGATGCTAAGAGCGTCGTCCTCAGCCCCTCGTGAGCCCATCCAACTGTTGGCCCGCCTTTTTACCCAGATCTCACCGTCATTCATCAGGGATATCGAGGCCATTACGGGCTAAGTTTCAGAGGAGTTTTGCGACCGTTCAAGATCCTCCTGTACGGCGGTACGGAGGACTGAAGGACCAGGACCGTATCTTCACGAACGTATATTGCAGGCATGACCATGGGATAAAGGGGGCAATGGTGAGTTACGTCCTTTCTCACAAAACTATGTGCACTCATTTCTCCAAAGTCCCGCGGAGACTGGCACCGCACCAAGGACATCATCGCAAAGGGCGACTCCTGGATCATCCAAACCATGAAGGACTCCGGTCTCCGTGGCCGAGGTGGTGCAGGGTTTCCGAGCGGACTGAAGTGGAGTTTCATGAACAAACCGGGGTGGGAGAAGGACCCCCGTCCCCGCTACCTTGTTGTCAACGCCGACGAGGGTGAGCCTGGCACCTGCAAAGACCGAGAAATCATGCGCGGCGACCCCCACAAGCTCATTGAAGGATGCCTTGTCGCTGGTCGCGCCATGAACGCCACCGCAGCGTACATCTACATCCGTGGTGAATTTTACCAGGAGGCCTCCCACGTACAACAGGCCATCAACGAGGCGTACAAGGCCGGCTTCCTCGGCAAGGACGCATGCGGGTCTGGATACGCATTCGACGTTTACCTTCATCGTGGAGCCGGGGCGTACGTGTGCGGAGAGGAGACGGCGTTGATCGAGAGTCTGGAGGGGAAGCAGGGGAAGCCTCGTCTGAAGCCACCATTCCCCGCCGACGTCGGTCTGTTCGGCTGCCCAACTACCGTTGCCAACGTCGAGACCGTCGCTGTCTCCCCCACCATTTGCAGACGAGGCGGCGCCTGGTTCGCGTCGTTCGGTCGGGAGAGAAACCAGGGCACGAAGCTTTTCTGCATCTCAGGTCACGTCAACAACCCTTGTGTCGTCGAGGAGGAGATGAGTATTCCCCTGAGGGACCTGATCGAGAAGCACTGCGGCGGTGTCCGCGGAGGCTGGGACAACCTTCTTGGTATCATCCCCGGTGGAAGCTCCGTGCCCGTGCTGCCCATCAAGAAGTGCGAGGAGGTGTTGTGAGTAATCGCTTTTAACGAGAGTTGCCAGCTCTGATTCCTTCTTCGCAGGATGGACTTTGACTCTTTGAAGGATGCTCAGTCTGGACTTGGAACTGGCGCTGTCATCGTCATGGACAAGTCCACCGACATTGTCCGCGCCATTGCTCGCTTCGCTCACGTAAGTCCGTGACTTGAGTGAACGGCCGCATGCGACTGACTCCGTTCCCTCAGTTCTACAAGCACGAGTCCTGTGGCCAGTGCACACCGTGCCGTGAGGGTACCACCTGGATGATGAACATGATGGATCGTTTCGTAGAGGGAAGGGGTCACCAGCGCGAGATCGACATGCTCCTTGAGTTAACGTGCGCCCTTCGTGTTTGTCCTTCTGATACCTACCTTCCTAACCTCTCTCCTCACAGCAAACAAGTCGAGGGGCGTACCATCTGTGCGCTCGGTGATGCCGCGGCCTGGCCTATTCAAGGTCTCATGCGTCACTTCCGTCCTGAAGTAGAGAAGCGCATTGCCGACTTCCGGGCTGCGAACGGACCTGTTTTGTTCGGTGGCCGGCTGAAGAGCCAGACCGACTCTACGTTGGCCCTTCCTGACAACCTGGGGGCAAACCTCGCTGAAGTCGCTGCTCCCAATGCGCCATGAGACTTCGGACGTAAAAGCTACTAGACTAGGAATATATACTTACTTTACCTCACTTTACCTCCCGACGGCGCGGTTCCTTGGTTGATTCTTCCAGAGTCCTGTGTGTTTCAATGGATGTTTCCATCTCTAATTTGCGCCCCTCACACATGGTGCTCCATATCAGAGCGCAGCACTGAAAGGAAGTCGGCACTGGGAACTAATTCTTCTCACTGGAGATGTCAATTCAACCCCAACGGCTTGAGGAAAGCACGACAAGTTTCGGGGTCACAGTGATCTACATATTGAAGACAGCCATGCGATGGCGATTCAGAACACGTCTTGCAGGTACAGCAGACTTGAGCACCAATCTCCACGTCATCAGTTGTGCTAAATCAATACTTATTCTATCTTATTGCCCCGATCTTCCGTAGCGCCCTCTTCTCTAGATCTCGACAGTAACGCCGAACGAACTGCGGATGGCTGGACAGGGCATACTTATATTGGACGAGGCTGTTACCTTTGAACGGGACACGCCCTTCTTGGGCTGCCTACTATCACCCTCCCCAGGATCCCTCTATTCGTGCAGAGTCATCCTGACCCATCCAACCCTGGTGACAGGATGACCTTCCTCGGGTGCTTTAGCGTACTCTTGCCAGGGCAGTCGCGGTCGAGAGCCCGTGCGCTCCTGGTTGACATGGACGTCGACGATCTGGACGAAAAGCAACAGCTCATCGATGCGAGGAGTGACTGCGCGCGTTCGGAAATCACCTCTGCGAGTGTCACTGGGTCCCATGCCGGCACCGTCACATCTGCATCCTCCTTTAGGGGGATTGGGTCTCTGTCCGGAAAGGCGATCATGGCCGTGGGGAGTTTGGTTATAAAGGGGATCGAGGTGGTGGATATTAGAGTTAGGTTGAGGAGGATTGCGGTGCAGTTGGGGAGGGAGGGTGATGGGTTGATCTCTGAAGCGGCGATGGACGATCTCTTTGAGTTTCAAAGGTGAGTTTGCACGTTGTTTGGATGTTCTCAGAGCTCATGTTGTGACGAAGATCGGGTTTGTACCCTCACAAGGTCAGACGGCGCGCCATGGAACTTGTCGTTCTCCTTATGTGTCGGAGCAGCACGCATGAGCAACTCGTTCAAACGTTGATACAACAGCCATTGAATGAGATTCATTTATTTCTTGAGCAACTGTGTTCCCTCAAGTTTAACAACAGGTACGTTTGAACTCTTTAAGGGCGAACATATTTGGGTATTCATCCGAGAACAGAATTCCTTCTCTTGAATTGGACGACGCGCCGCGCGGCGAGTATCAAGAAAAGAGGCCTGAAAATCTTTCCGACAGATTGTTCGATTTAATCCTTTCTTCTGTCAAAATGCACCCCTCGCTTCTGTTGGACGGCGTGGACTCCGTCCCGGTTTTCGAGCTCGTGCTGTATCTTTGCAGGACAGGTCGTACCAGTATCCAAGCTGTTTTAGCACAATGGGATGGCGTGGACGTGCAGAGATATGTTTCTAAATTAAATCGGTACAGGTTTTCAGGATGGTAAGTCCGCTCGGGTTTCATCCTGGGCCGAGAATGACAATGTCTGGTCACGCAGGGTATCCCATACGAACAACTTGGATCACTGCCCTTTTCTTAAATCGGCCGTGTTGAGCGAGCCCTACGAATTTCCCCGTCCAAGCCATCCGCAAACACTCCATGTTTTCTGCCATTTCGTCTCGGACATCGTCCTGGCCCGCCCTCCTATCCTCTGCATGTCTTTGTCAGGTGACGAGCTGTCGGACGTTCTCGCACTCTTGTTTGAAAGTGCACGTTTACCCCCAATCCTCAGCACCCTGCTGGCCAGCAACTATGATACTGCGGCGAAATACATGTTCCGGCTAGCAAGGGGCGAAAGACGACATATAAAGTGAGTCTCCCGTTGATCAACGTCACAGCTTCGCTCGTTCTAACCCGTCGAGATCAGTTCCCAACCCGGTGGCTTCCTTATCGACCTCCGAGAAACACAGGATGCTGCCCGCGTCCTTCATCAAGCCCGATTCGCCACTCTGCTACAAGGCCTTCGGATTGCACGTCCTGACTTCCTCCATCGTGTCTTTACCACCGAGTCGTTTACGACTTTGATAGTCAACGCTGTGGATGACCCCGATATCTCCCCTGCATGGACATACCCTCCTCTTCTGCTCAAGTATCTCTCAGCTCATCAGTCTCTGTTGCCCCTCCGGGCTTGTTACGTCCAGTTTTTGGACTCAACTCAACAAACATTCTGAATCATCATCATCCGACATGAAGCAATATGTACGCCCTTTTTTCTCTCGTAGAGTATGAATTAGATCATTGTACTTTACTTGTACTACCACCCACATCGTCTATGTACAGCAGCGCGAGGCAGAATTAGTGCTCCAGTTTTTGTGAAACCCTGATTGTCGGAAGGTTCACTGTCTCCACTGGCAGGTGTACTTTACAGTGTCCACAACCTCCTTTCGAGACTGGTACAGATTTGCCATCAACGTAATGTTGACTGGTGACAATCTCAACGTCTCTCTGTGCTTCTTCCCATTCCTCAAACCTCTACGAGGGTACGACGAGTCACCAAACAACGACGAATGGAACAACAATGACAATGAGCTTACACGGAACCGCTGACTAAGAATCAGCGGGTTGACGTCGTGAGCGTCATCGCCCACAGTCCCCATCTGAACCCGGAACACTCAAAAGCACAACCTCCTTTCCTTTCTTCCTCGTCCTACACACTGCCAATATCGTCAAACTCGTCAAGCAACATAATATGAGCCCCGACATCAACATCCGAGAGCCCAAAGCGGAGCGCGGTTACATCCCGATTGCTGATCATGGCTTGTGCGTACCGCGTTTAGCTCCTGCTTCGCGTTGGGGAAACTGAATATGAGGGTGGTTGAAACAGGATTGGGAACTTGAGAACGGCTGCACTGGTTCGTGGCGGATATTTCCTGTGTCTTCTATGTCCTAACAATCGGTTGCAGGTCAGCATTGACGGTTCCAGTGAGTTCCGTAGAGAATGATGGGTGCTCACGCTTTGATCACCTCCTAATAGTCGAGAGTTACTGTGTACCGAATTTCGACTCGCCGTCTATATTCGCCCGCATTCTGGACAAAGACAAAGTGTGTTACCTACGCTCTACGTCCCTGTATTTTCCACTCATATAATTCCCTGTTCCTAAGGGTGGTCATTTCTCCATCACACCCACGGTGCCATTCACGTCGAAGCAAAGTTATCTCCCAAGCTCCAATGTACGTTGCTATTTTCTCGTTACCACTCATTCCCTCTCATGTGTATAATAATAGGTCCTCTCGACAAAGTAAGCTATGAACCATCTTCTCATCGCGCATTTTGTAACGACCTTCTCAGGTTCTTGAATGAGAAAGGCGTTGCAACTGTCACGGGTACGCATTCTATTTCCGAATGTTAATAATGCCCCTCACGACTTTATAGACTTCCTTCCCCGTCAACCTAGCAGTCACTCCACCCGACCGCTGCTTTCATGGTTGATTCGGAAAGTCGAGGTCAGCGCCGTTTAACTCAAGATAGAGATTCAATACTAACTTTTCTTATTTAGGTTGTAAGAGGAGAAATCCCCCTTCGTCTTGAATGCGCCCCAGCATTCAACTACGCTCGTTCTCCCCATACACTGGAGTTCTGCCCCGATCTCTCCATCCCGGGCAACGAAACAGATCCGTCTCACGAGAAGGCATTCTTCTCCTCTCCTGAGGCTAACCTGGATCTGGACCTCCGCTACGTTCCGGACAATTCCCTCCCTGGTGTCCCTGATCCCGATATCAAACTCCAGGCTCTTGACCTGTCAGAGAAGGGGCACAAAGGTCCTGGCGTGTTTTCTGAGTTGAAGCTGAGGGAGGGCCAGTCAGTGACGTTCGTACTCAGGACGCCTCCTGATCATAATTACCCCGATGCGGCGATGAGGCCAAGCGTTGCGAGAGCAAACGAGTTGGGGGTTGCGTACGACAGTCAGTCATGTTTTATGACTGGTTTCACAGTGATGATTAACATCAGTGAATTACAGAGCTTGTTCTTGGTGCTTCCAGTCTCAGAGCACCGGACGATCCCCTTTTGACTAAGCGGCTGATGCATGAATTGCTCGAGGTAAGCACGCACGTGGACAAGTCATGGCTAACCAGTTGAACCCTCTATTTCGACAGACCACGAACCAGTATTGGAACGCATGGATTCGCCGGTCCACGTATGAAGGTTCTTGGAAGGAAGCTGTTCATCGCAGTGCTTTGGCTTTGAAACTCCTGATTTACGAGCCCACCGGTGAGCCATCATGTCGTCTAAGTACGGGCTGATATAGACTGAGGTATCATTGCTAGGTGCCGTGGTGGCGAGTCCTACTTTCAGTCTTCCAGAGTATATTGGAGGGACCAGAAATTGGGACTACAGGTTTGCTTTACCGTTCTCCTTAGCACGTATGACGAGCATTGAAACTGACTATACCTTGCCTTGCATAGAGCATCGTGGATTCGTGATTCCTCCTTCACGCTCTACGCACTTATCCGGCTTGGATACACTTACGAGGCCAATGGTACGTACGCCTGGTTATCGTTACGCAGTTTCTCATGACTGTTGCTACATAGCGTATATGGATTTTATCTTCGAGAGAGTCAAGGATAGGAATCCCGATGGCTCACTGAACATCATGTACGTACGATTCATTTATACATTCCACATGCAATCCGCTCAATCCTTGCGTTTTTTCTTATCAGGTACACTATTCATGGTCTGTTCTTCCATTGCTGATCTTCCGCCTGGCCTAAACATACCTATAGGAGAGAAGATTTTCCCTGAAGAGGAGCTGAGCCATCTTGATGGGCACCAGGGCTCAAAACCTGTCCGGTATGTTCAGAGTTCAATACGTAGATCAACACAACAGTGCCTGACATTTCTGATATAGCATTGGCAACGGTGCCATAGATCACGTACAGCTAGACATTTACGGTGAACTGTAAGTGGATATTCCCGCCTCGTTTCCCTGCAATGCTGAATATTTACATCACAGAATGGATTGTATCTACCTTGGTCAGAAGGTGCGTAAGCATTGACGGTGTTACGAAGACGGGTCTCACAGCATTTCCTGCGCACAGTTCGGCAAACCGTTGGTACGTGCTTCAAGACTTCTTTCTTCGTTGATACTGACGCGCGACTAGGGCTACGATACCTGGTACGTAGGAACGAATGTGCGAACATCCGGCACGTACTGACACCAATGGGCTAGGGTTGCGGTCAGGGAACTGTGAGTGGATTTTATCGTACTATGAATACAGTGTTAGTATTAACCTCATATCTAGTGTTGACTGTAAGATATCATCAAATCTTACATCGCACCTCTCCTTACCCCCTTCTCTCTTTGCTTTTAGATGTTCTGACTGTGTACAATGAACCCGATTTGTACGTTACTGTCTCTCCGAAAGAGGAAAAGGTTTACTGACTGTACTGGATTCTGCATTGGCACTCTTCTAGGTCCATTTGGTCAGTGCGCGACAGTAATCGTAGAAACGTAGCTATTCTGAACGATGATAGGGAGGTCCGAGGGTCTAAGAAGCATTTCACTGTGAGTTTTCTATTTCAGTCGTATGATGCTGGCAAAGCTCAAGTGTGGTCATCCAGTACTCGAAGGTAAGAAGAGCCTGTGGGTTCCTGACTATCCACAACCTTGACTGATCTCTGTCATCGCAGATCATGATGTGGTGCGTAGCGTTGTTTCCATAGCCTCCTCAATGTCCTGAAACTGCCACCACTCGTCGCAGGGTAGCGATAGATCGGGGTATGCAATACTCATTGCACTTTATCCATGTGTTTTCTCATCATCGTTTTGCTAGGTCTCCGGCTTGCGGACAAGCGTTCCCTCCCCTGCCCTCGTCGCCTGGAATGGCTCCAAGCGCGCGACGACCTGTACGAGCAGATCATGCAGAAAGCTTGGAACCCTGAAAAGGGATACTTCGGCCAGAGCTACGAGGAAACTGACGTGCTGGATTCGTCGCTCATGATCATGCCGTTGGTTTTCTTTTCCACATCGGTGCGCTCTGTCCGTTTTTGTGCGGCGCCGTGGTGACCTGATGGTGGTGGCAAGGCGGATCCTCGATTCTTGGGGACATTGAAAGCGATTTTGAAGAGTCCAGAGAGGGGTGGTTTGACCTCGAACGTAAATCATACGCTCGCCTTCTGTCCGTTGACCGTGGTGATCTCAAAATTTCACAGGGTCTTGTCTACCGTTATGACGTGACTAAGTCGGACGACGGTGTTGGCGGCGAAGAGGGTACTTTCTGCCTGTGTACGCTTTGGTAAGCTAGCTCATTCGTGTTAGCTCGGGTGTAGTCTGATTCATGTCGCAGGTGCATCGAGGCCCTGGCACGCGCTGGCGAGTACGACAAACCGATGCTCGCAAAGGCAATCGCTATGTTTGAGGTTAATTTCCCCGTCTCTTTCCCAATTCGTGTCGGTTTGCTAAGAGAAATCAACCCCAGGACTTCTTGCAATATACAAACCATGTCGGATTGTGCACGGAGGAGATTTCGGAGGCTGGTGACGGGTATGTTGTCGCCACGTGCTTGCACGTCCACGGTGCTGACCCTGCTTTCATGTTCTTGCTAGCCTTGGAAACGCAGTGCAAGGGTTCACGCATGTCACCCTCATCTCCGCCGCGTATAACCTCTCTCGGATGCAGAAGAAGTTCAAGATTTGAACGCTTGCACATCGGATTCTGTGATTCAAGTTATATTGGTATATGTACTATGGATGTACAGTATGGAAACGGGGAAAGAAATAGGTCGGTTAAATCCTCTAGGGAAGTAGAGTGTGTGTATAACTTGAGCACTATATAATACTGTATGTGGATAAGCACATCTTGAACTTTGAAATAACTGACGTCAAGCGGAGACATCGGAGTTTCTGGAAATGGGGTGAAAAATACTTCGGAGAATCGGAGTTCCACGTCCACCGTTGTGACTTAGAATATTGACCGTTTGTTGTTTCAAACAATAGCCGGGTTCGCCGGTCCACACAAGCAACAGATGTCATTAGAATTGATAACTGGTGCTCACGTTCGGAAGTTCCTGCACGATAAGAACCAACCGTATGAAGGAAATGACCTTCTCAGCCCAGCCCCTCAAGCTCAACCAAGTTCTATTCACTTCAAAACTCTCAGCGGTGATATAAGCCCTTTCTGTCTTCAGCTGAAAACTCGTTTTCAACGCATGTACGGTCAACGAAGCCATGACACTTCATTCGCACTCATTCCTTGACATTCACTCGAGTCATCTCTGGTTGGCGAAACGCTCATCGAATCCGAAGCTCAACGGTGGTTTTGCAGAATTCCACACACCATCATCAAGTCCCGCTCAGCGTCCGCTCTGTTCTGAGGCAGCGTCACGTAGGTGTACTTGCGCGTGTCATCACGATGCGACGCAGTGGTCGGAGGAGATGATCGCGCCACACATCACGGTGAAACGGCTTCAAGGGGCTTGCCACTGCACAGAACAGGACATACATCTCCATCCGCATTTCATGTAAGTACCCGTCGGTCGCGAATGAACGCTGCGAGTGGGTCGTCTGATGGTCGGCACCAGCTCGAGTCATATCCGTAGTCGACAGCAACCGCAGTAACATACTGATATCGAGGCCCCTCGTGGTCACTGAAGTGAAGCGGCCGAGAGACGACGCAAGCTGGTCAAAATGTCGTGATCTGCGGACCACAGCAACAGCAGGTGAGTATTTTAGACTTTTCGGGACAAGTATCTCCTCGGTCGGAGATTTGATCGGAAACCGTTAGATCTTATCTTATCAATACCTTTGTGGCGTGGCGTGCATCCGGATTCCGGATTGTTCGCGGGAACTGTGTTTCGCGCTGGTCCGAGTGGGAAGACTGGGAAGACCACTTGTGAGCTACTTAGCAACTCACCACAAGAACACTCTCTTACAGTAAGATTCGACAAAGGAGACTCAGCTACAGGAGTTCCCAACCTCTGAACTTTAACCGGAGATATTTCCGACATGAGTCAGCAACTTTGACATAGCCAATGAATCCCCTGCCGCGAATCTGCCTGTCGCCACTGACTATCGCCTTCAACACCATCTGGAAACCTAAAGCTACCTGCAGACTTTGGTTAGTCTCTGTTTGTGCGGATGGCATCTGTTGAGGAGAGATCGAGAAGGCGCGAAGGAGGTCACGGGACGAGGCCGAGTCATACGCGTGGCAAGGCACCGGTGCAGGCGCCAGTCGCCAGATCTGCAGATTGGATCGAAATTGACGGCCGGCATCAGATTACGCGTGCTCTCTGCATTTGGACACTTTCATATAAAAGTTCCAGTATCTCAAATGGGTCGTCACTCAACTCCTCCCTCCGTCGACTTTCCTCCACGCAATCCCAAGCGACATTTCCTTCGTCGCCATGGGTACACAGTCCCCGGTGCCCTCGGAACACACCGTGAACGAGAAACAGGACACCTCCCCGCAGCCAAAGTCACAGTCCCCGAAGAAACGGGGTTTCTTCTCCCGCAAGGACAAGGATGCTGCTGCTGTTCAGGTCAGCAAGGAGGGAGACTCGGAGGAATCCAAGGCCAAGGGCAACCTGGTCACCCCCGTGTCCTTCACTTCCTTGTTCAGGTGAGTGGCAGGCCCTACTCGGGTACCTTCACAATCTCATTATATTCACGTCCCCGTAGGTTCTCGACTCCCTTCGAGTTGACCTTGAACGCTTTCGGTCTCGTGGCCGCCGCCGCCGCAGGAGCTGCTCAGGTGTGCCCTGGCCGATGTGATTAGCGCACCCGTGGATACTGAATACTCCCACCACAGCCGCTCATGAGTTTGCTCTTCGGCCGTCTCACCCAGGACTTCATCTCGTTCCAGCTTGCCTTTTCCAACGCCCAGGCCAACATCAATGACCCAAACGCACAGGCTTCAGTCGCACAGGCGGCGGCCCACTTCAGGAGCGAAGCGTCGAAAGACGCTTCTTATTTGGTCTACATCGGTCAGTATACGTCGCGATTCTTGTCGTCCTGAAGTATTGATCGAATTATTTCTCATGCCAGGTCTCGGATTGTTCGTCTGCACGTTCCTGTACATGCAAATTTGGGTCTACACCGGCGAAGTCAACGCAAAGCGTATCCGTGAGAAATACCTCAAAGCTATCCTGCGTCAGGATATCGCCTACTTCGACACGGTTGGAGCAGGCGAGGTAGCGACTCGAATTCAAACTGACACTCGTGAGTGCCGAAGACGCCATTTGGTCCCGTCAGTCACTGACCGCTTTATTCAGATCTGGTGCAGCAAGGTATCTCAGAGAAGGTCGCGCTTGTGACCGGTTTTATTGCCGCCTTCTTCACCGGTTTTATCTTGGCCTACATCCGACAATGGCGTCTCGCCCTCGCCCTCTCGACTATTATTCCGTGTATCGGCATCACCGGTGGTGTGATGAACAGATTCATCTCAAAGTTCATGCAGTGAGTCACACTCGATCTCACGTCGATACTTCAATACATTGCTAAGTTATCCATTAGACAGTCTCTAGGACATGTCGCCGACGCCGGCACCGTGGCCGAAGAAGTCATTTCTACCATTCGCACTGCACAGGCATTCGGAACCCAAGCTGTGCTCGCCACCAAGTACGAGAAGGACATCCACAAATCTCGCAGCGCAGAACTCGCCTCTTCTGTCTATCACGGTAGTGGACTGGCTGTATTCTTCTTCGTTATCTACTCGGCCTACGCGCTTGGTCCGTTTTTCTCCTTATTTTTAAGTCAACACTGACTTACATGCCATTTGTAGCCTTTACCTTCGGTACGACCTTGATTAACAGGGGCCAATGTAAGATGCGCGGACACTCTGTAGTAGAGCATGTTAACTGATGATAATTCTCAGCCGACGCCGGTCAAGTTATCAACGTTCTCCTTGCCATCCTCATTGGATCATTCTCCTTGGCTCTCATGGCACCCGAACTCCAAGGTCGGTCGCAAATTTACACCTCATATACCACCTACTCTAATGAACTTCAACGTTAGCCATTACCCAGGCTCGCGGTGCGGCAGCCAAACTCTACGAGACCATTGACCGTGTCCCCACAATTGACTCTGAGAGTGAGGAAGGGCTCCGACCCGACACTTGCCGCGGCGAGATCACCCTGGAGAACATCAAGTTCAACTACCCCTCTCGCCCGGACGTCCCCATCGTCAAAGACCTGTCCCTCACCTTCCCCGCTGGCAAGACCGTGGCGCTCGTCGGTGCATCTGGTTCAGGCAAATCCACAATCATCGCTCTGGTGGAACGGTTCTACGACCCGCTCTCTGGCACAGTCAAGCTGGACGGCATCGACATCAAGACTCTCAACGTGCGTTGGTTGCGCTCTCAGATCGGACTCGTCTCGCAGGAGCCAACGCTGTTCGCCACCTCCATCAAGGGAAACGTCGCGCATGGTCTCATTGGGACGCCGTTTGAGCACTCCTCCGAGGAGGAGAAGTTCAAGCTGATCAAGGAGGCGTGCATCAAGGCGAACGCGGACGGATTCATTACGAAGCTCCCGAATGGATACGAGACTCTTGTCGGCGAACGTGGATTCTTGTTGTCTGGTGGCCAGAAGCAGCGTGTGGCCATTGCGCGTGCCATCGTCTCCGACCCGAAGATTCTGCTTTTGGACGAAGCGACGAGTGCACTGGATACCCAAAGCGAAGGCGTTGTGCAGAATGCTCTTGACAAGGCTGCAGCTGGTACGTTCACCACTTATTGCTCACGTACTTCCGCTGATATGTCCCATGCAGGCCGTACGACGATCACCATCGCGCATCGTCTCTCCACGATCAAGGACGCAGACTGCATCTACGTGATGGGCAACGGCGTCATCCTCGAATCCGGCACACACGCAGAACTCACCTCAGACGTCAACGGCCCCTACTCCCGACTCGTCCAAGCCCAAAAACTCCGCGGCCGACTCGCCACGACCGCCGAAACGGACGAAGCGAACGAGAAGATAAAAGAGGCCGAAGAGGCTCGTGCTCTGGAGAAAGAAGCAGCGGAGGAAATCCCCCTGGGTCGTTCCAACACAGGCCGGTCACTCGCCAGTGATCTTATCGCGCAGAAGAATATGGAGAAGGAAGGGCATAAGGAGAAGTCGTACGGTATGATGCATTTGTTTTACCGTATGGCACACATCAACAGGGAGAGTTGGCGTCAGTACGTCATGGGTGCTTTCGCTGCCTGCAGTAAGTCCTAGCTGTTATTATTTTGCTTGCGGATTCTGACGGGGTTTTCTCTAAGTGACTGGAATCACATGGCCCGCCTTCGGAATCGTTTACGGTGCGCTTACATTTACTCGTTATCTCACAGAAATTGTATACTGATATAGTTCTGATACAGGCAAAGCACTGAGCAGCTTCGGTACCCCCGACCCTCACGAACGTCGATTCCAGGGTGACCGCAACGCTCTCTGGTACGTCACTGCCGCCTCGAAGCCAGTCTATCCTTTGCTGACCCACTCCACTCTTCACCTCGCACAGGCTATTCATCATCGCCATCCTGGCATCGACCGCTATCGGATCGCAAACGTTCTTCTTCAGCAGAACAGCCGCCCAGTTAACGTCCAAGTTGCGGTCGCTCTCCTTCCGCGCCATCTTGCGCCAAGATAGTGAGTCTACTCCCGCCTTTTTTCGTTTTAGCTTGGTTGAGCGAGGACTGAATGATTTTTGTGTAGTTGAATACTTTGACAAGGATGAGAATTCTGTGAGTGTGCCATGTTCACATGGGTATATGTATTCTCTGAAACTGACGATGATATGCCTTCAGACTGGTCAACTCACATCTAACTTGAGCGAGAACCCGCAGAAGATCAGCGGTCTGGCTGGTATTACCCTCGGCGCGTGCGTACTCTTTCTCTTCGATAGTTAACAGGCGGTACTCACTGTATGTTTTTACTCAGTATTGTGCAAGCCATCTCTACACTCACCGCGGGCTCGATCATTGGTCTCATTTTCGCATGGAAGATTGGTCTCGTCGGTATCGCCTGCACTCCCTTCGTCGTCTCAGCTGGCTACATCCGTCTCGTATGTCCCTCCTCCCTCGTCTACGAATGTATTCTCATCCATTCCTAATCCATCCTTCCCACAAAATAGCGCGTCGTCATCCTCAAGGATCAGAAGAACAAGAAAGCGCACGAATACTCTGCCCAACTCGCCTGCGAAGCTGCTGGATCCATCAAGACCGTGGCGTCGTTGACTCGGGAAAAGGACTGCTTGGATATTTACAGCAAGACGCTGGAAGAGCCCCTCCGGAACTCCAACAGGACGTCCTTCTTCAGCAACGGCTTCTACGCTCTCTCCCAGTCCATGGCCTTCTACGTCATCGCGTTGATATTCTGGTACGGCGCGCGTCTCGTCTCTTTTGGCGAAGTCAGCACCTTCCATTTCTTCGTGTGTTTGATGGTAAGCTGTCCCACCTCTTTTCTCTCTTGACCCGTCACATGTATCTCACTCATCATGTTCTCTGTTGATCAGAGTACGACGTTCGGCGCTGTTCAAGCCGGAAACGTCTTCATGTTCGTGCCCGACATGTCATCTGCCCGAGGCGCAGCCAGCGACATCGTCACCCTCCTGGACTCCGTCCCCGAAATCGACGCGGAGTCAACTGAAGGTCTCAAGCCAAAGAGCGTCGAGGGACGGATCCGCTTCGAGGACGTGCACTTCCGATACCCCACTCGCCCAGGTGTTCGTGTTCTGCGCGGATTGAACTTGACCGTCGAGCCTGGTACTTACGTCGCCTTGGTTGGTGCGAGTGGTTGCGGAAAGAGCACGACGTGAGTGAAAGTCATATCTGACGCCTGACATCTCACTAAACTCAATCTTCACCTATAGTATTCAGCTGATTGAACGGTTCTACGACCCCCTCGCTGGCACAGTTTACATCGACGACCATCCCATTAACGAGTTGAACGTCAGCGAGTACCGAAAGAATATCGCTCTTGTCTCCCAGGAACCGGTGTGTACTGTATACTCTGGACATCCATCATCAATCCTCTGACCTACTCTCATTTCTTAGACTCTGTATGCCGGCACTGTCCGCTTCAACATTCTCCTTGGTGCAACGAAGCCCATGGACGACGTCACGCAAGAGGAGATCGAGCAGGCCTGCCGCAATGCCAATATCCTGGAGTTCATCCAGTCACTCCCTGAGTGAGTTCCTCAGTCCTCCCTCCTATTGTACTCCCGCTCATTATTCTCTATAGCGGTTTCGACACCGAAGTCGGTGGCAAGGGATCACAGCTCTCAGGTGGACAAAAGCGTACGTTATGACTTCGGGTGAGAATGGAATAGGGGTTTGCTGACTTTCTTGGTTTAGAACGTATCGCTATCGCGCGTGCACTGCTCAGGAACCCCAAAGTCCTCCTTCTGGACGAGGCCACCTCCGCACTCGACTCCAACTCGGAGCAAGTCGTTCAGGAAGCTTTGGATCGAGCTGGCAAGGGACGGACCACGATTGCCATCGCGCATCGTCTATCCACTATTCAAAACGCCGATTGCATGTACGTATCAATGATGCTTATCCTGTGTATGATCCTCGCGCGGCTGACATCTCCGATCCTTCACAGCTATTTCATCAAGGACGGACAAGTCAGCGAATCCGGAACTCACGACCAGCTCCTCGCTTTACGCGGAGGATACTACGAATACGTCCAACTTCAAGCGTTGAGCAAGAATTAGAGATGATTCATTGGAGGACCTAGACCCTTTTCGCGTACTCTTACTTTATGAACTTTTCTTTTCTTTTCTTTACCGCGTTACCTTCCCTTCACGACGCTTTTACCTGACCTCGTCCAAAGCTAATACTCATGTGTTTTTTTCTGATACCCTCATTCCCCGGACTTGGTCGAACGTAGCACATAGATATAATGAAATAACGTAGTTAGTGTCAACCAAGAAATCCATCAGAACCCTTCGTGTGAAGTGCTCAAAATCCCCGCTGACCCACTCTGTGCGATGGTACTACGATCCTCCTGCGTGCCAGCCATAACACTCGTCCTGAGCTCGTCGCGTATCCTCATCCCCTCCTCAGTCTGATACTCATCGCCTTCCACGGCGTCGATCAAGTCCAACGCGTACCGAGCCTGAGACTGCCTCCTCAGCATCTCCACCACTTCCTCATTCCTCTTGGCCACTGTGTAGATGAGTCGGATGAACCCAGCAATAGGACCTCCTACCTCAAACGTCGCCGTCGGGTCGTTCATGCGCATTCTGAAGGACTCGTCGGCGAGCTGCTTACTCCTCGCGACATACCTGTTCTTTCAAAAACGAGATGTCATACATAGTATCACCAACCTGGGTTCTAAACAAAAAGCGGTAACAAAGAAGACAAAAAAATGCTTACGAATCGTTGCGGCGATCTAGAAACTCGCACACTTTTTGAAGCAGCGTGGGGATCCGTTCGGGGTTTCCGTGCATCCTGAGGGCGTGCGAGAGCGGGCGACCTCGTTCCTCTGGCAGACTTGCGCAGCAGAGCAGAACGATGATCCCAGAGTCCAGCAGTGTATGATCCTGCGCGTCCGCTTCGCTGGAACGGCCAAGTCAGTATCTGAACTCTGGCTATCCAGAGGGAAGAGCCCTACCTTAGTACAGTCAAGAAGTCATGACACAGCCCAGTCTCCAACCGTTGCCCAGACTGGGTGACGGTGAGATGATGCATGATCGCGACGATGAGGTACCGAACCTCCACATGTTCAAGAGGAGGGGGGAGATACCAGCGGTACATTCTGCTGTTGACGAACCACGACGAGAACCTACTGCTGAACAGCCGTGGCCAAAGTTCCCTCCGTTTCGAGATCACGCCAACAGTCAGCAACAGCCCACTCTTCAGAAAGTCCAAATAACCGGGAAAGTGTTCCGGGAACCTATTGATCCAGAGGCCTTCCAAGGTGGAAAGAAGGCCGGCGTCGAGAAAGACACGCGGTGCGTCTGGGTGGGAGTGGAGAAGGAAGTATGTGAAGCGGAGGAAGGGATACGTTGCGTGGCAGAGTTCCATCGATAAGCAGTTCCGGTGCTGGGAAACGACGTCCTCCCTGGATTGCTGAAAGGTGCGTTCTTCGGGGTCTTGAACCGCAAAGGGAGTCATCGCGTCCATAATATACGCGACGAGCGTATGGAGGCTGTCCGATGGGACGTGGCAAACGAAGTTCGCAAATGTGCCCACCGACGGAGGGAGAGTCTCCCACGCGGCAAGAGTCGTATTGCTGCGACCGAAGCTGAGCTCGGCGAGGTAGTTGAAGAATCGTTGCATCGGTTGTCCTCCGACGTCGTTGATGGGCTGGAGGTCGACGAGTATTATTTGGAGGAACATGTGCATCGAGAAGGTCTGAACAAGTGACTTTGGCGCTTCCGACGCAAACACTCCTAGTACATCCAGAAAACCGTGATCAAGTGCATCTTGATCACTGACATTGGCGGCGGGAGCATAGAGTTGCGACACTAAGGCAGTTCCAAGGGACTTTGGGAAGTATTTCCTTCAAGTTTAGGACGGATCTTTCAGTGAACTCCAAAACTCAATAGTGGGGCCTTACCATCTATTGCTTTTGAAATCCACAAGTTGTAGAAGAAACGCAGTATGTCCCCGACCAGGCTTGACGAATTGAAGTAAATGTTGTGCCAGTTGAGTCCCACGTCCATGGGCAAGCTCAAACATGAGGAGATACCATGCGTTGTAAATTCGACGCTCCGAGGGCGGAAGGTTCCTTAGAGATGCGACTGAGTGTGTGTAACACGGAAGTTTGGTAGGACATACTTTAGAAGCAAGACGTGGAAGAGACACCGATACATGTACTTCTTGATGCGTTCCCCATCCCCGACTACATCATGACTCGTGTCCACAAAAGTCATGGTTGCCATGAATAAGGTGAGAATGCCCATAGTATCACAGCGATCAAGACAGGATATTAGCCGTCTTGACTTTACGCGGAGGCACAAGAAGACGCGCATACACGACTTTGCCAGGGGCGCGGGTGCGGCAACAAGATCGGAACCTCCAACGAGGAACATGTGGGAACATATGTCGCTGAGGGTCTCCACTAAGTCGCTTTCATGGAAGAGATACCGTGCCGACTCCTCGCAGAAAAGTGGTAAACAAAATCCAACAGTGTGACGATGGACTGTGGGTCACGTCGGGCGGTATCGATTGGTATGTTGAAGGTTGCCTGAGACAGGATGGAGCGTAGGCGGTCGATAATATATTCCACCACTAGCCTCGTGTACTCGACGCGACCAGTAGCGAGGTACTGTAGCATGACGGTATAGAGCTCGGGGTCGGTGTTGTGCACGTCTTGTTCGGGAGGTGTCAACCGATCAAAATAGACCGAAAAGGACTCGGTGAGGGTCGCTCGCCCCAAATTCACGTCTTGTATGTTTGAACCTTGTAGCCAGAGCATATCGCGAAGATTTATGATATCGTGTACTACAAAGGGTTCGGCCTTAAGGATTTCCAAGATGATGTTGCAGAAAGCATCGTTCAGCTTAGCTGCGCGGTGTGATGTAGGGATATCCGGTCGCGGCATAAGTGTCCTGCATATGTCCAATCAGTAAATACTCGATATCAAAATCAATGGCCTGACCATCCTGTGATCTTGTACGCAGCGAGCTCACGAAGGAATAGCTGAAGTTCCACAACAGGCCATTGGAAAACGACGTCCGATATCTTTGACCACTGACCCGCGTACAGAAGCTCCACTATAAGGACCCACGCCTTGTTGCGGACCGCGTCCGAGTACAAACCCACCCTGACGCATAAGGAATCAGTGATACAAGCATGTAAAATGGGAGCGTACGTGCACACCGTTGCAGCTCGAGAAGATCTGCCACAACTGGCATAGGGATGTTACCATCTTCATGTTGTTTCATCTGGGAAGCTATACTTCTCAAACGCAACCGGATATTCACATTCTCTACCCCTCGCAATGCGATACCTCCAAAAGCCGCCAGAGCTCGACCGGATAGCGTTCCTAGACCCACAGTGGTTCCAGACTTGGCGGTGTCCGAGATGGAGAGACCCTCAGCATCGTCTTTGATGGCAGTGAGAAGGCCCTCGAGATTGAGAATGCGCGAATCTCTTTGCTGAGAGGGCATAACGTTGGATTGAAGGTGAAATGGTGGATCCGGTGGACTGTAATAGGGCTTCAACCAAGTTCGGACTAATACAATGATGACATAAGTATAGCAGTCATTATCCTGGGTGACAGTTGATTTTGTACCATGGTCTTGGCTATTACCGCCATTTGCATCATCCTGCATCATGGCCGTGACGTGCAAGCGCGGATTTCTTGCAGTGTGACCATAACAGCAACTTGAAGGCAAACAACAAGGTAAGCAACAACAAGAGAAAAGCGAAAATGAGGAACTCAACCATTCGTTCGTTATTTTGTACCCAGGAGAGGCACTCGGTCGTACAGTAACTTAACTGAGTACGTGGTCAAGTTAGCCGTGGCACGCAGTCACCTAGAGTCACCTAATACGGTATGATCGGAGCTCTAATAGTACTTACCCGATTTCGTTCCACCTCGCGTCAACTTTACAACGTCCAAATTTCTGAATGAGCTATTGTAGTATTTTCGTCGTTGAAACACTGTACCCCATCTGTGGAGGTCATGCATCGGTCAGTCCCGTCTCTTCTGTTTGCGGGAATTGGGCGCTTCAGGACACCTCGTATAGCTGCCAGTGTGCCAGTGAATCAAAGCTCGAGCTTTTGTGCCCCTTTCAGCATTTAGACCAATGCAGCCTTATCGACCTCCTCTCCCCTAGGGAGTAGCGCAAGATCTTGAAGCACCAGGTGAGATACATACTGTTCGGGACGAAATCAGCGCTCCCTGTCACGGGCCCGGGCTCAATTATACACAGGCAATGTAGCACAGCATCCAACAGATTCCAACTGTCCTCAATCGTTCTTCGGGGTATATCATGGCTGACCGTCTTCATTGGCAATACTAGCAAAGCTTTACCCCAACTCGCAACTACCTCAGTTCCATTCGTTCTCAAGTCGACGACAAGGCTTTTCGTTCACGATGAGCCTCCACGAGAAGGTCGTAGTCGATGACCACCTGTCAGCTGTGTCATCACTTACAGCGTACGATGACGACAAGGACAGCTCTCGCAAGGTCCAAGAGAGTTCGCTTCCTTGGGTGCAACTCGACTCATCCCTTCCTCTTGCGCGTATTGCTCCAAGTCCACCTCAGGCGGGTGGCGAAGGCATCGTAGCTGTGAAAGAGTTGGCGCAGGGGAGCATGTTAGGTGGCCTTCTCGTTAGAGTCAGGTTGTGGAGAATTGCATCTCGCGTCCGAATGCGCGATCGCATGCCCACTCAATTCTACAGGGACCTCCTGGAGATGTCGCGGTTGCACCCTTCGCCTTGCTCGAGCCAGGAACTGTGTCGAGACCAACTGGAACGTTATCGGCATTCGAGGGGAGCGGTGTATGGAGATGGTGTTCAAAGAAAAGCTTGGAGCCTCATCTGCAGGCTTCTGGTCATGGGTCAACCGCATGACGAGCTTATCGTCGGACACCTTCTCACGTTTCGCAGATCCGACATACAGGACTTCGTATTCCGTGTAGCATGCGAGAGCTCTCCCGGTCTTGGATCAAGTACCCCACCACTATACCCCCTCGTTTCTACCGTCGATTCCCTCGCTCCAAGTCGTTTCTTGAACGATTTGATTCCCTTCAGCGAGTTCTGCACGGCGCTCCTTTCCCCTCTCAGCGTCCGTGCGCCGCAAGGTGACAATGTTCGCCCCGTCTGCACTGTCATCAACACGCTAGCACGGATTACTCCACTACAGCGTCATGTTGTTCCGAATAGTTCCAAATACAACACGACCTGCACGCTGGATCCGACATCACTGGGGTGCGAGTCAAGCTGGGAACTTCCTCCGTTTGCAAACTGTCTACTGAAGTATCTCACTTCGACCCAGACAGAGCAGCAAGATGTGGTGGACATTGTTCTCTATCTAATCCGAATCTACACAGAACAGGCTTCGCACATCCATCCGGCCACAATAGTAAAAGATGGAATGCATCCCCTCATGCCCTACATCCACTTCTCTATCCATCTGGCCTACCACAGTGAAGCGGCCGCAACTCTCTTCATTAAGAACGGTCTCCTCCACTTGATTGGTCAATTATGGCTCCACGACTTTCCGGATCCCCATGGGCCCGGGCTCTTGTCTGATACGAAGCAGAGCATCCGCATGGACATGCGCGCAGGATGCATCCTTCTCCTCGGCGCGTTGTCTCGCCATCATCCTAGTGCTCGCGAGCTTGCAGAATATCTGCTCAGCTTGAATACCACCTCATCAGCATCGCTTTGCGATGAGAAGATGTCAGTCATCTTACGGTCTTCGAAATCGATCTACTACTATGCCGGTATTCATACCCTTGCATCACATTCATCCCCGGACGAGTTTATGGTCATTCCTTCACTCACGCTCTTTCTGATGGAAGTATGTGTTGTAAATGGGCGACCTTTGGCCAGTTCCGAGCATCCGTTTGGTAACCCATGGTTGTCGTTACTGACGCTTCTATCGTAAGTGTTATCTCTTTTCACCTTTGCCTCAGCCTCTCATCATGGCTGGCAATAGTCGGGTAGAGACGAGCGAATACTGCTGTACGCTCAAAGACACAGCCACGAGGATTATTCTCTGGTGTGTCTCTTCTTCCGACGAACATTGGTTCTCGCTGTTGGAAGCGCTGTACTCCGTGAGCGGAAAGCACTCTACCATCACAGCATTCTATTACATCATCCACCATTTCCTGTCCTCCCGGTGCGTTACATATTCCAGATTCGCGACGAACCTTTCTCCCTCTAATTAACAAGCACGAATAGAGATCCAAAGATGATATCAGAAGAAAACCAAGACGTTCTCCGTCGCATGTACCGCACAGCCGTGCCAACACCCACCTTAAAACTCACCAACCCGGTCGACAGGTTCGTCTGCCTTCTCCGACAGGGCATCCTCTCGTATTCTTTGTTCGGCTTGATGCTGTGCAATGTCGGGGCGTCGCGGCTTGTGGAGTCGGTGATGTTGGGATCGTACGACTTCCTTGGAGGCGAAACCCCATCGGCGGGAGAGCGTCAGGCCAGGATTGTCGTCTGCACGGACGTGTTGCAGAAGTTGGAGATTTTCGGCAAGAGAGACGAGATTCCTTTGGATATGAGGGTTTCACACCAAGCTTTTTTGTCGAAAACCTGAGGCTCGTAAGCTGTACATTGATCGTGGAGATGGAACAGAAGAAAAGAAAGGAATCATGTAGCATAACAAGTAGTGTTCAATTTGACATCAATCCTCATACGTACTGTCCTTGACACTCATGATCTGGAACTTCATCCACTCGCACTCCCTTTTCCGTTTCGACTGCTGTTTGTCGGTGAGCGGAACGTCAAGGTCATACTGACCCCACGAGACGGCTGCAAGCAAGGATAGCATGCTATCTAAACCGACAGCAGCCACAGCATGTCGCTGATTGCGAGTGACACTGGCGGTGAAGGAGACAAACCGGTCTACAGGATGGATCATCTCATACCCGTTTGTCTTCGAGATGTCCATCAAGCGACAAAGGAATGCTTTCCTTTCCTGTGCGTTGACCGCAGCCTCGCTATTGTGCGAGACGCGAGTCATGCAGCCGAGGTAGTTAGAGATGATGTATGAGTACATGAACATCATTCCGGATGGGACGGTGTAAAACAGGTTCGCGAGTGGTTCCCATTCGCTCTCGTCGGCGGCGGCGCAAAACAACAGAAGCTGTTCTGTAATGTTGCGTTTGGTAAAAGCGGATACCCGGGGATCGTTGTCGGGGTTACGGAAGTACGAGATTAGGTGCACCCATGGTTGCCTGGAGAGGATTGGCCCACCAGGAATGGCGGGTAGCCGAAGGATTTCAGTGGGGACGAGAGTCCGAATGATGGGGGCAAAGTCGACCCATGTACTCCGGAGGAAGCTCCGGACGCAGAGCTGCGCTGACAGGACGTTGGGCATCAATGGACGGAGGAAAGCTTTGAACAGTGTGTCGTCGAGGGATTGTCTCAATGGCTGTTGGAGTGATTGATGAGAGAAAAGTGAGCCGAGAAGTAGGAGAAACCGAGTATGGATAATATCGATGTCGGTATGAGTGTATGAAGAAGCCTGTATTGCCTCCGCTGAAAGATTAGCGAGATTCGACCGGAGCAGCATGCTAGGTAATCCCTGTGAGATGAAGAGTTGCGCTGCCACCAACGATTCGGATGTGAAGTAGATCGTGAACTGCAGAAAAGGCAGGACTGGGTGATGCAGCTCGCGCAGACCCGGCATGATATCCAGGATATCTTCTTGGTTCTCGACTAAGACGTGATCTCCGGGCGACGACAGTAGTGACGTCATCACCTTCATGAGCCATTGTACCATTGCTTCGACCTCTCCCAACGGTGCAGTCTTGATGTACCCGATATACGTCTCAGTAGACCTTGTGAGCGTGCAAGGTCCGAAGAGGTCGTAGATGTTCATGGTAGACAGCCATTTGAACAAAACACCAAACCCGTCCGTGGGGGTCATGCTATCCTCAAGACTATCTGGATAGTCATTGGATTGTACGACTGCTAGCATGGGGAGGTCTGCGCAGTGGTGTATGATTTCTGGGGTTTGAGAGTGTATATAATCGAGGATGTTTCGCAGGTAGAGCATGCGGTCCGCGAAATCCACGCCTTTCGAGGTTCGTCTGTCAACAGCAGTTGGAGAAGGGATGGGAACAAATTTGCGGAAGCCTCTGTCGTCGGAGGTCAGGCTTGACTATCGAGCGTCGTTTGCCGGAAAAGGACTCACCTGCCAGATAAACGGAGCTCAATAAGCTTGCGGATCACGATCTCAGCTTCCGTGGGGGATAAGCTCAGCAGAGCGTCCCTAACGAAGAGTTCGCTCTTGAGCTGAAGCTCGCCCAAGAGAACGTCCCACGTACGTTCTTCTGCTTCAGGACTTCAACGAAGTGAGTATAAGCATCAGAAAAACCAAAAATGATGGCTTACTTTGCCGCGAGGTATTGTAGAAGTGCGACGTAGAATTCGCCTTTGTCGTCTGGTGGTTCATCCCCGGACGCTTGTACTCGAAAAGCGTTGACCTGACTGTAGTGGGTGATGAAAGGAACGAAAACTTCCACAAATAACCGAGGTCGTTCATCCTTCAGGCGACGCGCCAGTGGGGAGTAACCTCCTTTGACCGCAACAACTCCGAGGAAGATACACACCAGCTCGCGCATCTCTTCCCGAGCAACATCTAGCTCCCGAATCCTATCTCTGCCTGACCCAGGGAAGTCGCAGATATACATCTGTTCGACGACATCCAGTAACTTCGCCTCTTCGAAGAGTTCTCTGGCAGCGTCGGAACGAGAGATAAGGTGCAGCGCGAACCAGAGGTACGGAAGAGTGGGGTGGATATCTTCTGCCTTCGGGTTTGTGGCATGACGTGCGAGAAGAGAGAGCGTCGACAGAGGGAAGGCTTCATTGGAGGCAAATGGCCGAAGCGTAGAGACGATGTGGTCCACGACTTCGCTCATTTGTTCACGCGCGCCTGAACAAAGAAAGTCGATTGAGTCGTCTGCTGAAAACGGTAATTCCCACTTTCTCCGCGCTGTTGAGTTGTGTTCATTGGACAGGTAGTCAAAGAAGCCGTCAAGGGAGCCCGCAGAAGCCATCGGACCCCAGCTCTCGTTGGATTTGTGGCGGGCAGAGAAAGTCATTGCCCTGTTGGTTTGTATAAAGATAAACTCCTCCACGGTAAAGAGGTCATGCAGTAGACGTGGATCCCGCTTAAGTATCGCAACAAAGACGTTCCGATAACTCTCAGCCAGGGAGCCGTCGCGGGATGTTGAAGTTGCGTTGACGTTTGTTTCGACAGGTCGCAGGAAAGTGAACCGTGCAGGATGCAACGTCCTGTAAAATAGATGATTTTTTTGCACAAGAATGCAAGAATTTGACAACTCGCCATCCAGAGAGCTTGAACACCGAGAGTTGCCGCAGGAGGAGTTGAACTTCAATGGACGGCCATTTCAGAATGATGTCGACCATGTGCGAGGTACGCCGCCTTTCCATGAGTGTAAGAAGGTGGTCCCATGCCTGGAACCGTACACTCTTCGAATAAAGACCAATACTGCCAATAGAAAACCTGAATTAGTCAAATCGTAGGACGACAAAGCCAGTTTGCTCACCGTTGCAGCTCAAGAAGATCCTCGAAAACCTCCAGAGGGATGAACGCTTCTTCCCGCTGCAGATGCTCGCCAATCGTGCGAAGCCTCATTTGAATCGTGATTCGTTCAATTCCACGAACGACTACGTTGCCTACGGCCATGATACCCTTGCCAGTCAACGTTCCGATTCCTCGGATTGTGCTCGCGGACCCGGTGGTAGATGTGCGAGAGATGGAGATGGAGGCAACGTCTGCCTCAATATCTCGCATGAGCTTATCCATCGTGGACAGTTCTGAGTGTATGCAGTTGAGTGGCTGCTTTCTTCGGATGTTGAGAGCTAAATTCAGATTTCGGGGGTCTTCGACAATATCTGTAGTTGTAGGTCGTGGTTGGGATTGTCAATAGGCCATCGTGTCTTGCAACGATCTCACTGACCTGTATTTTACAGCGGTTCCTGAACATGACTGGGCGTACTGCGTTATTGTAGCATGAAACGAGGGGCTGTGCGATTGACACATTCCTAGGACAGTCGATGGTTAGTGTGAAATCAAGCGCGAGAATAAGCGCCAACTTCCAATTACGCTTTCACATGTCCCAGCCTCCGTCCATGGCGAACGGGGACTCGCATTCATGTCACATCGCATTTCTTGAATCTTACTATGCTACTCGACCTCCAGGACCGTTTAAACCCTCTGGTCTCAATCTCAAAGGCGAAGCACGCGGAGAGATATTTTTCCTCCGCGAATGTCTCAAAACCGCCTACCCACAGCACCACATCACGATGAGAACGATACGGGCCGCATTGTCCTCGAAACTGGAATGGAACGAGTGGTACGAGGAGGTGTTCAGGGACAGGAGGGAGAGATTGGCTGTGCGCAGGGAGAAGCAGGGGCGGAACCCGCACACAGGTCGCAAGCTTGAACCTGGGAAGGACGGCGTGTACTATGGCGGTGTCACGTCGCCTGAACCGTACGAGGACGACGGAGAAGTCGAGTTGTTCATCGCCGCACTGCCACGACCACCCGTCAGGATACAGGCACCGTCGACAGAACACGTCCCGGAGACGAAGACTTCCCAGCGGCGTCAAGAAGAGAAGGCAGCGACGATCACTCTCGCTCAAGACTCCAACTTGGTCTGTCAGGTACCGCCCGTGCGCGATTCGAATTCTAGTGTGGTATCGAACGAGAAGGAGGAGGAGATCACTGTCAAGACGGTCACCGTCAAGCTCCCATGGGGAGACTGCTTCATTACTGTTCGAAAGACCGTCGTCCGAGTTGCTTGACCTCGGTTACTAATAGACTCATGTATAGATTTCCTTTCTTATTCTGGTGCGATGAACAATTCATTTCTCTGAAAGACGTATTCATGACTCCACCTAGTTTCACTGGGCACTGGCTGCGCCAGACCATCGCTGTCAAATTAATAAAGCCACACCATGACCGGTGCTAGCTGTCAACACAGCCTTCGAGGGGGTCGGAGCCAATACCACATGAAACTGAAGGTCCAACCTTGCATGTCCCTTCTCCCCAGTTCTGTAGTGGGAGACGATAAGGTCCCCGAACCATTGACATCGATGTTGGAGGTGAACAGGAAACTAGTGGTCAGCGGCGATGCTGATTGTGGAAAGGTGTGTTACGGTGTCCAATGCTCAAGATAGACCACTTCGTTGAAAACTCTCCCTTCAGACCTGCTTACTCCTCGTCCACTACAATCACTCCTTCCCAGAGGTACGCGCGACTCCAGAGTTTCTTCGTATAGCATCGAACCGACAACTTTCTGCAGGGAATCGTCCCCTCCACTTTCGGGAACTACCTCGCCGAGGTGGAGGTAGACGACGTCCATGTCTACATGGCCACAATCGACATGGAGAGGCATAACCCATACGACCGCCTTCACCTGCTCGCCTATCTCGACTCCCACGCCGTCGTCATCTGCTTCGCAATCGACGATCCAAAGTCGCTGGCATCGGTAGAAGAAACGGTTCGTAGATCCAGTTCCCAAAAACGCCGTCCCCTCCAGCAGCTAGCTAACTTTCCCCGGTGACCGGTTTTACCGGTTAGTGGATAGGCGAGGCCAACCACTTCGCCCCAGGAATGCCCGTTATCCTGCTCGGCTGTAAGAAAGACACAAGACCCGCCGGAAACGAAAGTATCGACGAACGGCACGATCCCGCACGACAATTCGTCACCTACGAAGAGGTGAGACCCAACTCTCGATAACCCACACATTACTGTTGTGACTGAACGAACGATACAACCCAGGGACTTGCAGTGGCCAACAAAGTCAACGCCAACCACTACATGGAATGCTCTGCCAAGACGGGTGAAGGGGTGCAAGAGGTTTTCCACTACGCTGCCCGCGCTGCTCTGTCGGTTACTCCAAAAAAAAGGCGCAAGAGCCTCATAAAGAGATGTATTGTTCTGTAGCATGTAAATGCAATTTCATGATGTCATGTTCGGCGATCTCGATTCGCCTCGACTGCCCTGGATGCCAAGCCCAACCGATCCAAAAACAGTATGTCCGACGAGGCCTCTGCCAAACTGCACCAAATATTGCAGAATCGAACCACTTTCCGAGCTATATTTGTCGCCGAACGACTTGAGACACTCTTGAGACGAGCTGCGGAGAATGATCAATAGATAACGGTGAAGAACATCGCCACATGCCAAGACAAGGCCATGTCGCGGAGATGGTCCTCAAGCTTGTCATACAGAAACTGCCAAGCAGGCCACTGAAGGGTGGATTGAATAGCTTATGAAGCATCTCATTTAGAACGGGGTCACGATACGTAGCAAGAGCGATGCACGAGGATAGGGTTGACGCAGGTGAGTCCGTTAAGATATGTGGAGAAAAGAGATACGGAAGGGCACGACGGATGGCGAGAAAACCATGCAAAAAGAATAGTACTAGGTAGTAGTCATGAGAGGCGACAGAGGAGTGTAACACAAACAAAGACAGAGAGCGTGCGTGGGCAAGCGACGTGGGGTATGCGTGGGCATGCACTCAACCTTCTGGGTGCCTGCACGTGAACGTGAAAGAGCGAGCGAAGCACTTATAGGATCAGGCAGCCCTTGGAGTGCTTCTTGCCGCTCTTGGTCCGGCTCAGAAGAGCGGCGCGGGTGGCGTACTGGAACACCTCCCGAACACCCTCTCCTGTCCTGGCAGAGCACTCCAGGTAGTGCTTGGCACCGATCTTGTGAGCTACAGCCATACCCTGATACGTCACACAACATGTGTCAGCACGAAATGTCACGATCTGACTGCGGAAGACAACTGACCTCCTCTGGGGTAACGGGGCGTTGATTCGTCTTGCGGAGCTCTTCAATCACTCTAGGTTCGCGTCTGAGATCCTTCTTGCAGCCAACGAGGATGATGGGGAGTCCACCACAAAAGTGTGTGACCTCGGAAATCCACTGCGAGGCAAAACAGTCAGTATCGCCACGTTGAAGTTGTGCTGTCAAAAAGAGAATTCTGCGACCCTGCTGTCAACGCTCCAAGCTCGCGGAGGAGACCTGCGCCACCGCAGCACACGAGGCTGGCATGATAACGACTCATACACCTCCACAGAAACATGCTCGACTTGAGAGAAATGCTCACCTTCTCCTGCACGTTATCCAACGAGTCTGGTGAGTCGACCGCGAAACAGATCAGGATGACGTGGGAGTCGGGATAGGAGAGAGGGCGAAGACGGTCGTAGTCTTCCTGTCCGGCCGTATCCCACAACGCCAGCTCGACGTGCTTGCCATCTACCTCCACATCGGCGACGTAGTTCTCGAAGACGGTTGGGACGTAGACCTGTAATGTTTAACAAATGGTGACCACAACGGAGGCCAAGCGCCAAAGTTGGATTCGGTCAGCAACGCTCCTAGGGTCGAAGACCAGACCTGCAATGCGCACCTCAGGGAATGTGCCTTTCGAGAAAACGATCAACAAACAGGTCTGCGAGAGAGGTAGAATGTCGGGGTGAGCAATGCAAAGTTGAAGTCAAAAGAGAAGGCAGGAGACGCACCTTTCCGCAAGCACCATCACCGACGATAACGAGCTTCCTGCGAATTTCTGACATTTTCCGGGGGATCGAGGGGACGAAGACGAATGTAGAGTGGTGTGGATGAGTCGGGGGTCGTGGTCGCTGTGGAGGATGTTGTGGAAAGGGTTGCGCACGACGGCCACTGTCCAAGGCGGTGATCCCAACGCACCCTTTGGAGCTGCGACTGGCGGAGATTCAATTTCACACCCCCTGCCTTCCCTAAATGATCCTTACGTAATGCACATGGTCTGTGCGTGCGACAATACTTCCCGCGATGGTCATTCTGCGTACGGCATTCCGGCATTCTCGAATTTCAAACTACTCTACAGAACTCAACGCCGAAAGCCCGTACACCGCATTATAATTTATACAGCGGCTGGACGTAGACGAGAATATCATTCGATTCACGACAGTTTCACAGCGTGCCTTGAAGCGATGAACATGATCACAGCAATCCGAATGCATTAAGGATGTACCCTAGGACTTGGAAAACAATTGGGTCAGCAACGCTGCCAGCAGAAAACACAATCGTACTCACCTAGAGCGAAACAAGTGGAGAGCAACAGCAAAGCAAGAGATAATAGCGACGACAAGCAGCAAAACAATGACAGGTAAATATCTCTCTAGGATATTTATGTCCGACGGGGGTATAGAGCTGGGGGACACATGGGTGGCATGACGGAGCATAGAGGATGTACGGGCTCGCGGAGGGCGTATGCGATATGTCCCCTTCTCCATGCTTATGGAGGGGGACGCATGGGCCTGACGTGCTTGCGCAGACACGGTGTAAATAGGCATCGCGAATGAAGATCGTGTCTGCAGATATAGGAATATCAAAATTTGCACAAGACCTGTAACGAAATACATACCAGTGGTCACCCAATGCACACAGCCCAATAGATGATGGTGATGGTGATGGGCACGAGAGTACCTCTATTCGCACCACATCTAACTGAAAAGTTGACACGGCTGGCACTGTGGCGTGGTTTGGGAAAGAATCTCAAAAGTCAGCCAACTGGGGAAGACATTCATTAAGCGCCCCCTGCGGCTTTCGGCGGGCCGGTTGAAGTACACATCCACTGTTCCATGTGGAGCCTGAGGTTTATTCTTGACTTTACACCACATCAAGCAGAATATCGTCCGGAAAACAAAGGAGCAGTCTTATAGAGTCTATTTGATGAATTTCAAGTGAGATTTTTAGCTGAAATTCGACAGCTCCAAACTTGTAAGATCAACCGAGAGATTTGTGGGGTGACTTGGGGTGACCTTGTGTGACAACGCACCACCAGAATGCGGATTGGATCGCCAACTTGTTGCACGCTACAAGAACATCTTACAAAAACCATGAAGAGTACCCCACCTCCAATCTCGCCGCTCCGATCCGCCGCTCCCTCCGCGATCTCGCGAGATCTCACTGGAGATCCACGTATGGGTAGCCTCCACTGTTGTACAGTGGCCAGTCGCGGCACTTCCATCGTTGACCGCGACCAGCACAGCTCGAGGGAAGCGATGATGAGAACAAGCCTAAAAAATCAGTCTTCTTGTTTTATTTACAAGTGTGAAGTATACAAAATGTTGAAAGTGTTCCTCTGCACACCCAATGTGAACTGTGACATTACCGTGACGAGTTGGTTCTAGCGCCGAACTTCATACCTGGCAGATCGCCATGAGATAGTAACATAGCTCAAAATTTTTTGAAGTCGTTTCAAATAGACTCTTATAACCGGCTCCCGAAACTCTGACTCGAGACATTCGTGCACAGTAGGCGTATTCACGCAAGGAGGTCGATGGTACATCCGGTCCGATCAGGACTCACTCTATTCTTTGCTACTCGAAAGTGCCGCTGACGCGGCCTAGCCTTGCTCGCGTTTTCAGTGAGTCGCGCTTGTGTGAGGAATGAAAGAATAAGATGATTATTTGGAGGATTGCCAAGAATTGTTTGGTCAGTCTCAGCACCTTTCCGTGACCTTCACCTCAAAGTTCTTTCCATAACTTCCACTTCAATTTAAAGCTCACACGCGCTCTGAATCATCTCTGAAACGTTTGGGTGATCGAAGTAACCTGGGGGAGGTCGTGGTGGTTAGAGTCCGTTGCTTTGCAACATCTCCTTCAAGTTTGAGACACATCGACACAAGGATCGGTTATGTTGCTCTTTCCCGCAGTCGAGGAAGAGAGGCGGCTCGAACTCTGCGAGAATTTGATGAAAATATCCTGAGGCAACTGGTGGACGAGGAACTGAACGCAGAGGTGAAGTACAATCAAGGATGGCATCATCGTGATCAGAAGTACCATGTGAGTACCATCATTTGCAGAATTTCATCGTGTTGAAGAAATTGACGATGTACGCATGAATGAGGAATCCTGCCCTAAACACATCAATAGCATAAAATGTATTGAAAGCCCTGCCCTAAGCTGTCAGATCGAGAGGCTTCACAGTGCGTCCCTGTGGCTGTAGTAGAGCGTCTAAGCTGAGTCAGCTGGCAGATCGGGAGGCTTCAGAGTACGGAGTGATAGCCTTGCTCTGCGAGCAAGGAATACAGCGACGTCTATATTCGACACCAATGGACCCAAAAACTCATAGTAGCGCTGCTCCGAGTAGCTCAGCGCGTGGTGGCTCACAGGATCGCTCATGGCGCGGTCGTGGTCGTGGTCGAGGCCGCGGTCGCGAGGGGTTCGGAGGTGGACCCCCGACCAGGGATGGTGGGCACCATGGACTCTCAAATACTGCTAGCGCTGCTGTGGTTCCGAGAGCTCCAAGGCATCCTGCTCCTCGTCCTCGTCTGACCCACTGTAAGCTCACTTCCTCATCATAATGCAGAGAGAGTAGGGATTGAACCGTGCCTTAGTTTTGGCTCTACCGTTGGTGTGTGGCATAACAGTTGTAGGTACCTACGTGAATTACTCAATCTGACACAAGGGCCATCATGCCGGTCTCAGGCAAAAACTAACCTCATTCACCACCGCGCTCCTTCACAGCAACCCCGCAATCCCAGGCCTCGACGAGAGCATCGTCGTTTCCGCTCGTCGCATGCATCTCACACTCGGAGTCATGTCTCTCACCGAGAGAGACTCCGGCCACAGCGGGGAAACCAGCAGCTCCCCTCCCCGCACACTCCACTCCGCCGCCGCATTGCTACAGAAGGTCAAACCCGGAATCATGGCTTTGCTCTCGGGACATAAGCTCCAGGTCGCACTGAAACGGGTGGACATCATGAAACCAGAGCGCGGCTCTCTTGACAAGGCTCACGTGTTTTGGGCGGGGCCACCTGAAGACGGCGACGACGTCGCTCGTCTGAAAGCCGTTTCCCGTACGTCGCGCGTCTGATCAGTTCTCCTTTGCGGCTCAATCGTTCCCAGACTTCATCCATGACGAATTCGTCAAAGCGGGGTTAGTAGTTGATGAGAAGCGACCTCTCAAAGTGAGCTCCAACCCGACTTGATCTTCGCAAACCCAGACGCTGAATTGCGGACCAGTTGCATTGCACCGTCCTAAACACAACATACCGCAAACCTCGCGGGGACCGCCTCCCCTTCTCCTACTCCGCACTCCTAGCAACTCCCGCGTTCAAGACAATCGAGCGGATGCCGAGCGTACTGCCTCCAGACGATCCTCGCGCCAGAGGTAAGGCACCTATTTCAGTAGATTTGGGAGAGTGGACGGTGGATGAGGTCCAGATCTGCGAGATGGGCAGTTATGGTCCTCAGGGCGAGTACGTCGCGGCAGCGCGATGTCGTTTGGATTAGTTCGGTATGTCTGCGCTTTTCGTCTTTCGCGTTCTTATCATTCAGAGCTGCTCAACACCACGATAGAAGGCATACAAAAACAACAACCAGCGCGGCAGTTGAACGCGAATTTCCGGATGTATTAATACAGTGTAACAGTAGTGTACAGCGAGGGAATAATATACAAGCTGTCGTGTTCAGGTGGTCATGAGAGCTTTAAACTCATTCCAAATCATCAATCCCTTCTCCGTTTGCCACTCATCACGAGCAATAGCCTCCATCAAGCGCGGGGTATGCTCGGATGCTCTCAACATCTCCATGGCCCATTGGTCGTTCTTTGCAATCGAGTATACCATACGAGTAAATCCAGAGATCGGCCCTCCTATGGAGGATACCAGTATCGTTGGGTCGCTCGTACGCATAGTTGATATTCCAAGGGAGACCAACTTCCGTCGATTATGGCAGCTGCGCCAAAATCCGGTATTAGCCTACACAACCCATCATTATGGCCATTTGGACACTCACGCAGCCGAATGACCAGAGTCCCAGAACTCGCAGACCTTCTGGATAATGTAGGGGAGTCGGTGTACATTGACGCCAGCCCCAAGGGTGCGTTCAAGAGATCTGCATCGGTCCTCCGGGAGTACCGCGCAGCAGAGCAAAACGGCGATTGCAGCGTTCATCAGCGGTACATCCTCCGCGTTCGCCTCACTGGACGAGGCGATGAGTGAGTTTGTTTTCTTCGCGAACACAAAGCGAACATAGAGAAACTCACTGCTTCAAGACTGCCATAAAGTCATGACATATCCCCGACTCCAAAGTCCTGCCAACTTGAGTGACGGCGTAATGGTTCATCGTCGCCACAATGAGGTACTGAATCTCAGCATGCTCCAAGGACGCAGGCAAGTCCGGGCGGGAGATCCTGCTGTTCACGAACCACGAAGAGAACCTGCTACTGAACAACCGCGGCCACAGCTCCGTCCGCATCGCGATCGTCCCGACGGTCACCAGCAACCCACTCCGCATGAAGCCCACCCAGTCAGGGACGTGTTCCGGGAAGTTGTGCGTCCAGAGACCGTGGAGAACGGAAAGGAGGCCGGCGTCGAGGAAGACGCGGGGTGCGTCCGGGTGGGAGCGAAGAAGGCGGTAGGTGAACCGGAGAAAGGGGAACGTAGGGTGACACAGCTCCAACGTCTGCAACATCGGATGCTGCGAACGCACGCTCGACCTGGTGCGACGCCCCGAATCTGAGACAGCACCCTCGGGGTCTATGATAGAGAACGGCAGTATCATCTCCATGATGTACCCGACGAGAGTGTGCAGGCTGTCGGATGGGATGTGACAAGCGTAATTGGCGAACGTTTCCACAGACGGAGGGAGACTCTTCCATTTCGCTAATGAGAGATCTTTGAGACCGTGACTTTGCCTGGAGAGATGGTTGAAGAATGTCTGGAGTGGCTGCCCCTCCTTGCCATGGATGAATTCCTGGGAAGTGTTGACGAGGGATAGTTTGAGGAACTCGTGTAGTGTGAATATTCGGGCGAGGGATTCTGGAACCTCTGTTGCATATACACCGAGTATATCTAGAACACCCTGACGGAGCTTTTCCAGCTTCAGCTCAGATGATCCCGAGAAGTGTTGCCTGAACGCAGAGATGTTAGCAGACAAGTGTGAAAGGGCGAGTGGAAAACCTCACCAATCAGAACTATTGAACTCCACCAGGCGCATAATGAACAGATCGGAAAACCCAAGGCTCCCGTGACCCGCTCTTACAAAGCGTAGAAATGATTGTGCCAACCGCACCCCGCGACCATGAATAATCTCGTACATAACCAGAGACCATGCTCGATGGACTCGTGGCTCTGTGACGGGGAGGTTCCTGCGATATGTACTTAGCACCCAAGACGGCAAACACGAGTAGGGTACGTACAAAAAAAACAATACATGAAAGAGACACCGATACATGTATTCTTCAATACGAACTCTTTTGCTGCTTTCATTGACCTTCATTGCCACCATTATCGTCACGAAAATTGCGAGGATACCCATGGTATCCGAGCGGTCAAGACAGGAAATCAGTCTTCTGGGTCTCGTGTGCAGCACGAGAAGTACGTCCATGCAGACATTGGCCATTGGGATTGCGTAAAGTAGGTTGTACCTACTGAACAGATCCTGGTGGTTGCACGCGTCGCTGATGGTTTCCACCAAATTACTTTCGGCAAACATCTCGTATGCGGTTGGGTCGTTTTGAATGAAATGATAGGTGAACGTGAGGAGAGTAATAGCGAGGTTGGTATCGCTGCGTTTGGGGTCGGCGACCGGGGAGGTGCTTCGGAGTTGCTGCGGTAGCATACCTCGGAGTGACTTGACTATATAATCAACGACCGTACTCGTGTACTCACTGCTACCGGTAGCCAAGTATTGGACCATCAAGCGAGAAGGCGGTATGTCCTGATGAAGACCGTTTTGGAGAGCTAAGCTGCGGAAATAAACAGCAAAGGACTCGTCGAGCGACGGTGGTTCCGAGGACGGCACCGGAACGCTCGGAGTTTGAAGCCACAGGATGTCGCGAAGATGGATAATCTCGTGAATAATGGACGGTTCTGCCATAAGAATTTCCGTCACGATATCACTGAATGCGCCATTCAGTGTCTGCGCAAAGTGTGGTCCAACAGGATGTGGGATGACCATCCTACGAAAATTAGTGCCCTCGTCATGGACAACACATTGGTAATCCGCTCACCATCCAGTTATTTTATACGCAGAAAGCTGACGCAAGAATAATTGAAGCTCGACGTAAGGCCATGCTAGAATGATGTCCAGGATTTTGGACGCCTGTCCCATGCCGAGAAGCTCGATGATGAGAACCCATGCTTTGGTGCGAACATTGTCTGAGTACAAACCAACCCTACGCAGAGCAAATCAGACCACAAGACATAGACATGAAGTATGAGGTTTATGAGGTTCACTCACCTCTGTAACTCCAAGAGGTCTGCCACGAGTGACCTGGGTATCCGGTCGGCATCCTGCTTCGCTTGAGAAGCTATACTTCTCAAGCGCAGGCGGATATTCACATTCTCCACCCCTCGCAGGGCAATCCCTCCAAACGCGACCAAAGCACGACCAGATAGCGTTCCGAGGCCTACGGTGGTCGCCGAATTGGAGGTGTGCGAGATCGAGAGCTCGTCAGCATCGCTTTTGATAGTGGTGAGCAGACCGTCAAGCGTGAGGCTGGCGGACGCGCGAGCACCGATGCCTCGAGGAGAAGGCATATTGATGATTGGGCTTGGAGGAATACATCCTGACGCCTTATGGCTCTTGGGAGGCTATGAATGGTGGAGGTGTAATAGGATTCGAACCTGTGTAGACGCCATATATTGACAAGCTTGGCTGCCCCTCTGAATCGGCTAGATCAGATCAGGCATTTATCGGAACTCTTCGGCCGCATCGCACTGACCATGTAAGATTAAGTATGGCATTCTCAAGGACAGGATGCTCTGCACAAAGGAGACTTGAAGCTTGCTCTATCCGGGGTTCGTGGTTGACGCTGGGTACGCCAAAACTCCAAGCTTCCACCATAAATAGGCAGTTTATCAATCAACAAAACATATTCCCATATAGCCCAGTACTAGTAGTTACAGTAACAACATACACCCAGTGTCATTTAGCCAAGATTCCAGTTCAGTTTTGTTGTTGTCTCCCTCAACCCTTCTTCCGCCCTCTAATGTCTCCTCACCCCTCATAAGCGACAAGGGCCCGCGACAGCAGACACGCCCCTCCTGGTCACTGGGACAGCAGCAGGAGAACACGGCAGGCTCGCCTTGAACACGAACTCGTCTCTGACGACAGTGACGGTATTCGGGAAGACCTGCTCCATCTTGAGTTGTTGGGAAAGTAGATGTACGGACATCTTCCTGCGAGTTTGGGAGGACGGGAGGACGAGACGGTCGAACGCGGTGAGAAGTTCATGCAATGAAAGATCGTTCACCACCGCTGAGTCGGTTTCATCTGAATTTACGGTACCGTCAACGTCTTGTCATGATGGGGAAAGACAGCAGCAACATACGTTCAAGGAAGTCGTAGTATCCAGACTTGATGTGACTCCAGAACCGTGATGTCTCCTCCCTCAAATTCTTCCCCCTCTCCATGAGTTTGACGATCAGACCGTCCTTCTGACTTTGTAGCGCTTCGGGACTCATACTCGTGAGCGCATCCCGGTATTGCTTGAGGAACGCGTCCACCCTACTCTCGACGAAGGAAGGTGACTTCAAACTTTGAATCTTGAAACCCAAACCCATTGATCCGGTTGCTCCCCAGAAAGAGGTGGCGACGATGTATCTGCATATGTGACATTAGCGTTGAGTGGGAATGAAAGCAAGCAAAACATTACCCAAGCTGTTCGACTGTCCTCAGCTGACTGAACGCAGGCTCCTTGATTGAATGTACGAGAAGTCGGAGAATACATCTCAGCCGAGTGTCAGCAATGTCACCGAACTGACAATAATAGAGCAAGCTTGAATTCAGCTCTTTCACATCCTGTAGAGTTTTCTCCATGACAAAGTTTGAACCTGTAGACGGTCGCCTTCAGACGTCGGTCGTTAATTAGCCAAGGGAATTGACACTTACCAGATGGCAACAGCAGAGAACGGCTGCGCGGGCGTTCCGTAGTGATGAGAGGTCTTGATTCTAGTCTCAGCTCGACGGATTCAAGGATCGTTATGGCACGCTTCAAAGAGAGGCTCGATATCTAAGACCAAAGCTGAACTCAATGCAAAGCGTACCTCCTCTTGAACATTACCCGTGATCAAGGCCTCAATGTAGATTCTGCTCAAGAGCTCAGCCTTGTGTCGGGCAATATCTTCGGTAGTTACATCTTCGAGTGACACAGGTCAGGTAAGGTTGATGAGTGATCGTCAACCGAAACAACTCACAAGCTAGTTCATGAAGTTTGTCTTCCGGAGACCATACGATCGGAGTGAGAACGCAGGACATATAGTGTTCCGCCAGAACGGATGGTTGTCTGATGTAAAAGTTCTTGAACTCCCGTCTGAGCTGTCAACCCCCAAAATCACGCATTCAGCTGTGGGAATGTCCGTCCAGTATGCCATCCAACATACCTGCTCCACCATGACATCCAATCGGTCACGCTTCACGACCAGTGTCTTCAACCTTTCTAAAACAGTATCCAACAGCACTGGAAGCTTGTCGTTGTACCCATTCACGGCGACCACGATTCCTCCCCTATGACTGTTGACGGAGAAATCCAACCCGGCCAGCTGAGCGTTATAGGTAACCTCCGCGAGATCGTCTTCGAGGAGATCTGTGAGTAGACTGCCCGTATTTTGCGAAGGAATCAGACCACGTTCGCCGAAAATCCAAAAGCAACGCACCGAGTGAGCACCGAATGACGGGGTGTGGTGTAAGCAATGGGACTTGACGGGGAGTAAGCAGACGAAAGGGTGATGAGATGGACGAAAACACAACATACCTTCGGATGTCGACCTTCACATGAGCCTTTGGTGCCCAGTACTGATCGTCCTTTTTGAACCAGAGCGTCGAAAGAGGACTGTTATGAATACACGAAGGTAGTTGAAGAGGCTAAAATATTGAACATAGATGTCGGGAGAGCGCAGCGTTAGTAGCGAAGAGAGCTACTCACGCTTGCGATATCTCCACGGTCAACAGTGAGGTCTTCGGGAATGTACTGATTAGGTTCAGGAAGATGTAGGTATTGATTCTCGTTTGGAAGATTCGCCTGAAAAATGCTTCGGTAAGACGTCGCTCTGGAGACAAGCAATACTGACCTTGTCAATAAACTCCTGGTTCAACCTCCTAACGCTATACTCCGTCCCATACCACTTCTCCGCCTCCCACGAGATGCCCTCTCCTACGATACTCGCATCGTGATACTTTGCTGTGATGATGACTCGGCACTTCTCCGGTGTGAGCAGCTCGATGATATCTCGCACCAGCTGCTCGTCCCATCGACGGAGGAGCTGTGAACCACTGAGAACTTGATCCGGCGCATAACGCTCAAAGAGCTGGCTGCACAACCACATGGCGTAGGTATGAGGTTGGGACTTCTCCTTGAACCGGAATGACACTTCTCGAATGTTGAATTGCTCTTCGTAGTGATATGGCTCCAACGGAGATGATCGGAGGAGGGAGATGTAGTTGAAAATAGCGTGAACCACTTCCTCATGATGGACTAAGGAATCAAACGATGTCAGTGGTGCCACACAACCGATAAAGGAGACAAACATACGATAACCCTCCCTTGTGAGCTCGCCAGATACCTTCAAGAACTGCACTTCCCGATTGGTACCGTGGAGCCCAACGGAAATATCAACCAGCCAGCCTTTCTTCTTCAGGTAGGCACAGATGCTTCCGGGACCTTCATGGCCGATGAAGTGACTTAAGAAATGGGTAGGTTTCGTCTCAAAGTTGGATATCTGAGAGGGCAGGGGGAACATCAGGATAAACGCATGGTAGTCCTTCACAGTCTTGGCGAACACGATGGTCTGCAGCACGAATATTGGTCAAAAGGGGTGACGCGGCGATAGGCACAGTAGACGTACTCCCTGCTGTTTGGAGCCCCAAGCGGGTTCATGGAAAACGGGTCTGGGATCCAGTCCTCGGTTGGGGATCTTCGCGAGGTGTGGTGCCGCCAATCTCGTCAAGTCGTCCAATGACTCTGTAGGCGGCGCAATTCATCGTGGACATGAGGAAGGAAGAGATAGATCAATCCTGACCTTTACCAACGATTGCAAACGACATCCTCCCAGCACAGTACTCCTTCTCCCACCACTCCACGAGCCTCCTCCGCGTCTCACGACCAACGGGCCCACCATCCCCATCCTTCTCTTGCTGCTCACTAGACGCATTCCCGGATTCCTCCTCTACCTTCTTGCGCGCCGCCTCCGTCAACGAAGCAAAGTTTCCAGTGCCGAAATGCCCCCATGGATGTCCTTCAACGCTGAGATGCTTATTCAACTGTCCCAGTCGCCGGAAATCGTTCTGCAAGTTCCGCTTATTTTCGGAATCTACTGCGTGTATCTCCCGTGCGGTGAGGTTGGACGTGAATATGGGCGAGTGGAAGAACGCTGCGAGGCGGGGGAAAGCCTCTGAGAGCAGGGATGGCTTGATGGTGAACCAGTACTCTTGGTAAGTCGCAGCAGTACCGGCATTGCGTTGGCCACCGTTGGAGATAATGAACTGTGTAGTATACGTTAAACCCACGAATGAGGACCTTTGCCAAATTCCTTACCGACAGAAAATCGTTCTCAGCAGGATATGGTACTGAACCCTGATTACTTGCGTCAGAATGTAAGCAATAGATAGTCACCGTGTTTTACTTACTTTCGACAGCATGTGTTCACAAAAATGCGCCAAGCCCTGTACGTCATCCTAAAGAGAGTTTATTATACAGGTGCGTGCGATTTCGTTGTCTCACTCACAGGATCGTTGGCGGCTCCGACAGCAATGCTGACGCAAGCCGCTGCTTTGTCCGCATCAGGGTCATGAACCAGGACACCCACCATGCCATTTTCAAGCTTCAGAATCCGGTAGGATCTTGTGTCGAGGTCTGGCTTTTCTAGGTGACCAGTAAAAATGCTATGAACGGGGATTGATCCTTCCTCTGGGACTGTCTGCCATTCCGTTGAGGTAGTCATTAGAGAATGAACAGCCAAAAGGTCAAGAATAGATTGTGGACTGATGAACGAATGTGTAAGTTAGAAGTGTCCCAAAAATAGGATGTTCAAGGCGTTCTTTACCGGTTAGAAAGCACGGTTTCACAGGGGGAGGTGTGATGTCAGAGAGCTGAAATCTCGCACGTCGGCAGCCTGGACCACTTTCGAACTTTGCGATATCTCGAAGATCTACAGAAAGAAAGGTGAGTTCTCCTTAGCAAGCCTTCCTCCTGCAACTGTATGTCGCTCCCTCCCAGCGCCCCATCGTTATCGAAAAGGTTTGAAAGCGGCAGAGGACGAGAAACCCATTCGTTCTCGTCGCAACTTACTTGACTGAGTGGGGAATAAGTCTTGGCTTGCAAATACGATCGAGCAGATGGGGCTTGTTGAGAGTAGAGTTTCGCGGATCAAGACAACGCCCTCTTTGCAAATCCGTTCGTTACGTGCGATAACCACCCGATTCGGAGACCGGGACGATGCGGATCAAACTCAGTAACGACATGCTTTGCGGCCATTCTCCTCCTCCAGACAGAAAGACTGCGATGAAAGGCGAGAGTCAGATCTGACGAGCATCGTTGGCAGCGTATGCATGTTTTGAGATTGTCTAAATACTAGAAGAACGATTTGTGAGTAGTTACTTGACATAAATATTTACTCTTGTGTTCTGATGTCTAGCGCCATCCTGCGTCATCTGGCACTCATCAAGCAACGTCTTTTCAGTTCACTTTTTTCTGTCTCTAGGCATAATCTGTGCCCCAAGTCCATCCGGCTCGACAATGCTGCGGTCAAATACACGCACCTCAAGCTTTGGAAGATGCGATGTAATGAGTGGCTTTACACGCGGCACTTTGCGTTCAGGTTAGTATATGATACTCTGAGCCTTTGTGTCTTTGTTCCACTCCTGGAAATACCACAGTCACCAGAGATATATAAAGCCTCCACATTGCGCGATCAGAGTTGCACATCTAATTCCCTCACCACCATGTCTACGGCCATTGAGCAAGCCATCGCTTACCTCATTCAATCCCAACAACCCCTCACGGTCTCCAACGTCGTACCTATATACCTCGCATACGCGGGTCTGTCGTCGACAGCGAAAGCCGACCCGCTCACCGCGATGATTGCCTTTGAACGCGCCATGGACAAGCACCCCATGCCGCCACTCCGCCTTACAACACAGAATATCCAGCCCACCCTGCAGACTGCCTCGAACTCGCCCCCTCCACTGAAGAGGCTATACCACGCTGAGGTAGAGAAGCTGAGGAGGGACTACTGGGCGAAAGCGAACGGGGGGAACGGTGCGACGACCTGCACCTGTCGTAACTGTGGGAGGAGGCTATCGGATGTAAATGAGGACCCGCTCAGTCTCCATACTGATCCGGCTCCGACCCAGAGGAAGAAGGGGACCACAGTCCAGAAACGTGAGTGCCGGACGTATACCCTGACGGTCTATGATACTGACGTGTATTTTGGGACATAGGCAAGAAGAAGAGACTTGCTCGTCCCGCGCACGACGCGGATCCGTACGGTGCTTCCACCAGTGCACAGTGTCTGTGATTTTGAACCCCTTCAACCTTTTTGCATATGTTTTGTACCTGTACCACCAGACCACGACTATCCTTGACTTGCCTTCGGTTTTCTTTGTTGTTTGCCCAGTCACGGTCGAATCAGAATAAGCTTGCCGCCCAGCGAACCGCTGATCAGTGTATCAGATAATTGTTGATCTCAGAATAAACATCCGCGTTTGCAGAAGAACTCTCTCCACGCCCGCGACCGTTACATCATACCCTCCCTTAGTTCGGCCGTGTGCCAATCGACATGTCTGATTCTTCCTGTTCTCAACACCCATGGCGACGAAGGAAACGTCGTACTTGCCTTTCGGGACGGCGCAAACCAAGCCAGCGACCACCCCCAAGAAGTCGTGGTTGCTTCGTGGCACAGTTATAGCCACACTTGCCTACCTCTCCTGGAAAACGTTCGTTCAGCAAGAACAATCTCCTCCCCTCGGGATACCAGATAGTTCCCAACGGGCTTGGGGTCAATATGCCCCGTACTTCCAAGCAGCCGAGTACTCTCTTCCGCCGAGCGGTTGTGCAATAACACAAGTGAACATAGTGAGTGTTCGACCTCTTGCCATGCTACAGTGCGAGACTGACGTGATATAGCTTCATCGTCACGGGGCGCGATACCCGAACGAAGGGGATGGTTATGACGACTCTGTGGACCGGCTCATAGGGGCGAAGAAGTTCAAGGACAACCGGCTGGAATTTTTGAAATCGTACAGCTACGACCTTGGAAAGGAGGATTTGACACCGTTTGGCGCAACACAGTAAGTACGCTTTGTTGGAATTAACGGCACAGCGGCTGAGATCGGCCACGTAGATCCTTTGAATCTGGTGTAGAGGCGTACCAACAGTACTTTTACCTCTTCGACTCGAATAATATTCCTTTCATCCGTGCGTCAGGAATTGGAAGGGTGGTCGACAGTGCAAGGAACTGGTCAATCGGTATGTGCTTCTGCAGATCATGACGTCTGTCAATCACCGACGATTCCTTTTTATTAGGGTTCACCACCGCCAGTTCTCAGCAATACCATCCCGAGATTAACGTCGTTATTCCAGAAGATCAGAATAATACACTCAAAGAGGATTGTCCCCGTGCAGGTGACGGCAAAGAGCAGAAGGACGAATGGCTCAATGTGTTCGCGCCTCCGATTGCAGACCGCTTGAACAAAGCAGCACCAGGCGCGGGTATCACTAATTCGGACGTTTTCCATCTCATGGCCATGTGTCCGTTTGAGACTATTGCGAAGCAGCGGCCGAGCGAGTTTTGTCGACTGTTCACAGATGAGGAGTTTTTGGAGTTTGAGTACCACGGTGACGTTGAGAAGTATTATAAAACCGGGTGAGTGCATTCTTTTTGTTTCACAACGCATCTTTCTGATAGACATCTCAGATATGGTGAAGCTCTCGGCCCTATCCAAGGCGTAGGATACCTGAACGAGCTCCTTGCCCGTCTAACGAACCGCCCCGTGTCTGATCACACCAAGCACAATTCCACATACCCTTTCCCGCTCTCCCGCCCCTTCTACATCGACTTCACCCACGAGAACCTTATGGTGGCTGTCTACAGCGCGATGGGACTCTTCAACATCACACGCCACCCGTTGGACCCCAAAAAGATGCACAAGGACCGAACGTGGGTCGCGAGCAAGATGGTGCCGTTCTCGTCGCGGATGGTGGTAGAGAAGATGTCGTGCATGAGAGGAAAGATGTCGAAGGAGATGGGGGAGGAGTACGTGAGGGTGTTCGTGAACAACGCGTTGCAGCCGCTTGAGTTTTGTGGCGCAAAGAAGGGCGGGGATGGGTTGTGCACGTTGGAGGCGTTCGTGGAGAGTCAGGGGTACGCTAGGAGAAGCGGGGATGGAGATTTTGAGAAGTGCTATTGAGAAGAGATCTTGTAGTGTACATATCCAGTGCCATTCTCGAACACACGTCGCTGGTAAAGTCACGTCATCCGGAGGATACAAACTGATCCGAGCATTTAAGTATGAAGTCGATACACACATCGGAGACAAAAAAAAAACAAGTACGACAGTACGAGGGTGCGCAGAACCATCACTCTCAGTCCTCAGACTTGCAAAAGGTTGCTGATGGACTTACACTGGCATCCCGTGATCTTGAAGCCAAGTTGGACGGTGTCTTCAATATCTCGACATCACGGATGCACGGTGGCTCTTCGATGGCGTTGAATCACGGAAGAAATGACGGAATTGCAATGGTGGCAGCTGTAAATTGAAGGTCAATATTTAGAAACAACCGCAAAAAGGGAAGAACCTGCCACAGGCGTTGGAGCCAGAAGCCTGTTCAATATTTCGACGTCTCGGCCTGTTGTTTGGTCATATGGGTGCCACTGGCAGCTGGCGCTGTCTTACGGTTTGAGATACAATTTGTCTTTCAATGCTGTGGCCATATCACCACTTTACAGATACTATCTTCCAAGCATTGTAACCAGTATGATGGCTGTCGTTTCTCGTTTCTCAGTTTGTCAAAATTCCACTGGCAGGGAGATCGCGCCGAACAAGGGTGACAGACTGTTACAGTAGTGAGTACAGTGTGATTTGATTCATCGCACAACAACGATTCAGTACAAAATGATTTCCCCCCTTTACAGAACTATCGTCAAACAACGCAGGAAAGCAATCGAGCTATTTCAGTGTCCTTATTCCTATCTTGGGCGAAGTCAGAGGCCCAATCAGCAATGAAATTGAGACCGTTGACTGACCTTCTCTTCATCGACAACGGCGTGCTGTGTTACACCTGATATTTTGACTTGGTAAGAGATCGATTTTGCGGATACGGGCGAGTGTAACTCACCATACCAGACAATCAGTTCACAGAGATCTTGACAGGGTTGGAGAACGCGGAGTCCTGGCCGCTGTTGATGGTGTAGGAGGCCTGCTCGACCTCACCACCGATCCTCTTCTTGTACGTTCCGAGGTAGTTGCCGTTGGTAAAGATCTGGTACTCCTTGCCTGTGTCCTTAATGATGACGGTGGCTTTGTCGTAGGTAGGACCAAAGGCACGAGTGAGGCTCGGGAAGCGTTCCTCGTTGCCCCAGGAGCCGGCGGCGGTCCTGGAGTTGAGAACGATGGTGTCCTCCTGACGGCGGATGCTGAAGTGGAGGAGCACGTCGCCAAGGTTGTTCAGGAAGTTGAGAGCGGTGTTGTCGATGGTAGTGGAGTTGTCGGGAGCCAACGTCAAGGTGTCGGACTCGATGGTAGCCTTGGAGTTGGGGGCGAGGTTGGGGGTAAGAGTGACGGTCTTTCCGATGCTGAGTGCGACCATGATGAAGTTGACTTGGTTGTGGGGATTGCTGTAACCGCTTCGTCAATAAGGTGACTATTGGCTTAGCTGAGATGCTTACTTGTGTAATTGTTTCTGCGTTGGTTATGAGCCTAGGGGATGAGAGCTCAAACCGAACGCGTTTTATACCGTTTCTGTTGGAGCGTTTACGGTGTGTAGTTATCTCGGTCGTTATGCTCGTGATTGACCAGTATTGCGTGCTATTGGGTGGTGCATTCACGTACAAAGAAAGCCACATGAGACGATGCATGGAACGTAGCAATGTCCGGTGTGCAATTGCTATCATGCCCATAATACAGATGTCGGTCCAGGTGGGGTATGTGTCACGGGCTAGACTACACCAGCGCGTCTTCTGAGGAGCGGAATCTATAACAAATGTAGGGAAACTGTTCGCATCCTTCCATTCCTCCATAAGCACGGAGTTCTGGCCAATGCGCAGAACATTCAAGCTTTCTATGCTGTCGTAGACGTGATGTGCAGATTGAATGACGTCAAAATAGAGGTCAGAACAATGGAAAGTCATGAGGTCCAGCAGAGCGTACCTACTATCCTTGGTGGGCATAGTTCCGCACGTCAAAAAGCCATGGGCCAACAAGCAGGTATCCTCCATGTTTTGGGGGCAACTCCTCTGTGAGATGATCGGTTAGCCCCACAAGTGTGAATGCAGGGAACTGACCCGATCACGTCACTGTCATGTCTTGACTACGAAATGTCCTAGTTATGCCCACGGCCACGATCAGGAGATCCCACCAGCTGGTCCGTGAGTCATTAAAGGATCGCTTTGAGGAAGTAAGGAAGGAGGAAAGTTGAGGGAGGGCATTCGCCGTTTGTTTCGCCATGGAAGTTAGAAAATCTTTTCTTCTGGAATACCAGGCTCAGAATAGGCGACTGCAGGAGTATTAGTTACGGCAAGAACATGAAGTGTGGGATGTGTACAGAACCGATAGATGAGTAAGATAGCACCTTTCATTGCGCGTATGCGAGCGGCGCAATTGAATGACTGAAGGAAATACATGAACTGCCAGGGATGGAGTCGGACGGCGTTACTTGGTGACTTGGTCCTGAATGCGTCTTGGCTCGTCTCCTGGGGCCTTGCGAATGTTTGGCCACGGTTTTTGTTTTAAGGTTCCTCTGCAAAGAAGCGGGCCGTACTTCATCTCAACGTGCTGGTGCTGGTACGAGAGCTTTCGGTGACGCCATCAAGGCGAGGGTAAATAGATCGGTGAGAACGCCGCGGCCGTTGTATCTGCCCGACGATAGGTTCAACACCGTACATAAGTGCTATGATGTCCAGGAGAGACTTTATGAATGGTGCGACACCAGTAGCGTACACCTGGAAGCCAATGTTCCGAACTTCGACAGATGAACCTATGGAAAGACCCAAGATCAACATATATTCAGTTTTTTTCATTTTATAAGAGTAGTTTCGTTTACGTACAAGCAAGCAGTGTAGCATCTCGGCGAGAAACGCTCGCGGTCACTCGCAAAGAACTTTGAGTGGCATTGAAGCAACGCAGAAGACGGGCAATGGTATAAATGTACGCACTCTCCTGAGACAATGCACTGGTTCGCCTCCCTAACGATGCAAACTCGCCAATTTTCCAAGAGATCTCGCCATTAGGACCACAAGTCCTAATATTATGCGGTTTTGATAACCTACTTCAAATGTAATGTACATTCTGAGGGCAGCGGAGACCCAGATAGCGCTCAACGGCTGCGTGGCCAAATCATAGTTACCGGTGACCCTACCTTCAAAAATAGTCAGAATCGAGCAATATCAACGGAAGAAGAAACCAAAGAGCTCACTAGCGTTGAACTCGGAGCCAAAACTGGTTCGCGGGCCAAAAGCTTTTTCAATATCTGACGTCACGCCACGCACGTTCATAGTTCAAAATCCTGAACGTCCATGAGGCCAATCGCATCCACCGTCTCGCACAGGTTCTCGCACGACATCCGGAGAGCTATCCTTAAACTGGTACGGCACGAGCATTGATCTATACTCCACGTCGCGGAGCTCGGGAACGACACGCTCAACCACAGGTATCGCCCTCCAGGACCGCGACGTCGGTGTGGCACAATCGCGATCGTATGCGCTTGGTCATTCAGCCGATGCTTCGCAAGATAGTCGTGGAATCCAGAAGATAGCATGTAGAATTCAAAGTACAGCGGGAGGTTCGTTTTCTCTCGCCGTGCGACGCTCGGAATTTGGGCCGGGTACGACGCGACCTTCTTGTCTTCGGTCATCTGCAGTTCGTCGTCCAATGTGTCGACAAATGGCCAAAACTTCTACTCCGCAGCGAGAATTATAGGATGCCTCACCTTTTGAATCTAGTAGGTCAACAATGTCAGCGAGATGAACGTAGCGTGGATGACATTGAGTGGCGACGCACACATCTTCGCATCATCGCATCATCTCGTCCAAGTACTCATCGTTCCATATGATCCCTCCTCCTCCTATTCCTAGCCCAGTTCTGAGTGAGGATCAATCTCTAGAGACCTTATGGTCGACGCCGGCGTGACACTGGATTGTGGTGGGTGAGCAATATGAACGATAACATGATGAGTATTGTCGTACAAAGAGAATCGCATCCGACTCGCGAAACGCAGCAGATGGAATTCTAGTAGCGGCGGACGTGATTTGGGGCAGATGTGTATGTGGTTGACGAGCGAGCGGCCGTTGAAAAGTTGAAAGATTACGAACGCACCCAGGTCGTGATTGCTCTTGTTTGGTTATATAGGCGTACCACGCAAAAAAAAAGTTGCACACATCAATCTGATTCGGTGAATCATTGTGTTTGACATTCAGAAAGTACTAAAGCTGGAGGGGAATTTGTACGACAGGCGAGGCTTTAGTTCATAACATTCAGTACAAGTACAAAAAAATCTTCTTCATCTTTACAGTTTCATCGTCAGCAAGAGCCATTGGGTCAATTCAGCGTCCATGCTTCTAACACGAGCACCTCTCAGAAGTCAATTGGAGATGGAATAGAGACTTTTAACGTACCTTTTTTGACCGTTCGATGACAGCGTACTTTATATCAAAGAGCAGAATCAGTGAAGGAGCCAGATGCCGTAAACGCAGAAAGACTCACCTCAAGTTAGTTCACCTCGATCTTGACCGGCTTGGAGAACGCAGAGTCCTGGCCGCTGTTGATCGTATAGGAGGCCCGCTCGACCTCACCACCGATCCTCTTCTTGTACGTTCCGAGGTAGTTGCCGTTGGTGAAGATCTGGTACTCCTTGCCGGTGTCCTTGAAGACGACAGTGGCGGTCTCGTAGGATGGACCGAAGGCACGAGTGAGGCCCGGGAAGCGTTCCTCGTTGCCCCAAGATCCGGCGGCGGTCCTGGAGTTGAGAACGATGGTGTCCTCCTGACGGCGGATGCTGAAGTGGAGGAGCACATCGCCGAGGTTGTTCAGGAGGTTGATGGCGCTATTGTCGATGGTGGTGGAGTTATCGGGAGCCAACGTCAAGGTGTCGGACTCGACGGTCGCCTCCTTGTTGGGGACGAGATTGGGAGAGAGAGATGCGGTCTTTCCGATGCTGAGGGTGACCATGATGAAAGTTGAACTGAATGTTGGATGTAAGAGGTTGATGAAATGGTACCGATTGTGACACTTACTGATGAGATTATTTCTACAGTGGTAGTGAGCCTGATAAATCCACGCCCCGCCCGTCTGCCTTTTATACTGTGCACGGAATGGCGTGACCCTCTCAAGTCTCCAGCAGTGCGTGTGGCAAAACAGAGAGCCGGAACGTAGCAATCTCCGGCATGGAAGTGTTGTAAATTAATTATGAATCCATTCCGATGGAAGATCCAAGTGGGGTCTGTGTCGCAGGAGGAGCAAAAGCGATGTCTATTCTTGTCGGTCGTTCCCCGCTTTCCATCAACGCGGAACTGTGACCATTCGAGCAGCAATGGACGCAATGTAGTATGTGCTGCCAGTGATTGAATGGCGATAAATTGCGGGTCATTATGATCGACAGTTTGGCACAAGCTCAATGGTGCTCGCCTTGACGAAGTGGTTAAGCACGTCGCCGACATCAGGTGCCACCAACCAGTGACCTGGGTCAAGATAGTCGATAATTCTCAACGTCCGACTGTCAAGGGCCTGCAGGAAGGCCCTTGAGCCTGAACAATGCATCCAGCTGAGTGGTGCACAAAATTCGGTGTGAGGAATAAAATACACGAAACAAGGGCCTCGTGGGAAACTGCCAGTGGAAACAACGTCTGCTTCGTCACTGAAGCGAGTCCTTCTTCGAGTCACTCTTGAAAGCAAGAGCGAAGATGGTCTCCGGGATGTGGATAACACCGATAAATATCTGCTCGACGCGCCACACGGCACGATCGAATCTCCATCAAAGGAAAAGGAATTCGCTATCAGATATGAGCGACGAAGTCGGAACAAGAACTTTTCACCTTTAAAAAATCGTCATGGGTGGTGTTCCAGGCAAGTTCTTTCCCACATTTGCCATAGTTTCTCCTGCAAGTGAGTCTGTTTCCGGGTCTCATCTTGACCGACGTGTTGACGTGTCGACAACTTGCACACAGCAAGTGCGGCGAGAATACAACATCCGATGTCCTCCAAGACTCAGTTGGAGAAGCGCGACCCCGCAGAGATCTGTGGCGCAGTCTGGGGACTCGGATTCTATCGGAACACGCACCATTGCCAGTGGGTGGACGGTAGGGGAAAACGACTGAATGTGATGTCTTTAGTGACAGAAAAAATACCTGGAATGGCCAGTTTGTGAGGTTGAAAAGACAAATCACAGAAAATGGGGGGAACATGCGGACAGTGTTGGTGATTGTGGTGAACATAATTGAACATGTCGGCGACCGTCACCTTAAGGTGACCTTGGGCCTTGGATACCAATCACGTGACCAAATACTCACGTGGCGGTATATCACATGATTCAAATCTGAGTCTCGGGTTGTGCGACCGACTGACAACCTCAATAAGTTCAACTTACAAGTCAAGAACACAGTGCGGTACAGGCCGACGTAGGTCTACGGATAAAAATTGCTCACCCGCTGTGAGCGGAATAGGACAAGTGAGTGGGAAACTTGGCGACACCCTTCGAGCCAATCACTGATCACGATTCGAAGAACGTGCTCTTTGTCCTGAACGACCACAGCTCTGTCAACATCACGACATTGACAGAGGTGCCAGCCGAAAGCTTCATGTGAACTTGTGTGAACCAGCGATGATGAAGATCGCTCACATAGAACCCACAACTATTCACTCCGAAGCAAACCTTTGTACGTAGCCTCGCCGGCTTTTCCTGCGCAAATAATGTGGTCAGCTTAGCAATGTTACATAGGATATTGAACACATTCAGTTTCCTACTGAAGTATGAGGTACGTTCAGTGAAACTGTGGTACATAGTATTATTGTCGACTTGATTCCAGCACAAGTTTTGAGGAGACACCCTCGGCTCAACATTAGCACGCACTCTGTTCCCAAGGTAAGTCCGTCGTTTTGATGAACACCCACCGCCCTCCTGAACCCAGGGCAATCAGAGTGTCAGCTGTATCTGCCAATCGTCCATGGTTCTCAATGTGACTCTTCCGAGGTCTTTCTTCCCCGGTTGACTTCATAGTACGGAGGGATTCGAACGGCAAATCAGTCTTAAGGCAAGGGCGAATCCTCCTGACAGTGAACAACTCTATCTGACAAAAATAACAGTCTTCTTTGATTTATCGCGGAAATGACAACCAAGACGCTCTCTATGGCATGGCTCGCCCACGACAGGCTGGTGACAGCGATCGCATTTGCGTATAAAGCTCTTTGCTCCTCTGGACTCAGGCGGCGGTGACTGTGTACCCTCTCACCATGGACAGTTTACCCTCTTTGCCCAATCCTTTGACCCCACTGGCCTGGTTGCCATCCGATGTAGCGTCGCAGCTGGAAGCATCCAGATACCTATACTCAGCGACTATGGGAGTATGTACCGTTTAATTCCCCGCTTTTAGTGAAATACTAAACATCTAGACCTTTAGGCGTGGATTTGGGATACCCTCATGTCATTACCAGAGGATGTCATCATGTTCAGAGATCATGGTGCAACCATATCAGACCTTGTCTACATATTGTCACGGTTAGTAGCAAACTTTCTTAGTCACCCACTATGGACCGCTCAGTACCATCCTTATGCGTTCCTCAGGCTGGCCTCCTTCGGCTTTATAACAGCCTCCCTCATATTCCAAGGTAATTTTCCCCAGCCGGTCCTCATAGGGATTTATGCTGATGATTTCATGCTAGTCTCAAATGTGGGCGATTGCCACAAATTAGCAAAGGCTATCGGTTGGCTCGGAGCTCTCGCCCTTCCTCTCAATTCCCTCCTTTTCTTCTTTCGCGTCCGGGCAGTCTTCAATCGATCAAAGATCATCGTCGCTGCCTTTGCGCTGTTCTGGCTCGGTACACTCGGTGGCGCGCTGACAGCACCGTTCGCTGTGGACGGCATCCACATCGGAACTACGAAGAATTGCGTCAACAGCAATGTGAAGTCGTTTGCGTCTGCAGGTATTATCGCAGCGGCCGCCAACGACACTCTCGTATTTTTGGCCATCTCAACGCAGCTCATGATGTACAGCTTGGCCGACACGTGGTCGTCTCGCATTAAAGCATTCATGAAAGGTCAAGGGCTAGGACACATATCTAAAACCCTTCTGCAAACGGGGCAGCTCTACTATCTGTGAGTAGCGTCTCGTATGATCATAACATCGTATCTAACGGAAAAGCTTCGTCTCAGCGCAACCGTTGGCCTGAACCTCGTCGCCGCTGTCGTCATCCTCACAGCATCGGTTCCTCCCATCCTTCGCGCCATGTTCTCCATCCCCAACCTGGCCCTCCAAAACGCCATGGCCTGCCGCGTCTACCGCCAACTCAAGATCGGTCTCATCCGGGAACAGCCCAACCCCGTCGTCCTGACCTCGCGCGTCTCCAACACATTGCATTTCTCGCGCTCCGTGATGTCCACGAAGCAGCGGGAGCAGCAGTCGCAGGTTCAAAGTCATATCTCCTTGCGCGATATCTCAGGATCGAGGACTATGAGCGTTCCGGTGTTGCAGGTGGATATTGATCGTCAGGTTGAGGTATCGGTGGATGAAGCCCCGAGCAGTATGAGCAGTGGAAAATCGTGGAAAGGTGGTGAACTCGCATAATACCTCGTATACCTTGTGTTCTATCCTATTGAATAATTCTTGTACCGGATCACTCACTCCTTCATCGGTACCGTGTTTCATATGCGGTATTGGCAGTATCGGCTGACCCTCATATTCTCTCAGTTCTAAACCACCAATCTGTTGTCTTTGCGACACAAATGCCATCCATCGTATTGATACATTATCGTTACATGTCCATGCTCCAAGATATCAAGAAATCCTTCCGCAAGCACAAGTTGTGCAGCGATTTTCACATCATACCACGCGACGCTTCCATCCCGGGTTGTTGACTTTGATAGAGCCAACTCCACCATCCAACACCTGATCTACGACCAGTTTGAGAGAGGGCTTCACTGGGGTGTTTTCCAAGGCCCACAGTGCCACCGCTACGGTGCTACAAATCAGAGACGATGAGTTATTGAGAGCCAAAAGTAAAAGGTCTAGAGGGGCAAACGTACTTCTTCCCACTGTAGTTGAGAATACCTTGATGGACGGGGAACTTGAACTGAGGCCCAAGGTTTGCGACACGCTAAAGAATGTTGAGGTTAAGCAATCCGATGAAAGCGACTCTGTGACCCTCACCTTTCCGAACTGCCAGCCATTCACAAACAGAAGCGCTCTGTACGGTTGATCCACGTCGTCGAACACAAACGACATGAACACGTCGGTCTCCTTCTCAACATTCAAGTCAAACGTAGTCACAAAGAATCCTACGCCTGCCTTTCCATTAGGAAGGCCCTGATCCAGCGAGCGTGAGGCCCAGGAGGATGTGTCGAAGCCAGGGAGGTGCCAGCCGGAACGCTCTCCAAAGAGACCACCTTCGTTGAGTACGCCGCGGGTCTTGTCGGGGAAACTATAACAAACAGTAAGTTTTCCAGTCTCATGTGGGTTCAGTAAGAACTTACTTCGTGTAGCCTCCTAGTTTTCCTTGCACCCTCCATTCCGAGAAGTTGCCGTTGTTCAATTGGAATCCAAGAATGCCGCGCGAGGATTTCGCTAGAAACGCATAAACTCGGTCAGTATTGACGTTGATATTCATTTGATTGAGCCCTCACCTGTATCACCTTCATCATTACCCATGTTGTCCTAAAAGTGAGTGTTAGCACGAACATGTATCGACCAATACACATAGCATACCTGAATAACCGTGACTACGTTATCCTTTCCGGCATGAACAGATCCCTTGGGGAATGTATAGAGACCGTTCGTCTCCTCGCCACCCAGAGTAGAGTTGATGAATTGATCATTAATAAACACGGAAGCACCAAATGCTGTTGATAGAAATCAGCAATGAGGTCAATCTTGAAATGGAATCATGAATTACGCACATCCTCCACCACTGATCGTCAAATTGACAGCGGTCTCAGCTCCAGTGGCCTTGAAATGACCTCTCCAAAGGACGATGTTCTCGCAGCTATGCGAGAAATAAATGCAAGACCGTGTGCAGACACAATGAAACAGTTTACTTACAATCCATAGTCGCAACCTATATATTAGAGTGGTCAATACATTATGAACCCAACATAGACGGGTGAAGGGGAGCATACCGAACAGAACTCGCCCATCCCCAAAGCTGGGCTTCGGGCTAAGATTCGTCGTCGTATGATTGGCCAGAATCCAATGGGCATCAGAGAAGGAAGGCTGGATCTCCGGAAGACTGTCCGCAAACTTCCACTTGCTCAAGGTTGGAACCTTAATGCCGCTGGCCCTGACTTTCGTGGTAACACGACCCGTAATAATAGCAGATGAAGTGCGTGAATGTCCAGCTTCGTCGTCGGAAGCGGCACTGGCCATAGTCTCCACTCGATCGCCATTCCACGAGACAGACCGAACCGAGCTGGGTGCAATGACAGTCAAGAACGCGGTCGCGTTCAAGTCTCCTCGCAGAGCGAGTTCCCCGGACTTCGTGATGGTCGCGTTTCGAACAAGGTATGGTCCGCCGACCAGCACGGAGCTGTTGGAGCCGAACTGGAAGAAATTCTTGAGTGCCCCAGATTCAGCGGGAATGGTTGGTGCCCAAAACGTGGCGGTGGTGACGGAGTCGCTGAACAGAACCAGCTGGCTATCAGATTCAAAGACCGTGACCAGACCCGTTGTTCCGGGGAGGACAGTGACCGTAGTGAATTCCCGAATGGTCTGCGGAGTGGTGAACTTGACATCAGCGCGAGTGGCCCTTACCCCAGTATTCCCTGTGAGCGGCAATGCAAACTCATGACTTTGGTCTGAGTCACCGAACAGGAATAGCACATCTCGCTTGTCTATCTTTCCAGCGAAGAAGATGCTGGCGGTGGAGTAGAGTAGAGAGGATTTGCTGCCGAATGAATAGTCCGTGACGAGAACCTTGCTCTGTCGTCCATTGAGCGCGATGGAGTTGAATGTTTGGGGTAGGGAGAATGTGCCTTGAGAGGTAGGGACCGTGATTGAGAAATTCGCGGTCTCACTGAAGGACCCTTAGTAATCACCTAGAAACGATACTCGGAGACTCACGTTGATGTGGAGTTAGTCTGTCGGACGATGAAAAAGCCAGTGTTGCTGTCAGGGTTTCTCAGTAAAGTAATAAATGCGGCCGATCCGTTGACGGTAACGCCTGGGATTCCAGTGGTGGAGTCTCCAACCCAGTCAGTCTTGCGGAACTGCGGGGAACTACGGAGAAAGAGCGCCTGACGTTTGAGCTCGTCGAATTTGGGTGAGAGTGCTCGTGACTCCCGAATAGCAGCGCCATAATCGTAGCTAAGAAGCGTAAGATCTTTGGTACGCGAAGATTGTTATGCATTGGCAGTAAGCTTACCTGGTATACACTCCCGGGAAAGGTATTCCTCCCCAGCTTGTGCCACTGCAAGAGAATCAGATATGTGCGTACTACCGACATTGGGAGGACTAACCCATAAAGCATGTAATATGAAATCAGTTTCACGTTGGAGGCCCAATTCTGTTTGTAGAAAACATCCTGGAAGTCTGGCCCGGTAAGAACCTCGCACGCATCGTATCCCGGCCCGCGCCATGGGTCGAAGGCCCCACCTGCTCATGAACCCATGAGATTTAATCACCGAAGCCATGTACGGAGGACTTACCCTGGAATTCGGGCATGTACCATGGTTGACTAGGGTTCACCTGCTCGTGATACTGGTGGTAGTTCGTTGTCACAGGCCTCCAAACTCGCGGGTTTGAGCAATCGAAACCCTGCGGGTACGCATCCTGAAAACCTTCTATTAGACAGTCTAATGATGATGGACGACAGTAGCTCACCAGTCCATATATATCCACAGCACCAGTCCCGTTAATGAAATTCCTTCCCTGGCCGGGGTCATTGTAAGTCCTGAAGGACGAGATCAGCAACTGTAGATATTTTTGACCCCCTACGCAGCTTACAATGGAACCACGATGCCACCAGCACGGTATGCCGCCTCCAGTTCTGCGAAGTATTCGGCGCGTTGGATCGGGCTTTGAGAGAACTCATTATCTTGAGCTAGGTATTAGTATGGTTTCGGAGGGATTGAAATGCTTGGTACCTATCTGAACGGCTGTTGAGTAAATTTCACATGAGTATCGCTAAGCTGAGCGGACAACATCTTGACTACCCACCGATAACTGGCCCTCCATTTGAAACTTGATTGGGCACAGTGACGTTGATGATTCCTTGGATATAAGGCGTCCACGCGTTCTTGTAGTCGGTGGCGTTGGTGCGGAGCTCACCAGCGACGACACTTGTGGCCCAATGCGCAAGTCCTCCAGCGGTCGTCTCTGCGTTGATCTAAAGCGGTTTCAGGTCAAATGCTGCTGGTGAATTCAGTCCAACTTACATATGGACCTATTCGTTATGGTGAGTCTTATGAGTGAGGGTATGACCTTGCACACATACCTGGTCGCAGCACGATGAAGATACCTGCCAATTTAGCGGCATCGAAGATTGGCTGCAGCGCACGCCAATCATTGAAGTCGATGACTCCAGGAGCAGGATTAGATAGCCCCCCTGGAATGCTCGTAACTCAATACTCTGAATAGGAACAATCTGAAGGTTGAACACTAACAGTGAATGTAGATGCTGTCGAACATGAGAAGGTCAGAGAATCATTCTCAAAACAGCGACATAACTTACCTGACTGCATTCAAGCCAGAGGCTACCATCTTCTGGAAGATATCCAGCCATAGATCCGGCACTGGCAGGCGGAAAGTATGGAATTCACCAGAGCTTGTGTAACGGTCACATTTCAGCCAACGCGGCAACCCGCAACATTGAGAAGATCAAACTTACTAGATAAAAACTCGTTGATCATTGACAAATAACGTGTAGTTATCCCATTGAACGGCGTTTGATAATCCTGTCGAATGTCGAGGGGGTTCGGTAGCAGCGATATTCAAATCCCTCTCCAGAGCAACACGCGCAGTAATTGGCCACGTAAACAGCACGATGACCAAAGAGATCAACGCAGGAAATGCCCAAACACGAAGTTTTAGCAGAGCCATGTCGGAGGAGGTATTTGCGAAGCAATGCTCGCGTTGCTCATCGTCATCACATCCGTCTGCCTCTTTATGAGGTCCCCGATTTTCAACAACATCTGACCAAGAGGGTTCAAACCACGTCTTCTTCTTGACCATCCTGACCCAGGGATGGCTTGAAATAGCGTCAGCGGGCCGCGGGTAATTCAGCCTGCGGTATTGCTCACCGTGATGGAAGAACGAAAGAACGAAAGGGCTCCACATGCTTGCGGTTGTCTGAACGCGACATCGTCACGTGATCGCATCATGAGTGCCACAATGGTGCGTGCTTCCAAGCGAAAAAATGTCCTCAAAAGTATTTTTCTAAAGCCAAATGGTCACTTGAGCGTCGTTCAGATGTGAAATTAAGGTCACTGTGGTGGTGTCGTGGTGAGTAGAGGGTGGGTCAACCTCATCAAGCTTCCGGTCTTCATCGAATTCAAGTTGATTCATCATGCATACTAATGTCCGCGGCGGGCCTGCTCAGACCCATAACTTTATCACTCCGCAAAGCACAGGCAGTCACATTAGTAAGTGCATCGTAGTAGTATAGTCTTAGATCATGGTGGACGTTCATTCTGGTCACCTGGCCACACCGTCTATAATAGTTTGAAAGTGTGTATATACGAATATTGTGTATTGGTATAAAACGACTGTCGTCAAGATTCAACGACCCGTTCTCCTAGCTGGACCACCAAATGAACCTCCAGTGCTGCCAAACGCAGATGTAGCACCCCAACCCGTAGTGTTGACCGATGGGGACGAGGGTTCAACCTTAACACTAGGCCGGGCGGTGGGAGGATCACGTCCGCAAGGGGGCGGAGAAGATGGCCTCTTCTGTAGTAAACGACGCATGAAATCCATGATCACGGGTTGCGCGTGAGGAAGCTCCCCTCGGACAACGATTGTTATCTTTTCCTCCAAACGGACCAGAGAGGTAGCTGTCATATGGGAGTCGCAAAAGTGATCGACTTCGGCCTTCACAACATCCGGATATCTGTAAATTCAGAGCCGATAACAGTCTCTTCAGAGGTCAATAACTCGATGAGTTTCGAGTTGCTTACCGAGACGTAAACTCTGAAAACACTTCATTCAGTATTTTGGAGCTGTCTAATCTCGATTGCAAATTATCGAATGCCTTGGCCTTGAGCTCATTTAGTCCGACCTGCAATGAAGTACTGAGATTTTTTGAGTGTAACTCCCCCGTCACAAAGAACTTACTATGTCCGCTAGCCGATACATCGATTTGGGTGAACATGGACAGGGTAGTAGGGGGTGTTCGGTGGAATGTCTAGATAAGAACTCCTGCCTTTTCTCAAGGCCTTCTGATCTGAGTGGTGCAAACTCGACTCGTCCAGTGGATATGTAGAATATGAGGGCACGCCAACTAATTTGAAACTAATATTAGACATCGATGAGGAGATATCCCTGGCTACGCACGTCTTTAATGCAACGTCTGGTATGACGAGGCAGTGTTTGAACTTGCTATTTTCTTCCATTACGCTACTTTGCGGGGTAGGACTCGTAAGGGAGTTGATATCCGTGACATCACCAGCCAATTGCCCCTGCTCATCATATATGATCGGTGCGCGGCTGCAATCCGAACAAGAAGTGACTCACCTTTCCCTCTGAACTGCCTAGGGACATGATCTGGCCATCGTCGACATCGTCATCCTCAAGATCGCTATCAGCAGAATAGTCATAGCTATCAGTCTCCTCTGGGAGAATGTGATGGCTACTGAACCCTGCGGATAACTCTAGACACAAGTCCACCATATATCAGAAGATATCAGGGGGAGGAGATATGGCCACCTACGACCGCGGAAGTGTTGACCAGCAGCTTTCAAGATGGTGCTATTGGCGTACACTGGCTTCAGCTTGCCGACCCTCCCGGATGACAGGCGAGTCGAAAATAGGTAGTACGCGGTATCCGTGAAATTAGCGTGGTGCAAAGACTCCGCGATGGCGAGCTGTAAAGTAGTGGGTGGGATGTTGTTGGTGGCCATCATATCGGGGAAGGCTGAGAGGTCACAGCGATTTGAGTTCGTCTTCGCCGCATGCCACCTGGGAAACATCATAATCGATATCAAGATTTTCCAAGTTCACAAATCTGCTTCTGCGATTAGCACCTGAAGACTAATGCACTGCTGTGAGCGTACTAGCCGATTACGACGTGACAGTGAGGGCTTGAAGCGATGATCACCAACTCCTTGAGCAATGAGCAGCACCTTCCGAATCAGCGTCAAGAATTCCTTCCTTCATCCTCGAACGCTGGTAGACTGGCGCTGTGAGTCTCAGAAAACCTCGCCTTCAGAGCTTGAGCTTTTGTTGAATGCCAGGTCAACAATACTGAACTTGTCTCGCCCCCAGCAACCGCCGACCACGCAGGCTTGATTAGACGCATGCAACTAGAAAGTATATGAAGGCGATGCAGCCTCACCTCGCACAATTAGGGAAGTGTTTGCCACTCATCCGCGAGGCTACAAGATCCGCGAAGGCTGTATATAACTGCATCGTGTTAGCAGATATCGAATCCCTGGGGAATGGACGTTAACGAACCAGGACAGAGACGCGAGGAGAGCAACCACAATACACACTCAAGAAAGTTTTCGCTGTGCACCGCAAAGTTGGCCCAAAGTTCTGGGAAGAAAAATGTGCGAATGAAAGCCCTCCTTCACCTCCCTTCAAATACGAGCCCGAACAAATGAGAGACAGACGAAGTATGTATGAAAGAGATATGAGCAAAATCCGCGCCCAACCGCCAAGCCCGCGCGGAATGCCGGGGTGCCGGGTCATTGCCGACCGCTTCCTGGGAGCGAAAGGACCCCGAACACCACTCATGTTATTCGCTCCGCTTTCTCCGAACAAACTCTCCCTCTTACCACCACCATCCTCGACGTCGTCCGAATGTTCGAGCTCGACACTCCCCACGACGACCGACGCAGCGCGCTATTTTGGCCACATGACTTCCCTGCATCATCGTCCAATGATGATCAGGACCAGCGTGTCTCTCAGGAGCTCCTTTCCTCGATGAGTCCGCACCTTAGAGCCTCTTCAATGCCTGACCCTTTCCTCTTCACCCCCTCCTCCACCTCTTGCGAGATCGACCAGGACGTCTCTCTTTCTCCCGCAGCTATGTTCCTGTCCTCTTTTAGCCCTATTCATCAATCCGCCGCTCTCCCAGATGACGAAGGCGAACAGGTCGCCGGATACACATTGGGGCCCATCGTCGGCTACGGGGGGTTCTCCACAATTCGCAAGGCTTCCTCGTCCCAAGGTGGAATTGTCGCAGTCAAGATAGTCCGGCGTTCAGATGTGACGAAGCAACCGGATCCCGAGCGTGCACGTCAAATGCTGGACCACGAAATGCAAGTTTGGTCTTCCCTTGGTCACGAGCACATCCTTCCCCTCTTCACATCCTCCCACACTTCTTACGCAGACTTTTTTGTCACCCTATACTGCCCTGCAGGTAGTCTCTTCGACATCCTGAAGCGGGATGGCCGTCCAGCCCTCCCACAGGATGATGCGGGGATGATGTTTAGGCAGGTGGTCAGAGGCTTGCGGTATCTTCACGAGAGTGCTGGCATTGTTCATGGCGACATGAAGCTGGAGAATGTGCTTGTAGACGAGATGGGTGTTTGTAAAATCGGGGACTTCGGAATGGCACGGAAGATCGGAGAGTTCGACCAGGCAAACGGTCTTCCTGCGGTAGCTGAAGTTGTTGAAGTCGAAGAGGTACGCCATCACCGTGAGGGAAGAGGGATCCAACGGTTTGCAACGATGAGGGAGAAGTCGAACAGATCGCGAAGCCGCACAGGTGCCCCACTTCCGTTGCACATGTCTCTGCTGCGACATCACAGTGGTCCCCGTCATCGCAACTCGAACCCTCTTCCGGATCCCGCAGAAGTCACTCACATATTCCCAAATCCCACATTCCAACCCGGCTCGTTACCGTATGCAGCTCCTGAGTTGCTCTTGCCCCAGTCCGAAGCCCCGTCCGTTCCTCGACCCAACCCTGCGCAAGATATTTGGGCATTGGGCATTATGCTGTATGCCCTCCTCACGGGCAGACTTCCGTTCGTCGATTCGTTTGAGCCCCGTTTGCAAATGAAAATTCTTCATGGTGCGTCCTTTAACATTCCCTTGGGAGCAATTGTCACCGTAAATCTGTGTTATTTGTGTAACCTACGTACTAAATCGGTTATCTGCAGGTGTATATACCGTCCCACAAGGTGTAGGGCGAGGTGCCGAGCGTGTGCTCAAAGGATGTCTTGAACGCTCTATCCCGAATCGCTGGACAATCGAGATGGTTGATGAAGTAGCCTGGGGCATCGGGTGGGGTACCGAGGGCGACGACGTCTCGTTCTCTCCCGAGTGTGGTCGCAATATCCAGTTGCCCGACACGGTCGAGGATTCCCCTCCACGCAGATCGTCGTCACGTCTTCCGCGTTCCACCAGCCGTTCTGTGTCCGCGGTTCGAGCAAATCAACGGAGCATTTCCCGACCCGCAATTAATGCCACGCACATTCACTCGAATGACCACTCTTCCCCGTCAGCCTCCCTCTCCCCCATTTCCCCCACCTCCGCCTCTGCGTTGTCTAGCATCATGCTGCGGAGCGCCTCCTCCTCCTCGTCGTCTTCTGGGTCGTCGATGCCTATGTCCCCGCCCGCTTTTGCGGCTCCTACTCTTGCAGAATCCTTCGACCACCCCCGCGCGGCTGGCAACGACGACGTCGGCGCGAGAGGACGTAAGGTCACTCCACGGCACATCAACGTCGTCGGAGGGCTGTCATCTATTCGACACGTCCTACTGCGACGAAATTCCTTGGAGGAATTGCATGCGGTCGATGAAGTCACGGACTTACCTTCACCTATGCAATGGGTTTTGAGCCCGGAGGCTGAGGATGACAGCATTTCGAGGTCCCGTGTACGCCCTAGTTCGCACAACTTCGTACACAAAGATGCGAGAGGTTCCGAAAGGGCCAGGAGCATGCCACGGCCACCCGCGTCTCCGTTACCCTGGGGATGCGCTCGAGGTGAAGAACAAATGCTGACAGCGTCGAGGTCGAGTCCTGTGCCGATTGCCGCGCCAGGCAGGAGCAAGAGTGTTGGGTTTGACGAGTTCGTCTGAACGACGAGCTCCCTCACGCAGGGACGAAGGAGTGAAGGGAATGGAACGGTCTTGAAGCCCGGATTCTTCTCCCACTGGTATTTATTTCGCCCACTCGACCTCGTTAGCCGAGAGCGCAATCACCATGCGTTGCTCCCTGCCCAGTGCCCAAAGACCCTTTCCGGTGATTTGGGTCCAGAGCGGTTGGCCCTCGGTGCTGTTGGTTGCTGCTTATCGGGGTGACGCTGAGGCTAAGCAGACTTTACGTCGAGCGGCCGAGACAAAGGTTAAGCGGATAAGCACTGTCCTGCGATACCGAAGGGATATCGTCGTATCGGTGACGTACCGCCATTATTCTATATCACACTATTTTTCACACTCCTTTCTCCGCTATTCTTTCTTCAGTCCTTGCTCGTCGCCGCATTATACCACTCACTCTTGGGTTTTGCTAGTCTCTTTCTTGCAGTCGGTCTCAGTGTTCAGCGGGTTACCGTGATCCTGATTCATATTTATTCCATCCATCTCCCGTTCTTACGCCTTGTTGACGAATCTAGCACCATGTCTTTCCACCTTTGCATCTTCTTTGTCTCTTCATCTCCACGTATCCGTATCACTCTGTTCTGTTTGCTTTCATGGTTTCAGAACTGTTGTAGCTAGGTAGTCGGTGCCAATGTATGCGTAGTATTCGTAATCTCAGGAATGATCACGACATGAATGAGTGTCATAAGCCCTGCGAAAAGGCAATCCTCCCATCCCATCTTATCAACCAACCACAACTTCACACACTTTGCGCGAACACAGTCGTTCCTCGCAAAGATGCCCGACGTTCCTTACAAACCACTCCCGACTTCCGACGTCGAGAGTAACGTTTCCAACCGCAAGACCTGCTGCAAGCAAGGCAAGTGTACAAAGTTCAAGAAACTTGCGTTCGTCCTCGTTGCGGTCATCACAACGATGTACCTTGCCTACCGTGGGGCGGCTGCTCTCCTACGC